>JAWNOT010000072.1:6360000-6757500 GCA_035045825.1 Drosophila eohydei | reverse complement strand
AAGCAGCGCTTTTATAGCAGGTGCTGCTGCTGCTGACAGAGTCTTTCGCATCTTATCAGCTTGACTCAGTTTTTGCTTTGCTTTGCAGTTCGACATCTTAGTCTGCCCTTAGGGGACTTACACGCTGTTCTTTATCAGAGCACAGAATATTATTTTTCCCATAGATCACTTAACTTATCAGCGGTGCTTCACGCATGTAAATCACAAATGCTGTCATTTGCCAAGGGAATCCCTGCAACGGGGACTCTTTCGCCCAGAGCTGCCGCATATAAAAGGCGATTGCAGCATGGATTAATTTGTCATTAAACAAATAAAGCTTAAAGATGAAACTAAATCTAAATTTGCTGCTGCTGCTGCTTGGCTTGATTGGCTGTGCCTGGGCTTATCCCAATCCCAATGCCAATCCTGATATTCTTATCTATGAGCCGGAAAACCAATTGGTAAGTTACTTAGTAGCTGCTTAGTTGAGTTAGTAGTTAAATGCTGGGTCTTTTGTTAGCTGGAACAGGAGATTGCATGGTCGCCCTATGAGCAGCAGCTGCTGGCGGAGGAGCGGGAGTTGGAAGAGGAGCCGGAGCAACTGCATCGCATACGTCGCCAGCTGAATGTCCAAGGCGGTGGCAGTCCGCGTCAAGGCTTCGACTTGAGCGTCAATGGACGTGCCCCGGTGTGGCAGAGTCCAAATGGACGCCATTCGCTGGATGCTACGGGACAATACTCACAGCATCTGGGCGGACCCTATGGCAATAGCAGACCTAACTGGGGCGCCGGTGCGATGTACACGTTCCGTTTCTAGGCTGCGATTGTTAAACTTAAATAATTAATTAAAAAAAAATAAAAAATAAATATTTATAAAGCAAATTTATTTTTGTAGTTTGTAGAGCTGATATAGTCATATATATAAATATATATACGTGTGTGTGTGAAGTGTAGGGGCAATTTATCCGACTGTTTGTTGCAGAGCGCCCTCTACCGTGATACGTACCATTACAAAAAAAAAAGAAATAATGCGTCAACTATTGCAACTGGGCTGACTGCTCTTGCAGTCTAGGAACTCAGTATACAGAAGTGACATTGTCGGCTGTACATATGTTGAAGTTGTAGTTCGTTTGGCCACATTTCACTGTAATTTATAGTTCCCGGCGTCTTCCACAAGCAATTGCATTTAAAGCATGTCAATTTCTAATCGCCTCTTTGCGAGCATCGAACAAGCTCGCATGAGCTCAGCAGCCGTCTCACTCTCACTTGGCAACAGCTGGGTATACTTTCAGCAACAGCTATCGTTGTCTCACTCTCACGCAGCAGCAGTTTGAGGATACAAACCAGAGACTCACAAAGGCGCGCACTCGCTCATTCACACAGATGCACTCGAGAACTGTGAGCCTCACACCAACACAACTGAAGCAGTAGAAGGCAGTCATGAAGTGGGTTAGTTGGAGAACAGACTCTGCTGCTATGTATTATATATAAATATCTTTCTATATATATATATATATATATATATATATAATACATATTCTCACACACAAATCTAGTATATAAATTACATATCTAGTTTTCATTCCGTACAATCCTCCTTTGCTCATTCGCCTGTTTGCCTCTCTCTAAAAATGTTTGCTTTATACAGTCGTGCATACCCTAAGCTTGTCAAGTTTAATGAGCAATTGCTGCATTATCTGTAAATATGTAAACTTTGTCATATATAATTTGGGATTTCTAGTTTATACTCACATAGAAATATGAAGGCCTGCTGCGCATTGAGGACATGTTATAAAGGAAATAACTGTATAATATTAGTACAGGTATGTTCTTTTGGACAGGTAAAATGCCCAGCTAGAAAACTACAGCTTGATAATGTGTGTTTACACAGAATGCTTATGACATAAGCTCAAATATCTTTCAAAATTTGTACATAGTTTAACATAATCCCTAAATACATAGAGTTTATCTTATATTGTTGTCTATACCCATATAGGCTACTAAATTTCAGGCTTATATAGAACATGTAGAACTTGCTAATTTCCTATCTCAGTCATATGTGAGTTCGTAACTGAGTTGTTAACAGTAAATTTCATAGTTCAGCAAGAACTTAGTGAGAGCTGCTTGAGATCTTAGAGTTAGGATCAACAAGTTTGACAATTGGATCATGGCTGAACTTCTCTACAGATAGACTTATATATGAAATATAAGAGAGATATTCATATGAAGTGCCCAATGCAGAGGGCAGCCTCTCCAATTCTCATGCAATTATCAGCTAGAAACTCATTTGTGTAACAGCTGTGAGGCCAGGCATCGCCTTGACTGGCTGACTTTTGCTTATAATAATTTGTAATTTTTTATATAAAATATATTTATTAATTTAAATTTGTCTTATTTCAATTATAGTCGATGTCATTCACATGAATTTCGGTCTCAAACAACGTTTTGTTCTCAAACATTGTTGGATCTGGTGTGGGTATCTGCAATAATTGATAAGCGAATCAGTATATGTATGGATAGATAGGAAGATATATATCACTTTTTAAGCTCACCTCTTGCCAGTCGCGTGCTGCTATGGAACGTCCCTGGCTTAGGCCAATTAGCCAAAGCGTTAGCAACAACAATTTCAATAGGCCAAACATTTTTGAAATGAAATTCGCGTGGAAATGTTTCGCATTCGATTTTACAAACAGAACTGAATTAATAGCTACAGCGCTCTCTCTGACTCTGAGTGTGTGTGAATGAGTGAGTGAGTGTGTGTGTGCGTGTGTGTGTGTGTCAAAAACCGAGCCAACTGCTGCTATCAGCTGTAACCCCACCTAGCTGATAAGCTACCTTCCACAGACGAGTCGCATCTGTATACAGTCTCACCCTCTCTGCTGTGCGCCTCTCTTTGCGCTTCTCATCCGACAGCACGTTGAACTCTTTTAAATTTGTTAAACGTGCCCAGAGTTGCAAATAAAGATTGTGTAAAGAAAAAGAACTTGGCACGTTTTGTGTTGAAATCGAATAAGAATGAGAAAAATGAATAGTTAAATTGAACTAGAAGAGGTTGTTCGACTGGCAGATACCCTGTAGTTGGCGTTAAGGTGATTTGAAGATAAGTGTGATTTTTTTGGTTATTATGTTTACGGATAAACAATTTTAAATATATAAATTTTAATTCTGTCATACTAAAAAATACCCTGTATATTGGTATATCATGTAGTTTGACTAGTAGATACTCTATAGTAAGCTTACATGTACTTGTATAAGTTTAAAGCTTGCCACTAGGCATGTTTAGTGGCATGCTCAACTAAAGTATACCCTGTATGTTTGTTTGCATAATAGTTTGACTTGAAGATACTCTGTAATCTTAGTAAATTATTATATATCGTAAGAGTCTTTTGTGTTTGCTTATAAACATTTTCATGCATTCGCTTGGTACTCAAACAGTAAATATACCTGACTAAGATATACCCTGTACTAATAATAATAATATTCTAATGAAGAGATTAGCTAGTTGCAAGTTCTGATATGTAGCAAAATAATTTTGATATACAACTTAACTATGCTTTAGAGTGCTGAACTATATATGTCGACTAAACATACCCTGTAAATTGTCTATAAAGGATTCTATATATATATATCTTTTGAGTTTTATATAACTAAGAATAGAGAGCCTAGACATAATTTACAGATTAAAAAAAATTTACTTAAGAATGAAGTTGCTCGACTGACAGATACCCTCTATGTGCATATCAAGTGCGAAGCAAAGTGTTGCATTCATATATATCAATGCAACAGTTAAATATAATGCAGTAAAGAATCATATAGTGTGAGTTAATAAGTTGCTCGACTGGCACATACCCTGTATACGAGTTTTTAATAGCAAATATATAACTTAAATGCAGCAATTTATATATGTTGAAGACATGAGCATGATATAGTAAGAAGTGAATGCCTTTAACTGAACTAATTGTTCGACTAGCACATACCCTGTATCGAGCTTTGTTAACAATGAACAAATTTTTTGCTTTAATGTGTATGTATTAGAGTAGATAAACTAGACACGGACTGTATTATATTGCTGAAGAAAGTGCGTGACCTAAGGATACCCTGTAGATTTATAGTACATGATATTCGCTAAAGATATATACATATATACTTATATATACATAGGTAAAATGTCTAATAGATACCCTGTAAATAGATCAGCGAACATAAGACAATTTGCCCTTAACTGGAGTTCTCTATCAAACTACCCTGCATACACTTGCCTCATTATAGGGTATTCTGCACCCAAAAACTAAAACCTTGCACAAACAAATCTAAATGTTAGTAGCAAACAGCGAACGAAGGTCAGTTCATAGGGTAACAAAATTGTATTTTTTTTAACCAATTTGATTTTTGTTTCTAAGTTTTCTGGGTTGGCTGTGCTGTAGTTGAGTTGAGCTGAGTTTTGTGTTCTGCAAGTTGCCTTTGTTGATAGCGCCAATTTTCTGGCCAATTTTCCTTTGTGTGTGCGCGAGCAAACATAAAATTTTCTCTATTTTTTGTTGTTGTGTTTTTGAAGAGTTCGAGTACAAAGTTTTTCCATGTCATTTTCATATAGATGCATGTGCGCTCCATTTCTTGGCCATTTGTTAGAGCCATTTTCCAAATCAATGCACAAATTGTCAAGCCAGACGGAGTCTATTGTTTTTTGGCGAAAATTGGCAACACACAAATTGTTTGCTGTTCGTCGTTGTCGTTGCTCTTGTTGCCGTTGCCGTTGCCTCGCGGAGTCGCCTCTTAAATTGCACATGTGGCAGTCAGCTCATTTGTCAAGTGGCAAATCACTTTAAAGGCCAGACGTAAGGCAAATGCAACACAAACAACAACTGGCAACGGGCAACCTAACAACGAACAATGATAAAAATCAACTTTGCATTTTGCATGTATTTTCAGCTGGTTTGTGTCTTGGCTTTGATCGTTCAGCGCTGATTGCTGATTGCCGATCGTGACCGATCGACGGCATTTCCCACGCAGTTGGCCCAAAAGAAAACTTTTGCCAGCGACAACCACTTTAAAAGCCAACAACAAGTTGAGCAGATGCCGCATGTACACGTCACAGGTCCGCAGAATTTCTTGTACTCGAGTTTGTTAGAAGTTCTCTAATGGGCCCCAGCTCGTCGTCGCTTCGCTCTAATGGCTTTTTAATGAACGCCCGACAACAGGGCGGAGAAATTTGTCAGCGCAACGTGCAAATTGAAACTAAGTAAGCCAACATAAGCGTATTAATTATGAGTGTCAGCGCTTCGACTAGGGCAGGTAATCAAGCTGGAAAGCATGAAGCAAGCGTCGCAGCTTGCATACCCTAAGAGAAAGGGCATTATTGAAAGTGATATTTAACCAAATTTGATTTTTGTTAGAGCAAAAAAATTATTTTTGCCAAGTTTGTAATATATTAAAAAACTCAACAAGTTTCCATACAAAAATTAATTTTTCAATTGATCGTTTCTATGACAGCTATATGATAAAATTATAAAACTTTGTTAATGCACCAAAATCATAGTAAAACGTGTAACAACCAAGTTTTGTCAAGATATTTTCTAAAACAAAAAAGTTTTTCATAGAAGAACTAAATTTTTTAGCCATCGTTTCTATGGCAGCTGTATGATATAGTTGAGCAATAATCAAAGTGCTTTGCTCAAATGTTTATATTTTTAAAACGATTTCTAAAATCCAAGTTTCAAAGAAATATCTAGAAAAATAAAAAAGTTTTTCATATAAGTACTAAATTCTCTAAACGGCGTTTCTATGGTAGCTATATCATATAGTTAAGCGATTTGCTATAGATTTCGTTTATTTATTGGGCTTGTAGTAGAAATTTAAAATAACAAGTTTTGTGAACATAACTTAAAAAGCTAAAAAGATTTGCACATAAGAACTAAATTTTTTGATAATTGGTCTGTAGTAACTAAGAGATTTGTCAAAGTAATTTGCAAAATAGTTTGTTTACATATGCAAATATAAGAAGACATTATAAATGCTAAGTTTTATTGAGATATCTTGCAAAACAAATGAGTTTTCTCTACATGGTCTAAATTTATTAATGTTAGCTTTTATGGCAGATATAGGATTAAGTCAAGTCATGATAGTAGTATTTAGGAATCATAATAATATTAATATTTGACAAATTTGGTTAATAGATTTGGAGCTATATAAAAGTTTTCCTTATATGAACTAAATTTTTAACACTCAATCCTAGGCCAGCTATGTGATAGACTGAACTGATTGTAAACATATATTGTCCATGTTCTGGAAGCATAAAAGTACTCATATATGACACGTTTCGACTAATGTGAGCTAAACAACAAAAAACTTTTCCATATAAGAACTAAAGAGAGAGATCGCTTCTATATCAATATCCAACTAGTTTCGTATATTTTTATATATTTCTATATTTACCCTAAGTCTTTGAGACTGCCATTATACCCACTTTGTTATCCTTTTCAATGGGCACAACGTTTTCTAAAAAGTCAACCTGGAAAACACCTGAAAGTTGAGCAGGTGGCCGCTTCGCTATTTTCCCTATACTTTTATTATTGTTGTTGTCGCTGGGCAGCCCGCGTGGCTTTTTGCATTTGCATTTGACATTTAGTGCGGCGCTGGCAAGATGCGCCAAACAGCCAAACGGCCAACAACAATGTGGCAAGACAGGAAAGCAGCTCTGCCAGCGCTTGCTGCGGCTCTATTTCTCTTAAAAAAAAAAAACTCCAAAAATAAGAAGGAGCGCGGCATTTGCGGCCGTTTACTGGATTTGGCCAAAATGTCTATAGTTCAATTGCTGATATTTGACTGTGCCACACGAAAAACACAAAACACAAAACACGTGACCTATGCGCGGCGCAGACATTAGAAATGGGCGCGTGACACGCAACACGATGAGCATCGAAATTGTAATAAAAATAAAAATAATAATAATATTAACAGTAATAGCAATAATAACAATAACAATCATATCGAGTTTGTAGTGCAAATTGTTGCTTAATTCGATTTGCTTTCAGCCGTGAACACTTGAGTTAGAGATGGTTGCGTGACATGCGAGCTACAGTTCGTGCTAACTGTATATAGACTATCATATTTAGTTATATAAGCAGACATTGAAGTCTGTTGCCATATGGTATGCCCGTAAGGTGATATACTCTTGACGCTCTAAACCCAACTCAGCTATGCATCTCCTTATCTCCTTATTTGATTAAAGCACCTCATTATGCTATTGGGTATATATATATATATATAGTCGTGTGCCTTCTATGGCTGATAAGATTTTAAACTTTTTGGCCATGCCCTATATAGGCTATTGGAACTTAAGCATGCTTCTGGGGCCTTTCTTGCCTTGTAATTTACGACCAGTTTCAATGGACGACAGACAATATATAAGAATGTTAACTAAGAGGCAGTTCAGCTAGAGAGAGAGAGAGAGAGAGAGATAGAGAGGAAGCTATTGCATTCCGCTAGGTATAAGACTAAGTGCAATAGCTTCCGCTCTCTCTCTCTCTAGCTGAACTGCCTGAATTTCGTTAAGTATAAGACTAAGTGCAATAGCTTCCGTTCTCTATCTCTCTCGGTCTCTCAAGCTGATCTGCCTGGCAGAGAGAGAACAAGCTATTGCACTTCGTTAAGTATAAGACTAAGTGCAAAAGCTTCCTCTCTCTATATTCGTTAAATATAAGACTAAGTGCAATAGCTTCCGTTCTCTATCTCTCTCGGTCTCTCAAGCTGATCTGCCTGGCAGAGAGAGAACAAGCTATTGCACTTCGTTAAGTATAAGACTAAGTGCAAAAGCTTCCTCTCTATATATTCGTTAAGTATAAGACTAAGTACAAAAGCTTCCGCTCTCTCTCTCTCTCTAGCTGAACTGTGAGAGAGAAAGCTATTGCATTTCGTTAAGTATAAGACTAGTCGATATGCCCAATCGCAATCGTTGCACGACATCACGCGCCCATCTCTAGCTGTTAGCCAAGTCTAATGCTGATGCGCTGCACTGGCAATGCTTAAATGGCTAATGAATTGTGCGCGCTGCCAGCAATATAAATCTTGGAGCGACTCAGAGACAGAAAAATGTGTGTGAAATGCATTAAGAATTGGATTGGACATAAATGAAGGTTGACTCTAGTGCAGCAGCGGCAGCAACAGTAATTGTTGCAAGTTGTTGTTGTTGTCGCCATGCAAATTGGGCTCACGTTTTGCGCATTAAGTCGCCGCAGCAGCGGCAGCAATTCCAAATGATTGAGTTCTCCGCACCTGGTGGCAATTGCTGGCATATCTCTAATATTGGTCAAATAAAGGTGGGGTGTGGCAAGGGTTGGCGGGCGCGGGTCGCTCTTGCTAATTGGCTCGACCCGAACGCAGCTCAATTAGCCAAATAATGGACAAACATGAATAGCTTAGCCGGCTGATGGAACAGCTTTTGATCTTAACAGCAAAAATATTTACCGTAACGCACAGATTAAAAGGCAAGTTGCAGTTGCTGCTGCTGCTGCTGCTGTTGCAGTTGCAGTTGCAATTGCATTTTGCTATCAGTATCAATAGTAATTTCAAGTTTCGCTCGCCACAAAACTTGACAGGCGGCCCAGCTTTGGGGGCATGGCCAGCCAACTGGGACTCTCTGCTGCACATGCCAGTGTCGTAGGTCAGGCAAGCCAACCGCCAAGCAGACAGAGGCAGTCAAACAGCAGCATCAGGCAGCAGCAGTCAGCAAAATGTGTCTGCGATTGCGGCTGTTTTTCAACTGCAATTTGTGGCCCAGGATTTGGCATGTCGTTGCAGTTGCAACAGCAACAGCAACAACAACGATGACGATTTGTAGCCAATTATTTCAAATATTGTATTGAAATTGTATGGCAGAGTGTGTGGCTATCTCTAGCCAAGCATCTTGTGTACAAGGCGCACGTAGTTCGCTTCGAGTGTGTCAAAGTGGCCACTCGAAGTCAACGGCGATTGCGACTGCGGCTGCGGCTGCGACTGCGACTGCGACTGCGACGGCGACTGCGGCTGTTGCTGGCCCATGGCCAGCTTTTGACATTGCAGAGGTTAGAATCGTAGACACTTCCCATGGCTGATGCGCATTTGCCATATGCACACACACATATATATATTTAGAAATATGTACATAATGATTAATCATCAGCCAATCATAGTTCTTGTTGTTGTTCGGTCACGTCAACTTTCGACTTCATCAAGCAAGTGTAGACGCACGCGCCCGTTGACCTTTGCCGGCAGCAGGTGCAACAGCAAGTGGCATTCATATATTTATATTTAGCATCGGTTGCATCAGACCTGGGACTTGTCATCAACAACAAGAACAAAAGAAAATATAAAAAAAACGTGACAAAGTTAAGAATGGCGTAAACGTTGCTTAAGCATAAACAAAGCAATAAATATATAAATTACATATACTAACGAGAAATTACCTTAAATTTACTTATTAATACACACTTAAGAGCTTATCTTTGCTCATGTATAACAAAATCTGAACTTCTCAATTTATACACAACTGTTTTTCACGTAAATAGCATATTCACACTTTTCCCCCTCAACATTCGGCAAAATGCGTAAGCACTCACAGGATTCCGTTATATTCTCGAACAGCAGGCAGTCTTAAATAGAGTGAGCGTAAGAGCGAATACAATGGCAGGAAGGGATAACTCATGCGAATATTCCTTCCATTCAGCCCAGTAATAGTAAAGCTTTTGATCCCGTTACAGTTTTAATTGTTGCGCGTTCAGCATATGCGCAAGAGCATTTGGTATGTGCGCGTGTGTCCTTTTAATCGCTTGTGTGGTTGCGCGTGTGTGCATATCAAAAGAAAACTTTTTCACAAAAGATTAGTGAAAACTACCTGAATTGTGTTAAACGCGTTTAATTCGTGCTGTTTGTGTTTATAAACTGCTTAAAGATTGCTCGAGTAGTGCCCAGGTCTACATTACCTTAACGTAGTGGCATTTAAATATCTCTGCGTGTGTGTCTGAGTTTACTTGAGAAAAATCACATTCACTCGCACAATACCTTAATTCCAATCTATGTATTAGTGTGACGGAGCTGGTCTTCTATGTATTTATGTATGTATGAGTGCATGTGGGTAAATTGCAAAAAGTAAAACAGATGAAAATAGCGACTAACAAAAAATGTGAAGGCGAATGAGGCATGATGGTTGGGGGTAGAGATCTACAGTGGGGTACAATAAGAGCATGAGCTTGTAGAAAATGTGAAACATTATCATGGTAAATCAGTGGTAAATTAAATGCATATATAATATCCCATAATTCGTTTAGAGCTATTGCAATTGTATAGTAGAAAGTATGTAGTCGTAAATTGGCCACTGTGAATGCGACCTTGGAACCACTGTTGGGACATTTTTTCGTGATTGCCTTTGATTCCAAAAAACAGCAACAATAGAGAGGGAGAGAAAGAACGGAAAGGGGTAATTTTTATACCCGCAATGCTTGTCTTTGAACGAAATGCTTTTGATCCCGTTTGACGTGTGCATGGCGTGGGCACAAAAAGAGTTTTAATAGCTGTTTGCTTTGTCGGCTTAGCGTAGGCGCGAGGGAAATTTAATGTGTGCACTTCCGTCCTTTTAATCGCTGGTGGATTTACGCGTGTGTGTTTCAGAATATTTGCGTCTAGTTTTTAAACTTAATTAACACTACATAAAGTGTGTTTAATTCGTGTAATAGTAATGCATTTTTTTAATGTAGTTAATGAATCAGAATACAGGTCAGTATAACTTTACATGTTTCCAATTTTTGTATAACTATGCTCATTACGTTAAGCAAATTGGAAGCAAAGAACTTTTGAAAAAGAAGGTGGAATGGGAGAGGCAGAGTAAGCGAATGGCAATGTGGTGACCTTAGCAGACAATTATATTTATTTTCGCTAATGCTTTTGATGCCGTTGCAGCACCAGCAGTAGAGAACGCTAGCTGTAAAGGGGCGACGTGGTGAGAGAGGGGGATAGATAGTCTGATTGGTTAATGTGTCCGTTGCGATTTCCTTCCGTTTGAATTGCAGATGGCGAGAATTCTTTGCCAGTATATAATAGCTGCAAGTACAAAGAGATACAGAGAGAGAGAGAGATAGAGATAAAGAGACCGAATGACAGTAACAATATGAAAATATATTAATTACCAAATTAACAGACAGTTATTGTTTGAATCGAAATTCTTATTTGAATTGAAGATAGGCGCATGGTGGGGTAGCTTTGTGTAGCAGAGTCAATGTGAGGCATCAGTTGAGTGATAATATAATAAAATATGCAACATGTATACATTACTACTTTATCTTCACCGTGCCAAAGCTATTCTTTCCTCTTTATGGCCAGTTCCAATCAGCGAATAATTCTAGAAAGTCCTGAGAATTTAAAGTACTTAAGTTGTTCGCAAACCACAATTCCAGGTAATGCTAAGCATTTGCTTTTTCTTATGTGTACATCTATTCAAAATGCAAAGGCACGATTACCAGCAACAACAGCAACAACGACAACGACAACGACAATTGTGAGCAATAACCGGGCAAGAATGCGGCGTTAAATGTGTTTGGTAATATTTATATTAATACCTTATTAGAAGAGCCGTCAATGTGGTCGATGACAGCGCCAAAGCCCAACCCAAAGCAACAATCGAAGAAAGGCCAACTCAGAATAGAGTGTAGAGAATATCAATGAGTAAAGCTTTGCCTAAGTGCTGCTCAGATGGTGTTTTGTGGCTGATTCGACACAGACGACAATTGCATTTCCGCCTAATTGTTGGCCCATGGCGACAATGTAACAATGCAGAAAGCGGCTTTTGGCCTACGACTTGAGCAGAGCTGCAGGAAATGCAATCATAAATCGCGCTGTTGGTCATTTGCTATATCTATACTGAGAGAAATGGCGAGAAAGAGAGAGAGAGAGAGAGTGCAGACTGAGTGCTTTGTACAACAATTTTAATACTGCGGCAATTAGTCTGGTCAGTGGCCAATACGGTATTCGGACAGAGTCTAAACCAGGAAATGTTTTGGCCAAAACACTTGTCAGATTGCATGTTCAATTCTAATAATATAATTTTTTGCATACTCTTGCAAAGGTTATACTAGTTTTGTAATGAATTATGTCACCCAAGAAAGCAGAGCTCAATGAATTTTATTCTCTTGATTGGGAGTAATGGTAAAATTGATTAAGTCTTTATATTATATATAATATATAATATACTATTTTTTATGTCATTCCCATAAACAAGGATCAAAGTATCCCGTTCGCTCAAAATGTTTAATAATTTATTTATTATATTGAAATAAATTTTATTAAGCTAGTATCTTATATAGCTCTCATGAGGACTATTCTTCAATAGTAAACTGACTAAGTAATAAATATGTTGAAAGTTAGGGCATTTACCATTCATACTGTATTTATTTTTCCTTTATTTTTATAATATTTGCTGTAGCTCTAGCGATCTGCATGCCAATGGGCAGCATATTGTGTCCCAAGCTATCGACATTGATGCTCTCTCTTTCTCTCTCTGTTCCTCTCCCGCTCTGTGTGTTGGGCCCGGGTGTCTGTATTACAACATCATTAGAATTTGATTTGCATTTCCTTGGATGCCGTAGCTCTAACATGGCATTAAAGCCCATTTAGCTGTCGTGTGGCAATTATTGATCAACAAGGTGCCACAATCGCTCAGCACGGTCAGTTGCGTTGCAGTTGCAGCTGTTGTTGTTGTTGTTGTTGCCATTCCTGCCGGTGGTCAAGAGCGACAGCAAAGATTTACATAAAAAAAGAAGGAAATAAGTAAGAGTGATGTAGTTGATAGTGCTCGACTGGGGGATACCCTGAAATTGTTCACTGAAACTGGATATCGATTACAATCAAATATTGATTATTTGAAAAGAAAACTAGATCAGGAGAGATCTAGAAGTCAAAAATCCAAAAAGATTGACTATCAGATATTCATAGTTCGATCGGCTCATCTTATCTGGCCGATTCAGAATATAATTATATGTAAATACTCAAGAGGCTTTGCCATGTTACATGAATTTTAGCAAAACCTATATACCCTCTCTCAGCATGATCACTAGATTGCTGGCTATAAAAAGTAAAAATAAAACGTTGCCCAGCATGAAACGCCTTTAGATTGTTTTTCTTTTCAGCTTTTTCCTTTTTTTTTTTAACCGTTGTTTAATGTTACCTTGCAACAGGCTGTGGCAAGTTAGTTGGCCATTAGCACGGCACAACAGATATTGTCGTCGTCCATTCGTTTGTTGACTGACGTTTAGCTGCCACTGCCACTGTGCAGAAATGCCGTTACGCGCAGCCCTTGTTGCAACAGCTGCCACACAGCTGTACCTCACTCTAGCTGCGTTTAAATATTTATGTCTCGTTCACTTAAGTTAATCACAGCCAAATAGTAAGCTGGCTGGCTGGCTGGCTAAACTGGTCAACAGTTTAAATCATTTTCCCCCTCTTTTATTTATTTATGCTGCCAAAGTGTGATTGTGGCATTTGCCTGGTTGTTGATTCGTTAAAATGTTCATTGTTCGCTGGCCAAAAACATTTTAATTATTTAATGCTGTCTGTAGTTCAAAGAGATTGTAGGGAAAATAGAGTGTATTGGTTTTTGTGCAAAGTTTTTGAAGTATGGTTATTCATGGCCCATTTGATGTAGACTTGAAATTGGGAATATATATATAGTCGTACGTTTTCTCTGTCTAACCAAATTGTTAAGCTCTTTGAGCTATGGCAACTGGTAGCGTGGCAGATCGAGCAAGACAAAATGTTTTACTAAATAAAAACTATTATTTAAGGTGCTATATAAGCTAAAAGATTGAAATTTAAAGACTTGGCTATATACTCATGCATAACTATATCTTCCATAACTGTAGAGCTACAGATACTACCTCAACTACATATATAACTATTAGGTATATATAAGAAAATCCTAAAACCTTAACTTTTACTTAAAATGTGGCTCGTTTAATACAGTGAACGGGCATTGAATAGTTGACTACGCTCGACTCTGGTCTGTTCAAACCTGTTTGTTTTCGCTAGTTAAATGCAAATTTACAAATTACCAAAAAAATAGAGATCCTAAAATATATAAAGTGCTGCACCAAAAATGTACAACAGACACTTGCGACAAAGAACAAATGAAACAACAACAGCAGCGAGAACAACAACAAACAACAGCGGCGACAACCAACAACAAAGCAGCGATAATAATAACAATGCCAATGTTAAGGACCCATAAATATGGGCTTAAAATCGCATGTTGCCGCTGCTTGTTGTTGTTGCGCTTGTTCAAATACACTAACTAAAATGTGCTTAGGATGTTTTATAGATTTTGTTTTTAAGCAAGTATGCTGAATAGAATTTTAAGTGGAAAACTTTGCTCTTGGTCTGGCAAACTACTTGAACTGAGACATATGAGGTGCATTTTATATTAAATATTTTATTTACCAGTCATTTCAAACTTGACTATAATATATATTACACTTGAATCAAGGTTTTGGCCAATTGTCTTGTTTAGGTAATTTTTGAAAGCATCCTCTTAAAAGCATCTTCTTGAATCTCTTCAGTCTTAGGTACAAGAAAAACTCACAGCCAGGTTGGGGATTATTGTTTTTGATTACAAATTTGAGGCAGATGTTTTGCTTTGTTTTAGCCACAGTCGAGATTGAAAATCAAAAATCTACATTCGTAAACTCATATTGATAGCTCTGCCCATAGCCCTAAGTAAGTGTATTAAGTCTGCGGCTTGTCAACAATTATTGCCAGCAATTGCAGCTGTTGTTGCTGTCGCAGTTGTTGCTGTTGCTGCTGTTGTCGTCGGCGTTTGTTTGTTTAACTTGGCGTGTGGCATCGTTGTTGCATTTCATTAATTTACGATTATTGACAAAAATGCACACACATAAGAACAGAAAAAATTGTTAAAGCCAGTTGGCTGGCATTTGCCTTCAGCATTGGCTTTGACCATTTTTGGGATAAGAAACGTTTGCAGATTAGAAGCCAATTTGGTGTGAAGTCTTGGGCTAACGGCAGCTGGCAGTGCATCAATCAATGCAGTCAGCCAGGAAGTTGGGGCCACAGACGAGGACAAAGCTGACCTTGCAATAAGGAAGCGGCATTCGTCAATGTCCCAAGCAGCAGCAGCAGCAGCAGCAGCAGCAGCACCAGCAATAGTTGAGCTAAGGAAAATTTTCGTGTGAATTCTTCTTATTTATGTGTGCAATTAGTTTTGTGTGGAGCAGCGGGCTGCAGGAGTTGCAACTAATGAGCCTATTTTTATGCTCGTTCAAGAAGTGAAAAGTGAGTATATTGGTTTTGGGTAGTGGCTGGTTAATCAGTTAGGACTTTAGACGTACAATTTCTTAGAACTCCCAAATTTAACACGTGAGTTACTGTTAAGATCCTCTACAAATCAAAGAGAAATTTATTTACTGGGGGCGTGGCAAATTATATGGGCCAACTTCTAGAGTATTTCAAAGCCGGAAATATTGTTTTTTAAATATTTTTAACTCTTTTGGACTATGAACGAGTATTAGGCAGTCGCTCACGGCTGACTGCAACAGGCTTAGTTATTTTTCTTCGTTTTGCTGCTAAATTTATTTATTTTTAATATAGTTTGCTGCATTGTGTGTGTGCCACGCCCACATTGACCATCAATGCAGGCCACTTGTAGTTTTACAACTCAATAAATTGGCTAAGTTTCTATCAGCGCGCAATAATCAAGCCCTGCGCGTAGAACTGTGTGTGTGTGCGCCTGGTGTGTGTGTGTGTGCCTGGTGTGTGCGCAATTATAGTTCTAACGGCATTCAGGCAATTTAGTGCCGCCTTTTTGGGTGGGCAGTGCGATGACCGCAGTCGATGTTGCTGCTGCTGTTGCTGCTGCTGCTGCAACTTGTGGCCGGCATTGTCTGGAGCCAACTACAATTTGACTGTGTCTGCGTGCGCTCGCGGGCTCCTGCCTGATGTCGGCCACGATTTTGGCTTTGGCGACGATGGCGATGGCCACACAAAAAAATCATCAACATAAATTTTGCTTTTAGTGCGTCGAAGCTAAGGCCAAAACGAGAGAGAGAGAGAGAGACAGATAAAGGAGTTAGAGGGGGCCAGGGTAAGCGAGCTAGTGGCGTTGTTTTTGGGTGTCGAAACTCATAAAGCCAAGCGCCGTTTTTGGCCATAAAATTGACAGCTTATGGTCGATGGAAATTGAAAAACGGCTGTGTTCTATGTGTATAGACGCTTAAATCGCGATGCTCGTTTATCGATAAACTAGAAATGGTTATGATCGATAAAAATCAATCGATTGGCTAATGAGTCTAACTAAAAATGAAGCTAGCCAACTACAGCGCGGCTCATATAATTGATCTAAACAGAGCTGAAGCCTGTGAAAGTTATCTTTTTAGAAAGGTGATCAAAAGTGCTTATAATAGAAATTTGAATTAATTAATTAAAAAAGTTAGATATGCTAGGCGAGACACTTAATTGCTTACTCCTAATCGATTAAAAGAGTGATTTATTATAAATATATATGTGATGATAAAGATGATGTATGCCAGACTTAGAATATATATGCCTATGTACTATGTACACTAAAATATTCGATCAAAA
Source organism: Drosophila eohydei (assembly GCA_035045825.1). NCBI lineage: Eukaryota > Metazoa > Arthropoda > Insecta > Diptera > Drosophilidae > Drosophila > Drosophila eohydei. Next base: position 6,740,910 of record JAWNOT010000072.1, on the reverse strand, counting down.
AATTCGAGTAGTTAGCTTAGGCTACAAAAATGTGAAACAGGTGCGGAAAAAATTTGTTTAAATATATATTATAAGTTGAAATTTATTCATTTTTGTCTAATTTAATTTAAAATTTTTTTATTTGTTATTTATAGAGAAAGATATTATTTTTTTAGCCAAAAACTTGATTATTTTTCAAAGAATTTCTAATGAATATTTTTCAAATTTTCTAATCTACTTTTAAATTTAAATTCGTTCTGTTATAAGTGTAGTCAACGAAATGTTCTCAAAATAAGTATGTGAATGCCCCCCAAAAAGTTGTGAACGTAATCTTTTTTAATTGAAAAATTATGCAGTTTTTTGTTTTGTGCCCATTTTCCAAAAACCACATGAAAACAAAGCCACAAGCATGGTGTGTTGTAGGTTAGGCTTATGAATATATATATAGCTATTTTTGCATCATACCCATTTTCAATATGCTGCAGGGCATTAGCGCACAAGAAGTAACCAATAAATAAATATATATATATATTTTTTTTTTTTCATAATGTTGATCAGGATTTATAGCCAAGTCAATTTGATCTTATGTGTCTCTCGTTTGCCGCTGTATCCTAATTTATGAAAGCGTCAATCTCGGTAGAGTTTAACGCAAATCAAGTATGCTTCATATAATCGATAACTTTCTATGAAATCGATTTATATTGATTTAAATTTGAGCCAGGCTGCCTGATCTTGTTATATTGTTGCTCATGATCAGGTTGTCACTCTTAAGAACCCAACAAAAATTATGTTTCCCTATGAAAGGTAACTTCTAGTCGAGCAGTTCCGACTGGAGAGCTATCTCTGATTTGCTTTTGACTGGCTTTTTGGCTAATTTGTTGAGCTCTCAACAATTTTTTTAATGAATTCTTTAAATATATTAATATGCAAACGGCGGCAGTAGCAACAACAACAACAACAACAGCAACAACAGCTTGGCTGACAGTGAAAAGCCGCGTTAAATGTTCTGCAGTTCTTGAAAGTACCGTTGCTCTGGTGCGTTATGGTTTGTTGACTGCCGGCGACAACTTCCGACGCACCACCAACAGCAACAATAACAGCCATTGCCATAAAAAGGCCAACAACCACAATCATAGAACAACTGGGCAGCTCGTTGCGGGTGGCTTGGGCCGCTGCGTTGCCCCACAGTGGTGTAAAAGCGTGCAAAGTGCCGCTGACTGTTGATGAGTAGGCGGCTCAAAGGGGGTGTGGCTGATTTGTAAATTGGTTCTAACTGCTTTCTATTACTGTTGCTGTAGCTGTTGCTTGCGGTGGCTTGAGCTACCCAAATTGTATTTCATTTAGCTGTTAATTAAATTTTCCACACTTTGGCCAACTTTTTCGGCCAACGCCAGCGGGATGCGCCGCAGTGGGAGGTGGGAATTGGTGGCTGGCTGGCAGGTGTGCCATAATAAAAGCCAATAACAATGGCGTATGACAAAACACTTGCTAATGAGCCAAATTGGCTGACTGCAGTGAAAAGTCATCATGGCAAGCCAAATGAGGTAATAATCAAAATAGAACAATGAAGTTGAAAAAGCCGAAGACGGAATGCCCTTAAAGGTAAATATATATAAAAAGATATAGATTATGAGAATGATTTTGCTTTTGAAATTAAGTTTGTTAAGCTTTATTTTAAATATAAATAAAAGTATGTAAAGTATATAAATATAAATATAATATAAAGTATCAAGATCATTTTAATGATAATTTTAAAATATATGTCGCTCTTCTGCAATGCTTTACACATTTCTTTGTCCAACTTGACCCTTGTAGAAATCAATTTTTTCTACAGAAGTCATTTAGATTAATCGCCTAGCTTGGCAGATAAGCTAGGCGAATGTGTGAAACGCAAAAACTCATAATGCGATTGATCGTATCTATGTGAGTTACAAATATTCTTCATATAATGTTGAACTAGAAGTTGAAAAAGAATTTAAATTGATATTTAGTTGAGGAGCTTAGCTTTGAAGTTACGTACCTTAATTTGTAGCTTCTTTTCTCTCTAGATATCAAACGAATCTCTTCGATGGCATGCAAATAACTGAACCTAGTGGGATCCAGAAATTGTCTTTATTACTTTAAATTTTTGAGTTTAGTATCGTGACCTAGTTCTAGTTATAGTTCTAGATACCTCAGAACTGTTGCTACATTTTAGAATCTATGTTATTGCTTATGCTTGCTATTTAATTGTGAACATAAAATATAGAAATATAGAAATATAAATTGATCGTTTAATTAAAAGTTGAATTGTTTTTATATAAATATTTGCTGTAAAGTAATTTAAAGGTTTTAAGGCAAAACATTGCCATACAACACATTGGCGCAGCTCAAGCTTTACTTAGTGTATTGTTTAACTTAATAAAGAATTTATCTATAAATATAAATTTTTTTTATATTTCTATTTAAAAGAGAGAAGGAAAATATTTGACTTCTATCTGTTACAAATTACTATTAAATATTATAATATCCTATGTTCGGGAGTATTAACTGTTGGAAATTTAAATGAAACCCCAATGTATTAGTAGCTTATATATAGAGCTATCTTTCTCTATGTTTATGCACAATTATAATACCCTTACAAAGGGTATATCTCAACTGATTCCAAGCTAAATGAAACACCTGCTGTTTTGTTTTTTGGCAAGTGCAAACAATATAAAATAAAAATCTCACCTGAACTTCTACCCTAAACCAATTTGCACGCCCTTCTTTTGTTTTGTTGTTTTCGTATTCTCATTAATTGGAATTTCTTTAGTTTTGACTGCTGTTGGTTGAAGGGGGTCAACAACAGCAGCAGCAACAACAATAACACCAACAATAGCAACAACCGCAAGTAGCCTGAACACCGGTAGCCCACAGTGTTCCCCCCTGCTCACCTTTTTGGATTTCATGGGTTGGGCTGGGTCTTTCGGTTTTTTGTGTCTTTTGTCGCGCCTGAATGCGACTCGATAAAGCAGACAATGGACAAATGTATTAATAAAGTTATGAAATTCACAATTGTACAAAGCACAGCATGCGGCTGAGGAAAAGCTGAGAGGGGCAACACCTAAACTGTGGAATAGAGTAGCATAACAATTATATAATAAAAAAGTGTGCTTAATGCGATTTAAATGCAAAGAAGTAGAGCAAATGATTATGAGATCTTTAAACATATTTTGAATAATTGAAATTTGACAGCTTTAGTTTAGGTGAGAATTGAATTGTGCGCGGATTCCAAAGGAACTGAGTTAATAAATAATAAAAGAAGCATTTAGTAAACATAGACTTAGACTTAGTCTTAGACTAGGTAAGTATATTGAATAGTATCTAAGGTTTAAAGACCAAGCAAACCAACAAAATCTGTCCGATTCGAAAGAAATAGATTCATGAAATCAAGTGATAATAGATGGAAGAATTCGAATAAAAGCTAGATTTGTTAGGTATATATCACTAATACTGCTGCAATTGTAAAATATATAATAAAAATATATAAAAATAAATAATATATATTTCTTCTTAAATATTTCAGCCCAAGATGAACTTGTGGAAGAGAACAGAAGGCATCGTAAAAAAAGAATCGCACCACGAAGATAATTCACTAATTGTTAACTAACCTTTAAATTGAATAAATTTACTGAATATTAGTCTAGTTTTTGTATATATAGAAAAAGCAATATAAATGAATTGAATATTGAACATTGCCTAAATACAACTATTTTTTAACGCAAGTTCATCAAACTCTATATATATCATTTTAATATAACACAACTTAAGTACCATAAATTTCTGTAAAAAATTTAAAACATTATATTTCATATATACATATATATCACACAATAAATTATTATTTTGTATAGTAATAGTGTAAGTGGCTAATTGCTGAGCTTTCAATTTAATTATGTTATAACAGTTTTACGAAATTTGGTTGCGCTAAGTGTTATAATTAACGGAAACATTGAATGCAAAGTTATCTCATTGCGGTTGATTGCATTGCAATTTATTTGGTTTCTTTATTGGTATTTTGTGTTTGTTGAAGTAAAAGTAAAAATTTGAGTCAATTTGCGGCCAACACTTGAAGCTGTTTATTTATATTTGTTTGCCTATTTATCAAATAATACGCCATGGCAACCACCCACAAAATGAGCCCAATCACCCAACCAACCCCAAACTACAACTCAATTTGCTGCAAGCGTTCGGCCAAGCGTCCAGCGAACAGCTGTTTTTTCTTTGCCGTATAACAGATGTGTGTGTGCCGTATAACAGTGAGAGCACGAGAGCAAAAATAGTAAACAACAAACACAAACCGGCTGTTGTTGTTGCTGTTTGTGCCGCTGCCTCTACCGCTGCTGTTGCACTCTGTTTCACTTCCGTTAAAGAGAGCGCAAGAGCGTGAGAGAGCGCGAATGCAAAAAGAGCGCGTATAGTCCAATTACTGTTGCTTTGCTGCATTTTCTGCTACGTTTTCTGAGGCGCGCATCTACTACTATTTTGAACAGCTGCTGCTGCTGTTAAGTACAAATATATTTTGGCAAGCGGAAGCAATGCCAGAGACCGAGAGAGAGAGAGAGAGAGAGAGAGAGAGAGAGCGAGAGAGAAAGACGAAATGAGACGAGTTAAAAAACCGACTCGGTCGACTTTGGCTTCGGGCCGACGACAAAGCGAACAGCAGAACAAGAAAAACAAACCAGTTAACTGCTTTGGCTTTTGGCGTTGGCGTTGGCAGCGACAGCAGCTCGAACTCTTTTGGCCAGCTTGGTTTCAGTTGAGCTTTGCCAGCCGAAACGACAACAACGAACACGACGCTGCGTTTGGGTGCAACACGAGTTGAGCTCTGAGACTCACGATTTTTTGACGAGTCCACGCGTCGCGTACAACTGCAAAACAGCCAAACAAACATACAACAAGTCTAACAAATTTGCAAAAAAAAAACCAAACAAAATAAAACAAAAGAAAAATAAATAAAAACAAAACAAATTGAAGACAAACATCAACATAAATAGCAAACGGTAAATTTAGTTGCAACAACAACAAAAACAACAGAAAAACTTGCTAATTAAGCAGCAAAAGCGCAGCGCCCAAACCCCCCTACAACAAACACGCAGAAACCAGTTTTTAGCAATTAAAATGAAAAAAATATAAGAATATATAAATATATATATATATATATATATATATATATATATATATATATATATATATATATATATATATATTAAAGCAGCCTATAGATATATATAGATATATATGTCTAGATGTATGTATATATATATTTGTATATTGCATTAAACTTAAACAAAAGGGCAGCTCGTGCTTGACAAAAACAAAACTGCAAGTGTATAAGTACTTGAGTGTGTGCCTATGTGTGTGTGTGTGTGTGCTGTGCAGTGCTGCCTTCTAAACAGCCTTGAAAGCTGCCTCGCATCAGCCTTTGCTGCACTGTCAACCGAGTAGCAGCAGCAGCAGCAGCAGCAGCCAACAACAAAGCGTTCCACAAGTCACAACAAAAGCAACTGCAGCAGAGGCATGAGCCCAAGCAGCTAAAGAGATGTTGCTAGCAAGAAGACGAAGCGCAGCTGACTTTATGACGTCGCCAGCTTGGCGTGTTAACCTGGCCAAGAGGCAGAGGCAACTGCTAGCAGCGAACAGCAACAGCTACCTGGCTAGACATGAAACCTGGTGTTGTGTCTATCTGTTGCTGACTGCTTGCAACTGCAACATACACACACACACTAAAAAGGGCAGCAGAAAAAAATATAAAATGCGAAATTCGCTTTTGTTTTTTTTTTTTGTTTTTTATGAGTTTTTCATAAATTCTGCAACAGTTGCAAAAAAAAGTAAAACAAATAAAAGCAAAAGAAAATAGCTAAAAGGCGCGCAAAATTTCTACACACACATGTATGGTTGTATGTGTGTGGAAAAACCGGTTGCACTTCAGTTTTTTATTTTATTTTTTAACGCTTGGCTGTGGCGAAAATAAATAAAAGCGATTAACTTGAGACAGTTTTAGTGGCCAGACCCCCAAATGCAGCCGCTGGCCGGCAGCTTTTTTATAGCTAGTTTTTTTCTCTGTTTGTTTCGGCTAGCCTTTTGCATATTTGCAACATAAATCTGCAGCGCATAAAGTCCCCAGCTATATAGATTATATATATATATGTATTCCGAGTGTCGTGCAAATGCTGGCATCTCCTTTGTTTGGCTTTTTTAATGCTGCATTTTGGCTTCTTTTATTTTTTGGCATTTCCCTTTTGTTTTTGTTTGAAAAGGAATTTCATAATTTCATTATTTCTTTTAAACATTCGGTTTTTGTGAACGGAGTCTAAAGAAAATATGCATTTATAAATTAAATAGAAACTGAAAATTGCTGCAAATTTTATATAAATTATGATTTACATTATGTTTTTTCGTGTCATCTGATTTGTGGAGTTTTTTTCATTATTAATTGTTATTTACGACAGCCGCTGAGGGCAAAAGTCGCCGAAGGCAAAAAATAAGGAAAAAACAGCAAAACATCATAAATAAATAAAGAGCAAAAAGAAAGATAAACATAATCGAAATCGAAATCAGAAATCAAAAATCAAAAATCAAAAAATTCCAACAAGACATTGGACAGGTGTCAGCCAGCGCAGAAACGGATTTTCATTAATCAAAAGGTGAGCAACAAATTTGATTCAGTCGTGCCAAAGGGCTGTGGGGTAAAGCAAGAGCTGAGCCTGGGCAAATACAAAAATGCTGCCAATTTGCAATGTTTGTGCTCGATTCTAATTGCATTTCGCAACGAATAGTTAAATGAAAGCATTAGTTAAACGACCTAAAAGGGCTTGCAAATGAATGAAATGTATTTCAATTGCCAAATTGCGAAAAAAGGCAAGAAATTTGCCAAATTTGCAGGAATTTTCGTATTGAACAGAATCAGGAACTGCAGAATTGAGGCATTTAAATTAATTTTATTTTAAAATTTATAGAGTAATATGAATACAATTTATAGCAATGCTAAAATACTTTTCTTGAATTAGTAGTTTAATATTTATTGTTCAAAGTTTAAAGGAAAATTAATTCAATTTTTAAATATTTTATATCTGGTTAATACTTGAAGTTAGGGTCTCAAATTTATTTAATTTATTTTAATTTATTTTATTTTAATTATTTAATTATTTGATCATATGACTAGGTTATGCTCAGCTAGGCATTAATGTCTCTTGTCTTAACTAAGAGCTGTAGTCACTTATTGGTAATGCAATTTTTTCTAATGCTTATATAGATAGTTTAATTAAGTAAGTATGTATAAACAAAATGATCAAAGCTGAATTTCCCTATTCTATGCATTTATATATTATATAAATATATTTCTGAATTTACCTATTCTATATAATAATGTATAATATGGCTAAATGAAACATTTGCTACACTTTAATAATTTCTTGAGTAAAGTTATAGTTAGAGTTAGTAATATTATTCTAAATGAATTTGGTTTATAAATTCATTTTGTCTCTATTTGATAAATAATTAGATTAGACTCAATGACTCAATGTATAATTGTTGGAGAAGCTTAACGAAAATAAATTCAGATTTCAACTGCTTTATTTACTAGTCTTATATACCTAATGTAAAAATATATAACAAATATTTCTAATTACTGAAAGCGTCATATTTGTCAAGCATATATAATTATGCTTACACTTGTGTCCCTGTTTTACCTGAAAAGCATTTCTCAAGATTCATTCTCAAGGGCTGCTTGCTGCAGCTAAGGGTTGAAACTTTTATTACTTGGAGCTAAGTTTGTGGAGAAGTTTTGTCGAGTGCTCATGCTGCAATATTATATTGAACTATGGATGAAATGTTAAGACTTGAACAGTAAAAGATTATAATATAATCGATTATAGATTTTAAATAGGGCATATGAAATTTGACAATATATATATGCAAGATAATATTATTATATATTATTATTATGATAAACAAATTGCCAACTTAAGTCATATCATGATTTGCCTTCAACTTCAGCTGGTTTCTCTCTTTTATATTCAACCCTTGATTTGTAGTTTGTCTGGCATTATAAATCCTTAATTGAATTGTCCTTAATCGAAAGCCTTCTGCATTTGGCTGATTTGGTAACACATTAATTACTGAAATGCCAAAATGTTGGCTAATTACGACAATTGCTGCTGCCCTCTGGGACTGTCAAATATTAAACAATTTCAAAGGCACAAAGGCAAACTAATTAAATTAATAATTGAACTGAAATCAAAAACTTGCAATTAAATCAAAAGCACAGCATTTGAATTATGCAGGTGTACAAAAGGCAAAATGCGCATACGCCGCGTGGGTCCAACTGTTAGAGAGTTAGAGCTAATTGCTGCCTATGATTCGCACACATTAACGCGCTACCCAACACTGGCTAACTAACGGTACGTGCTACGAATTATCAAAACAAATCAATTAAAAGAGTAGAAAAAAAAATACTTTTGACTTTTGCCCATTCAACCAAACCAAATCAAAATTTTATCTGCATATCAGTAGTTATTGTTTATGTTTATGTTTATGTTTATGCGCACGCCCCTTGCCAGCCTAACTGCCCCTTTGTGAATCTGCATAACAATAGCCCCAAAGCTGCTTAAATGCTGCCATTTCGTAGTCAACAACATTTTAATTAAAAATCTTTTGCTAGGCTGCGTTTTTGGGTTGGGGGCTTCAGATTTTCGCTTCTCTGGCTTATGAATATTTGCACGTGTGTGCGCCAAGACCCGCGCCGTGCGCTTGCCCTGCCACGCCCACGCCCACCAAACAGCCGACGGGCAATAAATGTTAACAAGCATTCCAAAAAATTTGCATAAAATGTGCGCGTCTCGTTTTAATGCTCGTTCATCAAGTGGAAGAGCGAGTATATTAGTTTTTTTGTCAGAGCTCAAGCTGGCGAATTTTGAGTGTTTTATGAGCGTTTTGATGGGGCATAGCTCACAGCCTGGCGGACGTTTGTATGTGGATTTCTAGGTGCATAAACTCAACGCTTTTTGGGATATTTAAACTAGAATTTAACTTATTTATTTACATATTTTGCTGTCTTTGTTTAACTTATTTCATTTTATATTTTGTTATCTATTGACATATAGATGTGTATATGAAGCTCTAAAAATGTGAAGCTATTTTTTGAGTTCATCTGTATTATGATTAGAAATAATATATATTTGCCTTTAAGAGACGTGGGAAATTGGAAAAAAAGATTTGCTTCAGTGTTAGGAGTTGAGCTGCTCTAAAAATAAATAAAGTTGAGATAGATTTATAAATTAGATGATTCGTCAAAGCCTTTAGGCATTAAGAATAGATATTTTTTTTAAATATATTTTGTTAAATATATGTAATAGATAAATGAAAACGTGTCAGACACCATAAGCTATTTATATTCTTGATCAGGCTGCAGAGTCGAGTCGAGTCGAGTCGATCTAGTCATGTTAGTCTGTGCGCTTAACCATCTCTAACATACGTTCTGTACATACTTTATGCCATAAGAGCTCAGAGTTAATAATGGAAAATGTTTAATGTGTTTCAAATAATCGATAACTTGTGTCATTTTAATGAAATCGATCAAAACTCTTAGCGGACTTCAGTTATTAAATCACAACTCTTACGCTTTAAGCGCTACAATCACAAAATTTACAAAATTCTTTGAGCTGAAGAGCTTGTACTGCGAGCGAGCATTAAGCAGTCGGTCATCACAGATTTTGCTTGCTGCACTATTGGGGGCTTGTGAAATTCAAAACGCAAAACGACTCAATTTTTGCATTTCTAATTTTTGGGTTTTGTTTTGCTACGCAATGAAAATGTTGTGCGTGTGTGTGGCAATTAAATGGACAGCGAATTAATCACAATAATTTTATGCAAAAATTTAGTTTTTGCCAAAGCTGTCGATAGTAAATGCGTGCGAAAATATTTTCGTAAAATTATGCAAATTTATTTCTAATTTATGTTAATTGAAAAACTTGACAAAAATAACATTTTGATTTGCCAAAAATGATAATGAATATATATGTATATGTATCTATAGTTGCATTGCTGCTTAGCCAAGCGCTTAAATATTTCAGTTGTTGTTTTTTTTTATTGTTTATTGCACAGAGATTTGGCAAATGAAGCACATTTTGTTGTGTTTACATGGGCATTTACTATTAGCAAAGTAAAACATACATAAATTTCATTTGAAATAGATTTAGTATAGTAAATTAATTTGTGCAAATTATTGTGCAATTTAAATTGATCTCTTTAGCATAAGTTGAGATTACTAAATAGAAAAAGTTGTTGTGGAAGTTAGAAAAGCTTTTATAGCTTGCTAATTGGCGACTTTAACTAGTTCTAATAAAAGTCTTAATGATCTAATTTTGTGAATTTACTGCTTACCTCTTACTTAATCTGTTTCTCAACTTGGAACTAGGCTTTAACCCGCATCAAACTTCAAGGTTGAGCCCTTGCGTAGGTCCTCAGTGTTCCTTTGTCCAGGTCCCATTAGTTCCGCCGCAATACCTTTTCGGGTATGTCAGAGTCTCTTTGCCGAGCATCTTTGTCCTTGCGCATTTGCTCTATTATAGTTTCTTTATAAGTTCTTAGTTTGTGTCATATAAAAACTTTCTTCTAGTCTATCACTCTCTCTCACTCTCACTCTTTCTAGCTTTCTCTTTCTCTCTTTTACTACCTCCTTCCCTCCCTTTCTCTCTCTCTCTCTCCCTCTCACTCATACTCTCTCAATCTCTCTCATTTCTCTCTCTCTCCTTTCCTTCTCTCTTCGCACTCGCTCTCCATTCCTCGCTCACTCTCTCTCTCACTCTATCTCCATACTCATCTCTCTTCCTTTCTCTCCATCTCTCTCTCTCTCTCTCTGATTCTTTTCGTCTCTTTCTGTCACTGGTTCTGCTTACATCCAGAACAAAACTCAACACAAACTGTAGCAGCCTCTCAATAATAATGCATTTTCATTTACTGGCGCCTCTCTATGCGCTTCACAAAGTTTCAGTTGTAGCCTAATTTAAATTTGATTTGAGACGTCACTTGAGCAATTGTCTATTTATGTGGTAACCTGGATTCGTGTTGCTCTTGCTTATTGCTATTCAATTTCAAATGCTTACCTTTTGGTGCCACGCCCTCGCTGCCCAGCACGCCCTGCGGCTGAGCTGCCACAGATATTTGCGTTTAATTGAACGAAAAGGCTTATTTAACAATTGGGCGTCATGCAGTGAATTTTCCAATTGACTGACGCTCAATTGAATTAATAGTCCGCCCCATAAAGGCGTGTGTGGGCGTGGCCGTACATTGAATTATGGCATCAATTGGAGTATCTTTCAATTTTGCTCTCCATTTTCAATCTCATACATTTTATTTTTTGCCTGTTAATTAATTTTGCATTAATTTCAATGCAATTAAATTGAATATGAATCAACAAACAGATTTGCATTCAGCTTTTGTTACATGCCATTGGACTCCGTTTACTTTTCCAATTGCAAACTCTCCAAATGGCCATAAATCATATGAGTTATTGTTGGGTTAATTAAAACGAAAAAGAAACAATAACAAAATAAAAAAAAAAGAAATAAAAAAAATTAAAAAACTTTGCCTGTGGAAAATTGCGTAAATTACAAATTGAAGTTTTGGTGTGTTGCGAGTGTTAAATTGAAGTTAATTTTTAATTATGGCCACAGAACGTGCACGTTAAATTGCCTTTTAAAATTCAATTTACATTTTGGTTTCGCTCTCGCCGCGCAAGTTCATCATTAATTTATGCGCCCAGAGGTGCCACGGAAGAGTTTTGTTAAGAATTCAACTAGAACTGGGATTACTAATGAGCTATGAGTAAAGAGCTTTACGTGTGCTTAGATTAAGCCTAATGAAATTATGTAAAAGTAAGAAGCGCTCAACGTTCTTAAGCGCTGAACTAGCTGGTAAAATATTGATAGGTCTTACCACATAACTTTAAGCTCGTAAATAGCCTTTTAAGCACTTAAAAGCTGCTTAAAGATTAATTTGTCTTACGTGAATGGTCATTAAAGGCTTGTTTAGTTTCAGCTTACAACTTGTTTAGCTCTAATTATTTATAATTATAGGTAATTTGTGATAAACAAGCAGCTTTCCAGATAGTTAGAAGCTTTTGACTGATTTTTGTGCTTGTGTAAAGCTCGCTGACTATATGAAGCGCATTACTTTGAGCTTTTTTGATGTATTAATATTTTTAATGTTTATATAACAAAATGAAATAAAATGTTAATACCATATTAAATAATATAAAAAAAATCGGGGAGCTTTTATTTATTATTAAAAATTAAAAAGCTTTGTTAAAAGCAATAAAAAGCTCTCAGTTATTTAGTAGTTTTATAACTATTTAATATAGTATTAATAAATTATTAAAATTAAAATTATTATTATATAAGTACAAACTTATAAACATATTAAAAATATTATTATATCAAAAAAGCTCAAAGTAAAGCGCATTATATATTAAGTGAACTTTAGAAACAATTACTATAAATTATATATTTACTTACAACTATAAAAGCCAAATGCTCTTGACTAAAGTAGAGCAAATCATTTATTAATAATTTTTGCCTAACAGAATGATTAAAGTTTGATTAAACTGCTTTAAGCTTAAATTCTTCTGTTTTATTTATGCTAAAATCTGCAAGCGTCTATTAAAGCGAAAGCTTTATTTACCACTTTAGCTTAAAGCTTATTTAATGTGCTTTAAATTTAAGCCAAGTTTTTTTTTGGTTCTTTTACTTCTTTTATATGCTGGCCGCTTATCTAATTATAAATTTATACACAACTGTGGCGGCAACCCTCGTTGGCATTATTCTTGCACAGTTTTGATTGGCACAGGCAAAAAGCAAAAAAAAAACTTATGGTTTATCGTTTCGTAGCTGATATTTCGGCCCGGCCTTAACAATTACGCGCATGTGCGTAAGACTCTGTTAACTTGGGCACTTGGCTCTTGGGGGCTTGGAGCTTGTAGCTTGTTGGTTGTTGCTTGTTGCTTGTTGCTTGGAGTTGGGTCTCTCTCAACAGGAAGCTGCGTCGCTTGGCATTTAAAAACGTATTAATTTTGACGCGCCAGTTTTTATTTTTGCTGCTTTTTTTTTTTGTTTTTGTTTTGGCTGATGATGGTATCTGCGGCGCGGACTTACAGCGTGTTCGCGAGTGATATAAACGCGAATAAGTTACGTCAATTTTGGTTTGGGATACATTTGTTTGCTTGAGGTCTACAACCTTGAAGCTTAGGGCCGTATCAAGTGGCTGTGCTGCTTTGCCTTGTTTTGCTTTGCTTTGCTTTGCTTTGATTATTGCCATTAATTAAAGCGATTTCAAAAGCCGAACAGATGACAAATGATGTGAAAAGAAGTTAGAACTTGTGCACTGAGCCCAAAGCGAGAGATGTGTGTAAATATTAGCATAAATATTACATAAGCCACAACAATGCTAATGAGAGGGAGCGAGAGGCGTGGGGTGGTGTTGGTCAGCTGTGATATGACAAGCTGCCGGCGGGGCCAATGAAGCCAATGACCCAAACGCAACTGTTAAAATAAACGAGCAATTATTAATGCGAACTCGACTCGAGCGCGCGTCTTTGTTAGCCGGTGTCTGTGTCTGTGTGTGTGTGTGTTAGTGGTGTATATATGTTGTCTGACTTATAAAACATTTCATTACACGATACAATTGAGTGAACGCCTTGAACTTCCGCTTAAAGAAGTTCAAGCAGACAAACACAGAGCGAGACAGGCAGAGCCAAGTAGAATGACAGTCAAGAAACGAAGACGAAGTCATTTTTGTGCTGAGTTGTGGCAGCGAGTGTGTCTCTCTGTGTGTGTGTGTATAGTTGAAGGCATGTTTCACACTTCAGAGCCTATCGGCGGCCGCAAAAAAAAAGCCAAACAAATTGTAAAGTCATAGCCAAGTCAAGACGTGGCCGCAGCCCAACAGCAACAGCAACCTCAAGTCCAAGTCCAAGTCCAAGTCGCAAGACTTGGCTGCCCTGCTGCTAAAGTTAAACTTAAGCAGTACAAAAAGGCTTTTAATTTTAATTTGCATATGGCAGAACGAGCGGCAACAAGAACAACTGCAGCAACACCCTTACAGATACAGATACAAAAGTATTAAGTAAGTATCTGCTAGATACATGCAGCGCGCTGCAAGTACTTAGAGCGCTGCGCTGGGCCCTTGCAATTTCAAGTGCCAACTTGTGGAAAATAGCAACAGGGCAAGCAGCAAGCAGCAGCAGCAGCAGCAGCAACAACAATGTTGGACTTGCCCATGGCCCATGGCCTGGCAAAAATGCAAGTTAAATTTAATTTATTTCTGCTGCGATTGCTGCGCTTGTCTGGCTCTCTATGTGTGTGCATGTGTGTGTGTGTGTGTGTGAAAAATGGTTAAAGGAGTTGGCCAAGTCCAAGTCCAAGTCCAAGTCTCACTCTCTTCTTAAGTGGGGTTCAACTCTAATGACCGCGTGTGAAAATGAAAATGGAAATGCCACAAAGTCGTCGGCGTTGGCGTTGGCGTTGCGCTCTGCTGAGCGCAACTTGGACTTCAACTACAGCATTCAACATTCAACATTCAAGTCAAGCTGCAGACACGACTTGGCCATGGCTTGGAGGCGCAACGCACTTGCAGCTTGGGGGCGCATGCAACATGTGAACTTGTGAAAAATCGAAATTCCAATTCGAGCGTCTGAGAACAGCGTCGAGCTGCGAGCTCCCAGCTCCCAGCTGAATGCCTGGCAATGATTTACGCTTAAATAACATGTTGCCAGTGTCTTTGCTGCAGACGAGTCCCATCATATTTGCCTGAATGAATATACTTTATTTATATATATATAACTATTTGCTACATATTCCCGACTTTGAAAAATTGGTAAATGGGGGAGCGAGAAAAAAAAAACCAAATCACGAATTCAGGTCAGCATAGAACTCGTTGGCAACTTCTGTACAAATTATATTCAATTATGTTTGGCTGCTTTATCAAGATTTCAGCAGCAGCAGCTCAATTACTCTGAGACAAGCTTCATGCAGCCAGCGAGCCTGCGAGTATGGGGCAGAGGCATTCGTATTCTAACAAATTGAAAGCTCTTGCTCCAGAGATCAACAGACATCATTTTCATAATTACATAATCATCGATATAAGAGACAAAGACAACAACAAACGAAGAATTGATGACAATAATCATGAAAAGAAAACTGAATGAAAGATGGCAAAAAAGAAAGAGTTTAAAGAGGCAGGTGAATGCTCTTTCTAAGCTGGAAATTTGAGAAAAAAATATATAAAATGATGTTAAGAAATTTAAATATAAATTCATATAAATATGCAGAAAGGGATTGAAGCAAGATTTTTATTGAATTAGAAACCTTCAGAAGGCGATTTTATGTTAGCATTTGAGTAATTGGAGGGAGAGGGTGAAATTGGGAGGAGTTTTAATATTTAAAGTATTAATATTTAAAAAGGGAGAGAGAACACTATTTAAATAGAGAGAGATAAAATTTAAGTATTAAGAGGAAGAGAGCGAGAGAGAAATAGTGTGAGAGACAGAGAAAAAGAGAGAGAGAGAGAGAGAGAAATACACATAGATACATAGAGAGAGAAGGATATAGATAAAAAGATAGAGAGATAAAGAAGAATAGAGAGAGAAGTGTTCAGGTATTTTGAGTGGCAGAGAAAGTGAGTGTATTTAAATAGAGAGAGGCATAGACATATAAGCTTTAGGTATATGTGAGAAAGAAGCGGAGAGATTTGAGCACTTGAGTCTAAATTGTAAGAATTATTGTTGATAAATAGAATTTGACATTTAAATTTAATTATTGAATTTTATTTTAAATAATAAGTAATTTAATAATTTAATAATTAAATATTTATAATAACTAAGTATTTTTTGAGCTGCTTAAAAAGTTTATTACAGTTGGGCAAATAGTAAAAATTTTAAGAGTTTTTAAAAATATTTTTTTTTTAATTTCAATTGAAAATTTTGTTTAGAGTTGAATAATATTTAAAATTTAAAGTGTAAATGGCAAACAAAAATATTTAAAATTTAAAGTGTAAATGGCAAACAGTTTAAATTTTAAATATTATTCAACTCTAAATAAAATTTTTAATGAAATTAAAAAAATAAAAATTATTTAAAACTTAAAATTTTTACTATTTGCTCAACTGTAACAAACTTTTTAAGCAGCTCAAAAAATACACTTCATAAACCTTTTAAAAAAATTACTCCTGCACGTTTTTCGTAGGCAAACTGAAATCATACGCAAAAAAATTGTCTTTGCAACGTTTTGCCTTTTGTTATTATTCGATATTTGCAGCAAATACAAAAGTTTTACATAATTTTTACTGCATCTCTGGCTAGGCGGAAAGCCTTTTGCAATATTCCGAATGAAAACCAAATAAAATGAAATAAAATAAAAAAAAACAACTCAATTTAATTTCTTAAGCCAATGGCAACAAAAAAAGGGAGAAACAGATTTGCAAACGGCAGCAGAAAGGAGAAAAATCTATTGAAATTATTTCGTAATATTTGCAATTTGTTTAAAACGTGGCCCGGAAAATGCACAAAATACGAAAATTGCATTTTCTTGCTATGCAAATATTATAATTGCTTAAAGGCTTTTGCCAGTTGGTTTTCTTTGTTTGTTTGTTGTTGCTGTTCGAGCTGTTTGTTGTTCCTCTTTGGAATTGTTTTATTTAGCTGCTCATCGCTATTTGATTGCCTGTTCGTTCACGCCCACGCGTTAAAGCAACAACAACTTTTGCACACATTATTTACACTGTACAACAAGGTGCAGCAAAAAAAAAATACAGATTGGAATGTTGCACGGTCAAGCGCCTGCCCACGTTCAGAGATAACATATTTTTCCATATGAACAGCGCAAAGCTTTTGAGAGTTAACTGCAACAAGAACAACAACAACAACAACAACATTGAGAACATTTGGTTTTCAACCTGCTGTGAAAATGCATTATAAAAACTAAAGTAAATAATTTAATTAGCTGCTGGCGCTGCAGTCAACAAAAAGAGGTTTAACTCAAATGAACTTTAAAGCTTTGCCCGGTTAACAACAATTTGTCATTGAGTTTGGCTGAGCAGAAACTTGACTTGTTGGAGTTGTTAAATATATCTGTGGATTTATGGCTGTTGGGCATTTCATATTAAATACATGCGCCTCTATAATTGAAACTTGAGCTTGAAGAGTTCAAGTCAAAGACATTTTGTTGAAATTTTGATTGCAGATTTAAATCGCTGATTTTTTCATAGTTCAACTTATTGAATTTTTTTTTATTTTATATTTTAATTTTAAATTGTTTCTAATGATGAGCTTCGTGCTAAATTTGAGTTAATTTGTAGTGCGAGTTATTTAAATTAAGATCATCCTGAGATTAAGGTCTAAGGGCTGTAATCTTTGTAGTCTAATTCTATTGACTGTAAAGTGTTTTAGCTAGGGTTTTCTAGTCTGCATCAGTGAACTTTTTCGGGAACTGTTTGTACGTTAAGTTTTTTTTTGTTAAACAAAAGTTGTTTGAAAGACATTTTTCCTCTAAATTTGAGCATTTTTAAGATCAATAAAAATGTTTTTCATATTCTTTTAAATCAGTTATTTCTTTGAAGTTGTTATTGACATATTTATTATTGAGTTTACCTTAATAAGCCTTACATTAACAGCTTTGTTGTAATGTAAAATGAGCGACAGAAAGAGAGGGAAAAACAAGAGAGAGAGAGACAGAGGGAGTGAGAGTGAACAAGAGAGGGAGAGAGAGAGAGATAGAGAGTGGGCCCTGGCTGTAGTTCGTTTTCTATGGCTCCTCGCTTTCTTGTGCTCTTGCTCTCACTCACAATCACTCTTACTCTCTCTCTCTCTCTCTCTCTCTCTCTCTCTCTCTCTCTCTCTCTCTCTCTCTCTCTATAAATATGCATATATCCCTGGCTTTCTATCGCTGGCCTTGCCTCACTCCTTGATTAAATCTTAATCAGAGTCATTCTGGTTTTTAAATGTGAACAATTAATTTAATTTAAAATAGATTTATTTGCTTTGATTACTTTTCTAGTTCTTCAACATGATATAAGATTGTCAGACTTAAGGTCATTAATTTGTTAATTATTACTAAACTAAAACCAGTTGTAAATAACTAAAATGTTTACATATATTTTTGATATATTATCAATGGACGCTGCTATCGATCAGGCTTAAATCTCTTTAGAATTAAATCATCATATATTTTATAGTAATATAAACAAGTTTAGCTCTCTCATTTCTCTACTATCCCTTATATAATTTTTGCAGGGTATTTAAGCTTCGTTTTGCTGTTTTATGGCTTTGATTATGCTTTTTGCTGGCACCGGTTTGATTTTTTCTTTATTTATTTGTTACACACCGGACACAGACTGCAATTTGGGCCACGCGCCTACAGCAGCAGCAACGCACACACACATGCAGATGCAGAGGGTGTATGTGTGTGTGTGTGTGTGCAGATATGGTGTGAAAAATGGGCAATTGCATTGGCAATTCGTTGAAAGTGACAAAAATGCCTTGATACACAATTGTGACAGGTAAATTCTTTGCTGCGGTTACGAAATCGATGCCAGCCCACAAAGCCAATAGATAGACACAGTGAGAGAAACAGACAGGCAGACAGACAGATAGACTTGATAGACAGCCAGATAGACTGTAAGAGAGCTGCAGACATATTGCGCTCAAAATTTTTGGCACATGCCAAAAGGCAACCGCAGCGGAAAAATGCTCGCAAAAATCGAGCGCAGCCAAATGGCAAATGATTTGTCAGCAATTGTTGATGGGGTGAAAATGGCAATGCAGTTGCCAACGAGGGGATTGTGGTGTATCTGAGTGTGCCTCGGTGTGTGTGTGTGTGTAAAGGCAGGTATTTGAAGGCAATTGCAGTTCAGATCATGCTTTGCATATCGATTTGCGCCTGCATTGTTGAGCAGTCAGTCAACACCTTAGCTCAGCGCACAACGAGGCGCAGGGTGTTGCAGGGCTGTGAATGTGTGCGGCTTGAGTATGTCAAATGCCATAAGTTAAGCTAATCGAGGTGCCTGATTGAAATGCTGCCTAATGACAGATTGAGCATAAGGAATGATGTATCGAGCAGCTGTTGTTGTTTAAGGTTAAAGCAGGTCAGCTAACTGGTTATATAACTAGCTGAACGTTGCGCTGTGTTTGTAGCTGGCATTTAAAAGCTGGCTAAAGATGCTCCATAATTAACTGAGCTGCAAGCTATTTCACTTTCATGCAGAAGCTGTCTTTCAAACATTGCAAACAAGGGAATATTAATGCGATGTCTCTTTGTTCAACTGCTTCTGAAGTGCAATATTTAAAAGACTATTTTATCTCCATTATTAATGTCGCTCTCACTGAGAGGGGGTAAATTAATGGGCCTTGAGCTTAGAATGTCTATATATCATTTTATTAGCAGCTTAAATTTATGTTATGTGTCAAAGCTGAAACATATCTAAAGCCAAGTCAAAGCTGAGCTCCGTTGTAAATGGGTCTTCAGGGCATGCTGGATTTGTTAGTTATGATTTAAATTTATCATGCACAAGTTTTGAGGGCAAAGCAATTATGAAATATTTATAAACGAGGTGTATGCAGTGTCCAAGGATTAAGTATAATCGATTTTCAATGAACTTGTGGATTTATTCTTACCTGGCCAGTCTATTTTGACAGCTGCTTTGCTTGGATGTTGCCGATTTTTGCCTATTTCAAAATATTAAGTCAAGAAGTGGCATTAAATTTTTGATCTGAAGAATAAAGGCAATGACGTCGCAGCCACCATATGTCCCAGACACCTAGGCATATTTTTTGTGCTCGCAGCTGAAGAGGACTACGACAGGACGCAGCGCCACCTTTGGGAAGATGAAGGCAGCAGCGAAGTTGAAGTTGAAGCAGACCACAAAAAATGGTGTTTGAAGTGCTGCGTGCAATGGAAGAAATGTTGTCACTGGAAGGAGATTACTTTGAAAGCGGAGCGAAGCAGTTAATCAGACGAAGTCAATAATTTGGCAAAACTACGGACCTCGTAACTTCAACTCTAGTATGCCAAATTTCAGCAGTGGATACAAATTTTAACTAACAGCTCATATTGAATGTTACTTGTTTAACAAAATATTCAAAGAAAAAATTCAAGAATTAAAATTTGTCTTGCGTATCAAGTCTAAAGATAAATGTAAAGGTCTAAGTAAAATATGCGGCTTAGTTTAATAACTTAAAGTATATAATAGATATAATAGATATACGATAGATTTATATAGATATAAGCGTAGCTCCACTTTCTATTAAATTATATTTTGCTTATTTTATTACAAAAGTTTATCATGGGCGATTCATCGCTGAAACGGCACAGCTCAGCAGCTGGCTTTGCCCTCAATATGAGCCCTTTCTCTTTGCCTCTCTCTCTCTCTCTCCCTCTCATTCTTTCCTTTACTCCAGCTTAAGTCGTCACACACTCACGCACTGATTTACCGTATTGCGATATGAAATGTATATATAAACGCAGCTCTTATATATTGTAGATTTAATTGATTTTCGTTGCGCGGCTGATTGAATTGGACTTAAATGCGACAGACGACGCCAGCTGGCAGCCAGTTAACTGATTTCAGCTTTTATATATATCTTGCTCTCTCTCTTACTCTGTGTCTGTAACTGCTCAACTTATCTAACATTGTCGTCCGATCGTGATTGTTGCACAAAAATGACATTTGACATGTTATGCGGATTTTTCTCTCTTTTTTTTGTACCTTTACCTAATTGTATGATAGAAAATTGTGTTGCTGCTGCTGCTGCTGCTGCGCCTAATTCGCGGCGCAGCTTTTGGGCTTTGCCATATGTGCGCGCAGCTGGAAAACTTTGCTTATCATAAATTTTGCTGCTGCTGGCTGGGCAATTGTTTAATTGTTGTTGTTTGCGGGCTGCATTTTAAAAGCATTTTACTGCATGTTCCTCAAGTTGAAAGCGAGCATATTGGGTGTTCACTGTGTGCTATGTTAAGTGTGAGAAAATACTATACCTTTTTGAAGCTAAGCTCTGTTATGTAAAGCTGAAGACTTGGGAATTTCAAGTATAAAATTTAATATAAAATTTTTTTTTAATTTGTTTAAAAATCTATATATACCACAGCCTTAGAATACTATTGAGCTGCTCTTATAATAATACTTTATGGGCGTGATCTGATGCTCTGCAGCATCAAAAATCTTTTATTTTTTTTTATATTTTCATTCCCTTCGAACGAGCATCATGCAGTCTATTAAGCTCGACTGCAACGTTCTTGTTTGCTTTTTTTTATTGCTGTGGCTGATAATCGGTTTAAAAGTGACTCAACTTTTGGCTGCAGTTCGCATTGTTGCTGAAAACAAAAAATTATTGTCAATTGTGCGCCGCATAAGTCGAATTAAATTTTAACTGTTTGTTTGTTTGTTAGTTGTTTGCTTGTTTGTTGAGTTTTAATTGTGCAATTGTCTCACTTTAGCATAGTTTTATGTATATGTATATATTTTATTTTTTTTTATATATTTTTGGCCCGAAGTTCAAGTTGGCTTATGCAAGCGCTGGCAGTCAACACTTGAAGAGCGACCTTAGCTGGGCACTCGAAGTTGCCTCTATTTTGTGGGCCAACCTATGACATCTGACTAGACAAAAGATTGCTTTGTTGTTATCGATTTGCTATTATATATTTATGATGGAGAGGTAGACAGAGCGGAGCAGAGCGGGTCAGTCAGTCGCCCCCAACTTTTTTGGGGGCGCCCTCAGGCAAGCGTCTGATGTCAGTCGTCAGTCAGCGATCGTGATCGATGCCGCTCCAAACCTAAAGCATATTGTTTCAGCTATATATATATATTTTTTATTTGGCTGCTTCTTGGAATGCGATCACGTCTTGGCTTTGCCTTTGCCTTTGCTTTTATGGCCGGCGGCTAGAAATTGGCCGCAACTGATTTGCACAACTGTCAACGAATGCAGCTGCAGATTGGTTTACGATATAAAAAGAAAAACGAAAAACAAAAAGCAAAAATGTCGTGGCCCTTTTTTTGCAGCGGTCAATTGATTTGCCTGGCAGTGCTTGATCGTGGTCGTGCCCAGTTTTTTGTTGTTAAAGGTTCGTCAGCAGCTCCTCAAGCAAAATTTTGATTAAATTGTTGGTGGGCGGCTGCCCAAAGAAACCTTCTCCCGGCCGTCCGCCCGTCTCATTTCCTGTAGCAGAAAAAGTCATTAACATTTCGCCAGCTGTTTTCTATTTAGTAGTTGAAAAGTTTTAATTTAATTACACACACAAACACACACACACACATGCAGCAAGACTTTGGTTTTGCTACGCTTCGACACGGTTTCAAGTTTCTTATCTGCTTTTCAGGATTGTTTTTTAATTGAATTGCCAATGTGCCGTGCCATTTTGTAAGTCGAAAATCCAATCTTCAAGCCTCTAGCGTAAAAACCCCTTTAAGCAAAATGACGTCTAAACTTTACACAGATGGAGAGAGACTGCAACTTCTACATGGCAAACTGGCCGCAGTCCAAATGAAGATAAACACACATGAATGATGCTGTATCTGTGTCTCTCTGAGCTGAGCTGACAGACAGACGGACACAAGGCTGGAGGATGAAGAGTCGTGGAGCTTGGATCAAAGTTCTCACAAAACTTGGCTAACCGCCATAGCAGCTGGCTGCCATACACGGCGTATGCGCAATTCACGAAATAAATGTCAACTGTGTTAGATGATGCCCCCAGCCCCTGTACGCCTTTCTGAAGGCGTGGCCAGTCAGTCCCGCATTTAATAAAAATGAATTAAATTAAAATACGCAACTGCTGACAAAATGTCAAGTGTAGCAATAAAAGCGTAAGAGCTGGCAAAAAGGGACGATGAACGAATGGCGAGTGTGAGGTGCGCGGCGGCCGGTAGGTGGCATGTGGCAGGGCCAGCGTTTGCTGAACTAAAGCCGGCAAGCGTTCTTAATGAATTACATAAAATGCGGGACGGGTCGAGCGAGCTGTTTGGGTTTTGTGGCTGTGGCTGTGGCTGTGGGCCTCGTTATGCTTCTCAGTTCTTGGTTCTTGATTCTCGGTTCTCGGTTCTGGCTCTTTGGCTTTCCGACAACTGAGAAAAAAAGAAAAGAAATTTTGCAAAATTAATTTAACAAATTTTTAATTGCTCATGTCGTTTGCGCGTCCGATCAACGTGTTTGCCTCGAGCTGCACTGTGAGAAAATGTGTGTGAAAAGAAGCTTGCCGATTAAAGAGCATAAAATATGGCTAAAATTTATGCTTAACATATTTTAAAAATTTTAATTATGCATTTTTTGTATTATATTTAATTATAATATTTTCTCTCAGTGTAAAAGATCACATACGCATTTTTTATATTTATTTTCTATTACTTTCAGCTGCATCAGCTGTTAAACATTTTCTCCCAGTGCAGCCCAAAAGTAAGGCTAAAATAATTTTGAAAATTGTGTAACATATTTTTTTATATTGCTTTTGTATTATAATATATATATATAATATTTCCTAAACTATACTGGTATTTTTTCTTTATTTAAAGCAAGCTGCAGTCAAAGTTCTTTTAGTTTTTATTTTATTTTGCTATATTTTGTGTACACAATTTTCTCTCAGTGCATGCTAAATACATCCAACAGCATTTTCTTGTCTTGCTTGCTTTTTTCTTATTTCTGTAAGCTGCAACAACTGTTACGCAATTTTCGCACAGTGTATATTGACTGTAGCCACCTGCCTTTGGGCCTGCCGACTGTTTGCGTTTGCCTGCTCACTTGTGTATTTTTGTTATTTTTTTTCGCGTGTCTTCATCAGCAGCTGCGTTTTTGCGAGTCGGCACGCCGTGCCTTGGTTGGCCACAAAACAAGTTGAAGTTTAAGGTCATGAGTGTGTGTTCACACACCAACACACACAGGCACACATGCACACACGCACAGTCAGCCAACTGTCAACATTAAATATGTATGCGGCAACATTTTTATGGCGCCTCAAGTTCAAGTGCAAGCTGTTAATGGCAGCGCTCCAGTGGAAGGGGGATGGAGGGTCGCGCCATTGCTAGAAAAACAAAGCTGAAATTGTAGAAGAAGACGCAGCAGCAGCAGCAAATGAAAACCTGCAGCAGCTGTCCATTTTTGCTAGCTGCCAAATCAGCTTAGCCTACCTTCGTTTGCCTGCCTCTCTCTCGGAGTCTTTTACTAACTGGCAACAGCTGCCTGAAAAATTTTGTTCTTTGCTGACAGCGCGCACATTGGCATCAAAAAGGATTCTTCATTTTTTTGCTGCTGCTGCTTCTGCTTCTTACCCTTAGAGCCACGTGTCGTATGTGTAATGTGTGTTCAATTGAACGGACAGGCAAAGGGTTACCAAATTGCTCAGCAACTGTGTGAAGAAGTTAGCCGAACTATGTAGCACAGTGTCAGTTGCTTAGACACGGCACACGTTTGGAGTTGGCAGCATTTTGCGTGCCACGCACAGGTGAAGCACTGGGACTAGGGCAAGAAATACACTTTGTTCTGCGACTGAGCTGAAAAAGATGCCAGCCAGGGTAACTTAAGGAACTTTAAGACATTTAGTTGGCAAAGCAGACACGAGACGATATAACATTAAATACGAATGAATCAGAATGGAATATTATATAGCACGCCCTAATATAGCCTCAATCCAAGCTTTAAGCATGATGGAAGCCAGTCCTAATGTGACTTAAAGTTACTTAAAATAATTTCACATGATCTCAACATGACTTGACGGAAGTTGCTGTGAGAGTAACACCAGTTCAGGGTAGTAAGCCACGCTGGCAGTGCGAAATGATGTGAACATCTGAGTTGTATGACTAACTATCAGATAATATTTAAAGTATATTTTTTTTGCATAAAATAAAATTCAAAAACATCTCGAACACCCCTCGCAGCATAGTTCTGCGCTGTTCTGACATGTAAGTTTTAATAAAAAATATATTGATACAGCTTGAGCAGTTGGCATGCCAGCTATGCTGTAAATATATGCACACTTTTTTACCTTTACCTTTCCTTTGAGCTGGGCAATAGCAGACCCTAATAAAATACTCGCTCACTGATGAATTTTTGTTTGGTTTAAGCGCTGTCAGGTTGCGCTTTGTGTGTGGGGAAATACTTGTTCAGAAAGTCAAAGGAGTATATAGGCTGTGTGCTACAGCTGGCAGTTAAAACTGCAAGAGAGTTGCAATGGACCTTATACATGGCCTAGAGGAAGTTACCATAGCCAGCATCCCAAACCTGCCTAAGCAAGTGATAGACCTTCAAATGATATATTTGAGCAGCTCGGCATATGGCAATGCTAATTAAACTAGTTTTAAAACTAAGAGCGGGTATTAAACAGTCGATTTCGCAAATGTTTTTCCCATTTTTGTTTTTTTTTTTTTGCGTGGCATCTCCCCAGCGGCTTAATTTGCAAATATTTTGCCACTACTCAAATGCAGCTGGAGTTGAAATCTACTCGACCATATTTTCGTTGTTGCTGCTGTTTATTTTGTTGGCAAACAAATTGCATTCGTCATTTGTCAGCTACATTGTTTGTCACAGTGCTCCCCAGGGGCAGCTTGGTAGAGCGCTGCTGCTGGGTTTTCATAATTTGCCCAGGCAGACGCAGTGCTGGCCAGCTAAGCAGCTAACCAGCTAACCAGCTAACCAACTACTCGTCCATTCAGCCAACCAGTCCGTCAGCCAGGCGAGCAGCTCTATCAGCGTTGCTAACTCTCTTATTTGCAATTTGTGTGGCTGGCTCAATGCAGGAAGTTGGCAATCGACAAATGATGCTCATGATGATACGAGGATGTGGATGAGGATGTGGATGTGAATGCAGCTCAGCTGAGAAATGCAATTAATTACTTATGTAGATGGCTACCCGTTTTGCAGATCCTCTGGCCGACCACTCATAATCAGTTCACTTAATGTGCCCGGCTCCAGCTAATCAGACATGCTGGCTAAAAACAAATTAAAAGCCAAATGCAGTTTTCTAGCTGCTATCTGTATAACTTTATATTGTGGCTATTTCGAATGCTAATGCACATTAGCTCGTGTTGCTGCTGAGTTGAGTTTGAGCGCAATACAAATATTCTAGCGACATTTATGCTTGGGAACCAAAACTGCAAAACTACAAAACTGAATTAAGTGACTGAGCCGCAGGTACAAAAGGGGGTGGTGGGCGCTGTTGGTCTATGCTACGCACACACTGGCATCCGTTGCGGCACTAAGCGCAGCTTCCGCAGGCGACAACGCAGGATGCCAGTCAGCCAAAAGCCGCGCAGCTGCTGCACAGGTAGCCCTGGGAATGGGCTTGGGCATGGGCATAGTCTGGGTAGTTGGTATACGGGTTTTTCGAATGGGCCTGGCAATGGGACAATGGCAACGGAAATGTTTAAATGCCGCCGCCGCCAACGACGACGACGACGACGTGAGTTTGCCAAGCGTCCTTTGCCTGCCTACAGCACTTCACCTACTAACGATACGATTCATTGATCGTTGATTGAATTTCGATTCGTTAGAGTTTTAGTTTTTTTTGCAGGCCTGTTGGGGTTTTGTTTTCATTTGCCTGGGCCTGCTCTGTCTGTCTGGCGAGCCAACAACAATGTTTGTCGCTCTTGCAGGGAATAGACATGTTGCCATGTTGCCATGTTTGCTTGGTGTGCGAATGCTGCTGCTGGGCAGCTACTTAGCTGCAGCTGCATGCGTGTGTGTGTGTGGAGAAGTGACTTGCGACATAAAGTGCTTTTATTGATGCTCATTTGGTATTGCAATTTGTAGCGCTTGTGACATTTATGCGTTTCCAATTTCCAAATGGCCTTATGCAATTTGTTGGGATCGACAAGGGAAGAGCTGTCATCTTTAACATATGCTGATCTTCGTGCAGCAGAAAACCTTTGCTTAATTGGACTTGAATAAGATGTGCAAAAAGAACTTAAAAGAGAGTTTTCGTTTCACAGCTAAAGCCACAGCGCGAAGCCTTAGTAGCTTAAGAAATGAAGTCTTAAAAATGTTACCTAAGCTGAGGATTAGTCAGACATAGATACCTCTGCGGATCGCTGCAGCTACTAGAAATAGCAAAAGTCTAAGCATTGAGCAGTAGCTTAAAGACATTTAATATATATATATATATAGACAGATACTGAGGCGCATGCTAAACAGCTTAGCTATAAAAGCTTTATCGGCACTCAATTAAAGCGTGCGCCATATAAAAGTGGAGCGTGCTTTAAGCTTGAACTGAACTAAATTGCATTTAAATCCATTAACATACGGAAAGCTTACAGCGTAAATTGTTTAACAGGATTTTCCAAAGGCTTGAAAATTAAACAAAAAAGAAAAATGTGCGCTGTAGCTCAACTGTGTGCGGGCTTTGTTGCAGGTTAAATGCGCTTGCAGCTGCACTCAAATAGTGTTGTAAAATATGCGAAAATTGAGTTGGCATTGCTTTAATGAGTTGCCATAAGAATTTGCTGCTTTAAGTGAGCAATGGCTGGCAAAGTAGTGTTAAAAACAGTGTTGTTAAAATTATTAAATGTTGTAAAAATTATAAATAGAGTTTGTTAGTGGTTTGTTGTTAAAGTGTTGGGAAATGCTATATATATATATATATATATATATTATATATGTGTCTTATAGAATTTTTAGTGCTTTTTTCGCATTGAGTTGAATTATTTTATAAAATTAGGACTGCAGCTTTTAGAGGGAATCTTCTGCTGCTAAAGTGCTACAAACAGTGTTGTAAAGGGGAAATTCGTATGCTTAAGAACGCCTGAAAAGGCAACTTTCTGCAGCGCAAATGGTAAAAACAGTGTTGTAAAAGGAACTTTCTGCAGCTTAAGTGTTAAGAAAAGTATTGAAAGTGATTTTGCTGCCTTTTAAGTGTTAAAAGCAGCAAAATAGCATTGTTAAGAGAACTTTCTGTTTCTCAAGTGTTCAAAAAAGTGTTGTAAAACTGCATAAGCATAGCTGCTGACATATATCAAAAGAAATTTTTGCTCCCCGCAACCTTAAATGCATTTAAATTGTAAACACGCAAAGCTTGCTGCAAAACAGTGTTGTATAACTCTAAAAAATCTGTAACTTATACTCTTTTTAAGCGCAGAGTAATCATATTACTTATGTATCATAAATGAATTAAATCCATTTTAGCAACTCTTTTATGCCATATCGAAAGAATTTACAGGTTTTATGCGCTGCCAGCAGCTGTTTCGGGCCATTTGCAATAAAAACTGTGTTATATAACTGTAAAAAGTTTGTATTTAAAGAGCTATCGCTTTGCATACGCATGTATCATAATTGAATTAAATCGATTTAAGTAGCTGCCACAGCGCTCGTCGCCGCACGGTACTTAACATATTTGCATATATCTTAATAAAATCACAAAAAATTTGCATACCAAATCGCGATTCAGTTCAATTTTCAACACTCGCCGCGACCTACCGCAACACTGAAATGAAATCAACAAAAAAATAACAACAGAGACAACAAAAAATTTATATATATATTGAAAATTTATAGAGATATATATGAAAGATAAATGTAAACAATTGAGAATGCTCCAGCTGAGTGTGACTGACTAGAAGATGCCCTGTTTGCAGGACTGCACTGCAGCGACTTGTCTTATGTGTAAATATGCTCAATTGACTAGAGTTTGCTATCGATATTAATCGATTTCATAGATGAGCCTAGCTGTTTATCGATTTTTTGATAATAAATTGAGGCTGCGATTGCCATAGATGGATTTTATTGAAGCTTAAAGCTGATAGATTCCGAGAAGAAAGAAGTTAGAGCAGTGGAAAGAGCGAGGGAGAAAGAGAGAGAAGCGGACAGACATCACAGCTCTAAATGTACTCAGCAGACTCTGGATCAATATGCCCCACTTTCCACAGGTGCCAGGGTATATCAAAAATAAAAACTGCAGGCTAAACGCCACATGCCTTAAATATTTGAGTTTTTACAAAATGACGCCAAACATGTTTGCTCTGCATATATATATACATATATATACAGATACACATATATATATAATATTTATATGTGTCTATTTGTGTCTTTCGTTTCGTTGATAATGTTTGGCTCTATCTTTGAAGCCGCACAAATAATACACACAGCAAAATCAAATCAAATAAGACTACGAATATGTGCCGGAAACCCGTTTTTGGGCTGTTGGGCAATTTGACGCGGTTCGAAACGGTTTGCGGTCTCAATCTGCTCGAAAACAACCTAAGCTTTAACGGTTGCAGTTCAGATTCATTAATTTATCACTCTTGGGTAATTTTTATATATTTTGTGTTAGCAATTAAGTGTGAAACACCAATTTTGATTTTTTTTTCTCCTCTTGGCTTAAATTGCTTATTACAATTTGATTTTGAGGCTGCGCGCGGGGTGAAACGGCCTTGCAATAATAATACAATTACGATTGGGCCTAACAATAAGGTGGTACAACGATCAAAATTGCTTCAAGTGGCAAATTATTTAAGAAATTGCTCCTGTTAAGCAAGCCTAAAGACAGATATTTATTGTATATAGATTTGGCTGACTGCGATGTGGATATATTGAAAGGCGTTTGCGGAAATGTCCAAATGTCAGCCGGCGGGAGTAAGTTATGCTCTTGTGGAGGATATAATCATTATGTTGCGTCATGTATAAAGTAGACAGAAGAGAGAGGAGACTGAATTTATAGAGCATACAAAAAGGAGCTTGCCTTAAAAAACATATACAAAAGGTACAGAAAGTACGTAAAGTAAAACAAGAACTGAAATACAACAAATCACAAGGAGAGTAGAAAGCTACGGATGGTATAGAAGGTACACACACTCTATAAGGCTGTGTGTACAAAAGGTACAGAAAATGTAGAAGTTCCTGCAAGTGCAGAACCTCTAGTTAACTTAGAAATGCTGAAGGTACAGTAAGTGCAGCAGTTACAAAAAGTGTAAAAGCTTTAGATCATTTAACAAATTTAGAAGGTATAGAACATTGAGAATGTACAGCAAGTATGGAAAGTATA
Organism: Drosophila eohydei; assembly: GCA_035045825.1. NCBI lineage: Eukaryota > Metazoa > Arthropoda > Insecta > Diptera > Drosophilidae > Drosophila > Drosophila eohydei. Next base: position 6,710,908 of record JAWNOT010000072.1, on the reverse strand, counting down.
CAAAGGAAAGTATACAGAATGTTCAATAAGTAGTACTGTAGACAGGAACAGAGATTGCGGACGGCACGTAAAGTATTGAAGGTACAACAAGAGTCAAAGCTACAGAAGGTACAAAAAATGTAAACATGTCTGAGAGTACAGAAAGGTACAGAACGTGAAGTAGGTACATTTTGTGTACAAAAATGCACAGCTGTAGAAAATAAAGAATGTGCATTGGAAAAGAAAACAGGTACAGAAGGTGTAGAAATTACATAAAGGTACAGAACGTATATTACAAAGTGCACAGAAAACTTTTAATGGCAAAGTTTTAGCAGCATTTTTCTCTGTCTCTCTCTCTGTCGCTCTCTCGCTCGCTCTATTGCCTTACTTCGTTTCTACTTCTTATTTTCATTCTATACTAATAAAACTTAGCATGGGATCAGTGCTTTGTGCGCAGCATAAATGTACCTATATCCAAATCGATTATGAATCAGTTTATTATATTATATATCAATATATCTAAATATAGCTTCCTATTATATGGTTGTCACACAAGTAATCGGTTGAGAAACGTGTTTTTCTTCTCATGAAAATCGTATTCTTGCGAGCATCTCTCTGCTTGCAACATAAATGCAAAATTATGCCGCATTCTTCCTCTTCCTTTATTTAATAATTTCTATATTTTATGGCATTAGCATACATATAAGCTGATACAATGACTTGGAGTATTTTATCTGCAGACTTAAAAAGTTGATTCTAATAACGCGAAAATATTCTATTTCCAAAGGTGTTAATAAAATTTCGCTTATTAGTTGTCTGTCGCAACGAAAATAAAATAATAAATAAAATGAAAAAATATATGTATATAAAAAATATTTAATCGACTTAGTAGCTTAAGGCATTTTAACTATTTAGCATATGTGAGCTGTTTGCTTTTTGTGCTTTTCCTTATGCAAATTCCTTAAAATGAGTTAAATAAATGATTTCGCCTCTTGGCATTTGTTGTGGCTCGAAAAGTTTTTGCTCTAACTTCACTTAAATTGCTTGCATATTTGATGCAGTCAGTGCCACGCCTTCCTCATAGATTTTTGCATTGATTTAATATGCACACACACACACACCCACACTCACACACAGTCGTAAATCGCATTCACACAAAAAACTTTTGTGTTATTTTTTGGCGCTTTTAATGTTTGTTTCAGTTTCAATCTTGGAATTGGAATTTCTTTTTATTTTCTACTTTTTCTCCCCTTTTTTTTGAGCATTACGTGCGCGCCCATGGGGCTGAGTGTGCCTGCTTGGCAGTTGCTTTCGTGCTTTATTTTTTTTTCGCCAAATCGACACCCCGCACAGCTCCTGTATGTGTGTGTGTTGTTTGTTTGTTGCTGTTTTAATATGCGTTTAGCGTTTTATCGCTGCATTCAACATGCCAATGCGCGCATCTAAGCCCCCGGCACGCCTCTGCGTTCAGCATAGAGCTTTAAATTTGATGGCGCAAACTTTTGTGGTTTTTCTTGTTGTTTGCTGCATTTGTCACTTGCTTTCTTTGGCTGCGTTTTTGGTATTTTGTTGCAGCATGTGGCATGTCGCATGTAGCATGTGGCATGTGCAGTTATATTGCCATGTCCAATTGTCCACTGTGTTTCACAGTGTTTCGCTGCTCGTTGCGGCCCCCGCATTTGAATATTTGTGCAACGTGTTTGCGACGCTGTTTGCACAGCTTTAACAGGCTCTCTCTGTGCCTCTCTCTCTCTCTCTGCCTCTCTTTGTGTGTGTGTTTGTTTCCAATTTTAACTGTTTGCTTTAGCTCTAACACTCTAACACACACACGCACACAAACTCTAAAAAATATTCATTTGGCCAGCCAAATCGTTTTTGTCCAGTTAAATTACAAAAATGCAAATATTTTTATATATTTTGCTTTTATTTTTTTTATATATTTTTATATGCGCTTTTGAAATGCAAAGTGAGTATATTGGGTTTGGCAGCTATGCACCTACAGCTGGATGCGTGTCTGGGCCCATTGTAGGCGTGGCAAACCGATTATTACCATAGCTTATGTTAGCCAGCACCTTAGGGATAACTGTCTCTATTTATTAGACTTATAGCTCGAGTCATAAAAAGTTCGACCTTTAATGATTGAGCTGCGCCCATTAAGGGCGTGGCATATTTGCCATACAAATTTGACAAATTATTATTGAACTTCTCTGAATATTAATCGAAAAACTAAGCTTGCTCAGCTTATACTCTACTTAGCGCTGCCTACCCAGCTACCCAGCTCTGCAGTTGACTCAGTGTTAACCATGTCTATTATGAGACCTTTGCAGTATATGATCCAGCCAGGCAACTCGAAAAATATTGATCCATTTCAACTGCCTTTTTCGCGCCTCGACCGAGCAGTCTCTGTGGAAAGTTCTGACTAGTTTTCTATTATTATTGGGAATCTATATTCACCCCTTTTTTCGTTGCCGCTGGCATTTGCTGCGCGGCAGTGGCGACACTTAAACAGCGCAATTTATTGGCCATATTTATAATAAAACATGCAGTTCACAGCCCACAGTGCGGCGTGGCGAGCAGCCAAAGTCGTTTGCCTCACTGGTTGCAGCAAGTGGCAAGTGGCAAGTGGCAACTGTTTGCTGTTGCCCCCGTGCCGCCTTGCCTCAATAACCACAAGTTTGCTTTTCTTGATCGTCGTGCTAAAAATAGCTTTTCCGCACGCTTTCAGTGTGTTAAAAATAACATCATATTTTTCATAGCTGCCGCCGCTGCCGCTGCAAATTGAAGAAATATGTTGCCAGCGCTTAAGAGAGTGAGAAAATGGCGCCCAAGCAGCTGCCGCAAACCTTAAAAAAAATCAAGGGAAGCAAGAAACAAAGAAGAAATAGTTAATAAAATGCCTGGCGGCTTTAAGCCTAAGCGAAACATAACACTAAATTTTTGCCAGTTGCTTTTGGGTCTGGGTCTGCTTGCAATCATAGTCGACGCCGCAAATGTACCTGTTAGCATGGCAAATACACTGTGCGAAAAGAACATACTGCCACAAGATGTTTCGCCTGCTGCACCTGCTGGCAGCCAGTGGATTAGAGCGCAGTCTGAGGAGGTGAGAGGCAACGCTTAAATTCATTCCTGTCGCAGCTCGCTTAATGCCTGCGTGTCATGAATGGCAGCGCCGCGTTTCCACTTTAGGGCCAAGCACAGTCACACACACACACACACACACATACAGAGAGACATCACTTGGCTTTTTTGTTGCCTGATAAAATTATGACATATGAAACTTTGGCAAGGGGCAAGCGGCAAAAGGCATGAGGCAAAGGCAGCAAAAGCAGCTCACTCGAGCTGGCATGCAAAGTATTTATACCTCATGGCCTTTGTGTGTGTGTGTGTGTGTGTGGTTGTTGTAGCTGGCATTTTCGTTCTGGCCATAAACATGCACACACAACATGGTGACGTAGCTGATAAAAGGCGACTCGTCTCAAATTTATTGGACTGAATGTGGCAAGCACTTTTCGTGCTAGGCGCGAGCACTTGATTAAAACTATATCTATGTGTGAATAGAGTCACACACACACATGCACACACACATCTACACACACTTGTGTGTGTGCTTGTTAGCAACCTTCGGGGCGACACGTGCCCTGAGGCGCTTTTGGCACAAAACTGGGCGTGGCTCGTACTAAATTTGTCTATTTGCGACAGCTGTGCGAGGGTCATTAGGCGATATTACGCATACGCAGCGTTTGCCGCGAGCTGTAGCCAAACAGTTGGTTAGCTAGATAGACAAGCAGTTAGATAGATAGGTAGTTGGAACACTAGCACTTTAGTCCTTGGGGGGCTTTTGCATTGACATTATGTACACACACGCCCACGCACACTCGCACTCACAGATTGAAGTCTCCATGGTATAAAATGGCATTTCGCCATTTGCAGTTTTAATTAAAATGAAATTAAGTTGCGGTTCCCATTTTGCGGTTGCATTTTCGCTTAAAATGCAATGTCTGAACATTTCGCATTTCATACATATAAATAAATATATATATATATATTTTAATAAGCCGCCCCTCCAGCATATGGCTAAAGGTAATGCGTCTACCTGCGGCAAGCCAAACACAAACAACTGCTCAAAAGGCAGCAGCAGCTCAAAGGAAAATATATAATTGAAGAAATTGTGTTTTTTTTTTATACTATTATTTCATTGCACTTTTGTTAAAAAAAGAAAAAAATTTATAAAATTAGCTGAGTGGAAAAAGCATTGAAAATTACTTTAAGACTTATTGCAAGTGATTGATATTAAATTATTGTTATATAAAACTAGTTAAAAAGGCTTAGAAAGGAGATGAACTGATATTTAGTAGGGAGTATTCGACTAGAATATACATATGTGTATGAAACTTTCTCTAGATTTTGACGGCAATATACGACTAGAATATATTTATTAGTGATTATGATTCCATCTTTATTGCCTATAAATGTTTGACTGCATGAGCTTTAATAGGGAGTATCCGACTCGTAATGCGTTCGTTTCTAGTTTGCAAGAAATTGTCGACAAAATGTTAGGTTACAGCTCTGAATATAAAAGCATTGCCAACTAACACAAATTTACACTAATTGAAATAATTTAAAGTATCATTTGTAAAATAAAATATAAATTAAAAATTTCTATACATTTGGAGCTCAAAATTCTAACTAAGTTTGTCTGCAATTGATATAAAATTTAACTGCTAGTTAAATTTACAATTGGACTTAACTCAACAGCGGGCTCAGCTACTCAACTATTGAAACAGTCTGAATTGCCAAAGCTCAGCTGATCAGCCTAGCATAAGCTAAGCACTTCTTTTTATATTTCTTGCCTGATGTAGGTGGCGAGAAAGTTTTAATACGCTCAGCAGCGGCTTACAAGTATATTCAATTTGAAATAAATGCAGCAAAAATGGGTACGAAAAAAAATGTAAATACAGCAGCAGCAGGTCCTGTGTCCAAGCGAAGCCAATTCGGGCAAACACTTTGCTGCAGTAGCTGCCTGGCCGCCTGGCCGTGAGCGCAGCCAAGCGGCAACAAAAAAAAAAAAATAATACAAATAAGGGTGTGCAGTTGGGGAGTGAACGACTAGGAGATATCCCAACTAGGAGATTTTTTTTACTCGTAGATATATTGCCTAGATGATGTCCTGTAAGAGATACTTTGGCTAGAAATTGTTCTGCTTGGAAAATACACTGAAATTAAGATATTTTGACTGGGAATTACACTGACTAGAAATTATTTCTAGTAGGATTTATATAGACTGAGAGATGCCTGGCCTTGAAAAGAATTTATCCTGACTGAGATATACCCAGACTAGCATATTTTCTGCTTAAGAAATACCCTGTACCCATACTCATAGCTTCAAATATTGAGATAAATATAGAGAAGATTTATTGTAGAAAAGTTAATCATTCCGATCAGACATTGGCTCCATTTTTGAGCCCTGTCTCAGCTCACACATAAGCCTCCTCAACTATCTACCCAATTTCAATGCAAAACAGGGTACACAACAAAAAATACAAGAAGCAGTTGTTTCATAGCTGTTTCTGGCATCTTTTGCTTCTTTTTGTTTAAATTGAGCTCTTTTTTTTCGTGGCCCAAAGCAAAGTGTGGCTGCAGCGACCAGGGCTACAAATTTTGGCTTTGAAAAAAGTTTCTTTTCGTGCATTAGTGTGCGCGTGTGTAGCGCTCCTGGTTTTTCGGTTACTGTAACGCGGACTCTCTGCTGGCCAACTTATAAAAACAAAAAAAAAACAGAAAAAACATAAAGCAGATATATATTTATGCCAGGCTAAGACCAAACTGCCATAAGGATAAGGATGAGCGTGGCAACTTTTGAGCGCACTTTTGATCAACAAAGGCAAATTGTACTTTGCTGCTGCAACAGTGAATATATATGTATATATCTAAAGTATATATATATATTTTTATGGAGCATTCATTGCCCCGAGGCGTGCGCGCACTGGCAAAGGCAAACAAAATTTATTGCAACTCCGCGACGTTTTTGTAATTAAATGTTTTGGTCAGTTCTGCTGGGTCGGTCGGTCGGTTGCTTATTATTCAACACTTGATGGCAGCGTAGTCGCCCCTAATGCAACAAGCGAATGCGCAGCAAGCCGCATCAATTTCAGCTCCGGCTATTGGCCTTGCTTTAAAATTTTTCCCTCTGTATATTTTGTTGCATGCTGCAGGGGCGTGGCAGTTGTTTGTTGCAAACAAAAAAAAAACGAAGTTCTTTTGAAATTGCTCACATAATTTATTTGTTTTTTTTTTTTTTTTGTTTTTATTCTTTGTGTTTCTTGCGAAACGTTTTGAAAATCATGCAAATTAAATTCGACTTTGTATTGTTTACATTCAAATTGTGATTTTGCCGAATTGCCAAATGTGATGTATAAATTTTGGAATTCATCCGCGTGTTTTTATTTTTTGTTTTTGACTTCTTTAAAGGCCGCTAATTTGGTTTAATTATAGCAAATTTGCATGTCATAGACGGCTGGAATTTGTGTGCCTCTCGTGCCTCTTGGGCGCATAAATCAAAATTCGAGTTTGTGATGTCATATTTGTGAGCTCATAATGTTTTATAGCCGCTGCCCTTGGCAGAGACGGCGCCTGCTAGAATTTTGGTTATGAAACTTTTGCAAAAATCTAAAGCACGAAAAGCAGTTCAATTCCATTTATTTTTGCGGCTTGCTAATTTTCATAATTTATACACTGTTCTAGATAAGTTGGGGCATATTTGTTCGGCTGTTACAATTTGTGCATTAAATTTTGCAATTTTCTAAAGAAAAATGTGATTTTTGTAATATTTAGAAATTTATTCTATAGGCCACAAAAAGATTTTTTAAGCATTGCAGCAAATGTCAGCTGCGTCTAATAGGAAAAGGCTATGGGAACATGATCTGTAAGAATAACTCGAACTATCCATTTACTCCTATTTATCATATATCCGTATGTTATGTGCAGAACAAATTGACATGATAATTATTAACTTAAAATAAATATGTGTGAAGTACTCCATCAACTTCCACTTTGCTCCTTAAATTTATTTATATATTTATTTATTTATTTTCTGTGATGTTTGAATATATAAATTAAATTAGTCATATAAAAGTAGGAATAAAACATAATTGCATACAAATAAATTGTTAGACTAAACATCGAATGACAGAGGACACAGGATGAACTATCCTTAACTATCCTGAGCACTCAAGCTCTCCATTAAGTTTTGCTTGTTATATAAATCATCTCTAACTTCTATATAAATATAAATAAATATTTCATCTGTTTTTATATTCATTGTATCTTTTTATATGCTTTCTATCTATGTTTACCAATATAAACCTTGTCAGAATTAACCACCTTCATATGTTTCACACCTTATAGCTCTGCTTTAAGTGATCTTTTGTACATCTCTTCTCTTCTAAAATCTATATATAAAAATTTGTATTATTTTTTATTTCTTATTATTTATTTATTTTCTGCTTATGCCATTAATTTCCTCACTTTTTATACACAAAAGTCGGCAATACACTGCAAAGTCTAATATTCTAACCTGAGTTTCTTTTACTCTTCATCTATGCAGACTTACTAAACGCACTCTTATTGCTCATATGATTAGATTATGAAGTTATATGCCAAAATTCAACATTTTTATGCACTTACTACACTTCTACAACTGGATACATACAACTTCTTAATATAATTTGCAGTCACTGCCACAGTTTCGGCTATCCAGCATCTTCATAGACTTTCATCTTTATGTGACACTCACAGCACGCACAGCTGCGGCATTTTTAGTTTTCATTTATGACTTTATTACTTTTGATATTTGTGAAAACATTTATTGGTTTCATTTGTCTTGAGTTCTAAGGCGAGCAGCTGGCACTGGCACTGGCGGCTGTTGTTGATGGCAATTACTTTATCAAGCTTCAGGTGCGCATTATGGGCAGGAAAACATTTAAGCAATAAAACACATTTGCAATATGCACATTAAATAATTGTCGTATAAAAGTTTTTGGGCGTGCGAATCGTAAATATTTTATGAGCAAGTGAACAGGAAAATCATGAACAAAGTTAGACAAAAACAAAGATACAATGATATATATATATATATAGATACAGAGCTACATAGAGAGACACAGCCATGCTCAGTGCCATGCAATATGGCAACAATGAGCTGCTAGAGTTTATGAGTTTCCGACTTTTATTCATGCATTCGACATCATTTACACACATTGGCATTGTTTTTGCATTTGTGTGGAAAATTTGGAGAAACATTCGCCACAGAATTGAGCAGCTGTTGCTGCTGCTGCTGCTGCTGCAATTGTATTCAAATATTAGACATGAATTATCATTGAAAATGTGGGCAAAAAAAGTTTTCGCTTTCCGCAAACTTTTGCTGTTGGACCCCAGTGTCTTGCTAATAACCATAAGCTATGCCCTCAACCAAATGTAATGCAGCTACGGCCTTGTTACTAATAACCTCAATTCCACGTATGCACACACACACACACACACATGTACGTTACATGTGCTGCACGTGTAGATTTTGGCTGCTAAGTTTAGAAAACAATATGGCAGCAGCTCTCACAGCGACTTTGACATGGCCACCCTTCAATGAACACACGGGTTTGCTAGGGCATTAAAAACACCAAGTACGTGTGCTCGAATGGGCAGTGCGCGACTAGAAGATACGCTGCCTAGAAGTTCTGCTTAGTAGATACTTTGAACTGAGTTAGAGATAGTTTTACTGGCAGATACCTGATTAGGAGATACTCTGAGATACTGTGAGTAGAAATCCAGCTGAGTAGAAGATATGTTGACTACAGCTGAAAGCCAGAAATCAAAATACCCCATTTTACACATTTTTCAGTGGCGTGCAGGGTATTGAAAAAGGTTTGCCTACAGCAAACGAAGTTTGAGCTTGATTAATTCGGGCACTGCGCTTCCAATTAGGGCAGCCAACATTTGAGTTGGGCAAAGGTAAAATATGATTCTCTAACGATGCCTGACAACAGCTGTCCTCGCATAAGCCTTCTGCCTGAACTGTTTGAGAATTGTAAATGAAAATATTGTATGCCTGAGTTGATTGCACTTTTACAGCCTTTTCTGTTGTAGAATTTTATGCAATTCACACATTTTTTATTGCAGTCTATTGTTTCATATCTGTTTTGCTCAAGTTTTCCCTGGGGAAAACGGAAAACAAACTTAATCGATTCGCATAAAAATATAACTTTTTCAATATAAATAGCTTGTTTTCGTTTTCAACACCTCAAAGATGCTGAGCAGCGTCGCAGCAGCTTCCCCTCGTCATATCAATGTCAAAGTTTTGCCCAGCCTCAGTCACGAGAGTAGAGACTTGCGCTCATATTTCGCTAGCCGTTAGTCAGTTTTCGCTTTTCTTTGCCTTTTTAATGACTTTTCACTTTTCACTGGCATGTTCTCAGATTCAGATTCAGATTCAGTTGCATGAACAGCTAGACAGAGACAGAGACACAGAGAGGGAGAGTGAGAGTGTGAGAGTGAGGGGGAGTTTGGTTAGTTTGTTAGAAAAGCAGCAGGTGGAAGCATTATGACAACGAGACCCTCATCAAGCAAAAGTGAGTGTGAAATGCGATTGCTGCTGCTGCTGCTGCTGCTGCTGCTGCTGTTGACTGGGCTTGATAATTAGAGTACAAATTTGTTGCGTTGGCGTCGCTTCAGTGCCGGCGAAAGTAACGCAAACAAGACATGGCCCACAACCAGCTGGCAGCTGGCTAAAAAAGACTGTGCGTGCTTCTAACTGTAACAGATAAATGCAAATTTATGGCCACAGCATGCAGAACAAATTGCCAACAATTTAGCCATGTGTGTACCGTTAAGCAGGCAGCAACAGCAACAGCAACAGCAAAAATTGTTGACTGAAAACTAAATTTAATTAAACTGCACGCGCCGGCAAACGTTCATTAGGCAGCCAGGTGAGAGGGTGAAACAGCTGTGCGCATTTCCTGTACATTTTCGTCGCCATCTAAACTAACTATCTATCTGGCCATCTCTATCTCTCTGTGTGTGTGTGTGTGCTGCCTATCTATCAGTTACAAATTGTATCATAGAATTTATTGCTTCCTGCTTTACGCGAGAGCAAAATGATGCCAAAAAGCCAGCCAGAGCCAACGAGGACAAACAATATGATGTTGGCCAAGACCTGAGATCGTTTGCTGAGAGTTGGCAATTATGCCATTTGACATAATTCATAACTGCAACAGCTTTGGCACTGACCAACAGCAGACCAGTTGCAACGCGGATGCAGCAACAGCAACAACAGCAGCAGCAGCATCAGCTCCAGTTGCATCTGGATGTGCAATCACTTGGCCAATTGCCCGTTTGCCTTTTGTGTGTTGTTATCATAAATTTATGCGCTCGTTTCATAAACGACAACGACGAAAGTTGTTTGATGTTGTTGCTGTTGCTGTTGCTGTTGTTGCTGTTGCTGATGAGCCCAATACACAACTGGGTATATTGTTGCAGTTGCAGCTATTCTGACTGCGCTCCTGACTGACCAGTTTCAGTCGCTGCACTTCTTCAGCTAACCCCGCCCAGCCACCGTGCTCGCCTGCTCGCCTGCACTCCTGGGAATCAGGTTAACTTTTGTGTGGTGCGCGCTGCGCTCTCGCAAAAGTTTTTAATAAATTGACAAAAGTTTGTCATATGCATTGTTTGCCACAAAATTGCGCACAAGTGGCCCGTTCTCAATCTCTTCGAATCTGGCTGTATCTCGGCATCTGTAGCAGCTAACAGCGTTCCATTTACCGCTACTGCCCGGCTCCATAAACGTATATAAGTGGGCGGGCCGAAAGGGTGGCCCGAATGCCATGACATGACTTTGCTCTGACTTGGTGGCTTCATTTGTTGCCAGACGGCAGCCATGCCGTTTTGATGAACTTTTGCCATAGCAGAAATAATATGCATTTCATTTTTATGATGCAAAATGCTTTTTAATACACTGCAGGCGGCGCTGCAGGAGGGTAGAGTATGGCATATTGAATTTGAGATGTGGTTGGAGTATTGCCAAAGGGGTTGTTCAATCAATTGGTCAGTAGAAGTTGTATGGCAGGCCACAGCTGAACTGGCAGCTATGTTTGTGTGGTTAGCTGAGCATATTTGCTTTAACTCATATATTATATGCTATATAACTGTATTATAGAGCATTAGCTAGTCGTATGTGACATAATCTATTCAAAAATTAAACAGCAATCATGATAGAGCTGAAGTCTTAGTCAAATATAAATGGCAGTAATATAACTAGCTTAATTCATAATTTTTATCAAATTGTAGAGTATAAAGCAAGTCGTATATGCTTCATTGCATGCAAAACTATAGCTGAGAGCTAAGTTTGAAGTTAGAATGTCTTTTTGATGTAGTTTAATATATATTTTATAGTTATAATTGAAGCTATAGAGTATTAAGCTAGGCGTATATGCTTTAAGACGTATTCAGAAAATAGTCAAATATTATGCTCTAGCTAAAATTACAGTTAAATATAAGAAATGGCTTTACTGTAGCTATATTTGCGCCATTAACAACTTGTAGAGTATTTAGCTAGTCGTATATGCTCTACTTTAAAGCATAATGTTTTGAAACTACAATGCTTAAACATAAGCTGTAAGCAATAGAGCAAAGCTATTTTAATATAACTCGATATAAAGTGTTTCTTCACATAGTAGAGTATATAGCTAGTCGTATAAGCAGCACACATTATCTTAACTTGACATTTAAATTTATTTTAAGCCAAATTTTAGTTTAAGTATATAAGCTAATGAGTCTTCAGCAACTCCTTGTTGCCTGTCATGTAAGCTGTAGTGTATCTAGAGCGTCGTCTATGCCCTAGAATATGCTACGGACATTGCAAGCTTTTCACGCAATTGCACAAAGTAAAGGGATAAAGACACTTGATGAGTGTTTGCCAAAGTCTTTGACTATTATTCTTTCTCTGTCTGTCTCTCCCTCTCGCTCTGCTCATCTCACTCTAGTTGCAAGTACCACAATATTATGTCTGAGGAATTTAATTAAAGCAACTTCAGCATTTGTTTGATTTGTTTTTTTTTTTTTTCAATTTTTCGGTTTTCGAGCAGCTTTTCGCTTTTGACTGTCAGTTGTTGATGTTGTTGTTGTTGTTTTTTATGGATGCAGGTAGCAGCAACAGCTGCAGCAGTAGCAGCAACTGCAACTGGCAGCAAGCTGTGCTCAGGTAATTACCTGTGTATTTAAACTTTTCATATTTGCTGCTGGTACAAAAGCATTTTCGATGCCTTTGAAAGTTTACAACATGCAACAGTTGTTGTTGTTGTTGTTGCTGTTGCTGTTGCTGCTGTGAGTGTTCTAGTTGTTGTTAGTGAATTTACATGCATTTCTCATAGGTTTTTAGGTTTTTATACGTATATTTATGCTACTCATGCCACATGCCACATGCTGCATGCTCAGTTCCAGTTGCCGTTGCCTTTGCTTTTGTTGTTGTTTTGTATTTCATTTTACTTTCAACTGCAACAAAAAGTGGCACATGTCGGCTGCACAGTTTGTAATCAAATGTAATGCAACACACTCGCACACACACACACACACACACATGAATTTATGAAAACTCACGGCGGGCATAAATGAGAAAATGTGCGAACAGCAACAAACAACACGAGTTGCAGTTGCAGCTACTGCTTGTGCTGTGTGCTGTGGCATATATGAATAGCCCTGCTTAATGGCAAGTAAAAGTATCAGATACCAAAATTTATTTCACCTGCCTCGGCTCGCCTCGACTTGCCTTGCCTCTGCCAGTTTCACTCGGAAAAGCAGCAGACAAGAATTTTCACTTTTCTTCTTAGCAAGTTGTTGGCGTTGTTTAGCCCTTGGCAGACAACGTTGCATGCCACATGCAAAAAGAAAAAAAATACAACAGCAACAGCAACTGATTATTATTTGCCATTATTGTTATTGTCAATAATTTCAACTTGATTTGCCCTGATTGGCAGACACTTGAAAGTGCCAAGGGAGAATCAGGATTCACAAGCAGAAGCAATTTATTGTAACAATTGAGTATTATCGAGTGTGTGCGAGTGTGTGTGTGTGTGTGCCAAGGCTCGTTGTGCATGCACACAACTTTCGGCTTGCTTCTATCAAGCAACAGTTCAAGGTTGCATGTAAATAATGTCATTAGTTTGATATTTTACTGGGGGAGAAGCAGCAGCTAGGGAAAACTTTATTTCATTTATTCTCAAGTGCATTGAAGTTGTACACAAAGGAATTTAAGCATGAAATTTAAATAACAAAAGCAAACTAAAGTAATAAAGTGCAAGCAAATACTGCTAGAATTTAGCTGGAATGTAGCTAAATGCAGCTAGAATGTAGCTAGAATAGGTAAAGCATGAGGGGGCAATAAAATTAAAAGATGAGCGAGCATATAGCTTTAAAAAAGCTAGAATAGAAAATAAAGCCTAGCCTATATGTAATATAGCTAGACTATAAATAGAAAAAAGCTGGAATATATAAATAATAGAGCTAGAATATATTTGAACTATTTATGTAGAAACATGAATAAATATAGTTAAAATATTGCTGAAATGATAGCAGATAGCTGAAATATAAATATAATAGATTAAGATTAGTTAGAATAGAACTAAAATGTAGCTGAAAGGAGGAATATAACTAAAAAATATAGCCTTAAACGAATAGAGCTGCAGCATTCATATAATAAAGCTAGAATAAAGTGAATCTGAGCTATATAACTCTAATGTTAAAATATGGCTAGAATAAAACTGCAATGATAGAATATGATTGGAATATTAATAAAATAGATTAACAAAATAGTTGGAATAAGACTCGAATATAACTAAAATATAACTAAAATGTATCTAGATATTATGTGACAAAAATAAAGCTAAATTATAAATGAAAAATTAAGACTTAAAGGAGTATAGCTGGACTATGCTCTGAGTATAATATAACTAAAATATAACGAAAAGACAGCTGAAAAGTGCAGCCTTAAATATAGAGCCTAAAAAATAGAGCACATAAAATATAGCTAGAATGATGGTGGAACATAGCTGGAACTTAGCTAGAATTTAGCTAACAGTTTTTTTTACGCTTTGTTAATGATAAAATTAATTTATTGTTAATTGGGAAATTTAATTATTTTTTTTTAAAAGAAATATTAGAAATGAAATAACAAATGCTCTTATGCATTATTATATAAGAATTTTATAATTATAATTATTGATCAGAGTGAAACTTTGTCATAGGCTTGTTAAGTTCTTAAGAAACTGCTGCAGCTGTTGAATTTCTATAAAACTGAGACTTTAAATTGAATTAAAGTTGTGCGAAACGTAACTTGATAGCTTAAGATATTTCACAATTGAATTGGCCAATTAAAACTCTCTGCTTAACTAAATGTAATACAAAATTGTAATAAACTTTCATTCGATGAGTTAATATGTTATTCAACTTGAAGCTCATGCTCATAATTTAATTTCCACTTGAATTTCTTGTTCTGCAGACGAAATCATAAGCAAGTTGATAAAACAACATTTGAGCACGTGGCCATTGTTCGTGTAGCTATTAAAAAATAAATGAAATTTTCATGCATGGCCACAAAACTAATTACAAACTGAAGTGTCAAGCAATTGAGGCAGTTTTGTAGTTGTTATATAGTGCTAGTTGTTATAGTTGTAGTTGAAGTTGAAATGGAAGTGTTTGCCGGCCAAGAGGCAAGCTAAAAAGTTGACTGCAGCCAAAGCCCACACACATAGCCACACACACAGCCACACACATCGCACTCATACGTAAGTTGTAAGTGCGCCAGACGGCATAAAAAATGTAGCCTGCCCCGAAAAAAGAAATAAAAATGCGCGTATGTATATAAAGCAAGCTAGTTGGATGTGCCAGACTAAGAGATACCCGCGCCGAACTTGTGCTTAGGATATGATATGTTATGATGATAGAGTTTTGTTACGATTTTGAGGCAGGAAAACTCTTGACTTAAGAGAATATGTATATATTCTCATATATGTCAAGTATAGAGAGCGGAGCTAGACTCTTAAAACGTGGGAGATATGTTTAATTAAATGATGCTTGATATTGATGTTTATGAATTTCAGGGCAAAAGGAAAAGTTATCTATGATTTGAGACGAGTAAGCTAAGAGTTTACGGATAAAGCTTTTTAGTTCCTTTAGGCAACAAGGTTAACGCGTTAATACATATGGTTAGAAGGAAGTTGAGAAGGAAAGACAATCAGAAAAATAGGTAAACTGAGTCACAAATTGACATATATATGACGGACGGACATACAGACTATGAGACAGACATACAGACATACGGACAGGCAGACATATGGACATAGAGACATATAGACAGGGAGACATATGGACAAACAGACATACTTGTTATACTGGAATACAGACCGACAGACAGACATACAGACACTTAGACATACAGCCATACAGACATACAGACATACAGACATACAGACATACAGACATACAGACACACAGACACACAGACATACAGACATACAGACACACAGACACACAGACACACAGACATACAGACATACAGACATATAAACAAAGAGACTGAAATATAGTCACACAGACGGATAGACAGACAGCCCTACACCAACTCTGCTGTGAATCCTGAGCACGAATATATCCAATGTGATTGTTAGGCCCAGGGCACCTTCTGAGTGTTGCATATACTTTGAACTAAACCAATATACCCTGCTTACACATTTTCAACGTGCACCAGGGCATACAAAAAGGCCCAGCGAAACGAAGTTTTTCTTTTCTTTATATTTGCTTATTTCTTTTTTTGGTTTTGTTTGTGAGAAATGGCTGCAACATAAAAATTGACCTCAGCGACAAAGGCGGCGACTCGGTTGCTGTTAGATGTTAGTTTTTTTCTTTGTAGCCAAAATGGTTGGAGACAGCTAGGCGCACAACAAGAGACGACAAACACACACACACACACACACCTAAAAGTGGAGCAGCAATCGCAGAGTGGCTGCATTGCAAACTTGGACTCGCACTTGGACAACGGAATTGAAATCGGCTGAGCTGAGAGAGCGCGTGTCTATGTTGTGTCTATGGCGGGGCAGACAAATTACAGTAGCCAGATTTCTCGTCTTTCCGATGTTGTTTTGCATTTTGCTAAAAGTTAAAGCCATGCCACGCCTCCCTCCGCCAGGCCGGCCAGCCTGCCTACCTCATGTTTTTGCCTCATGCTTCTACACGCGCTGAACGTGTTTTTGGTGTTGCTGCTGCTGCTGTTGCTGTTGCTGCTGTTGCTATGTTTTTTATGCCTCGCATGTTGTTTTGTGTTTGCTTTATTTTTCCTATCTGCTGCTGTTGTGGCTGCTCTTCTACTGCTTTTTCAAATGCTCTAAAGAATGTGGTTTACATTTTGGATGAGTTAACAAGCGAATCGTAGTACGTGTTGCTGCCGCTGCTGCCGCTGCTGCTGCTGTTGCATGTACATACATGATTTTGAGTCTAATTTGAGCGTTTGCCAGCAGCACAGATTTGTCATAGAAAGTGGGTGTGCTCAAAGTAGCTCATAGATCAGTTTCGAGTGATAATTTCAGTCAACAACTGACGTGACAAATTGTGCTTAATTTTTGCGCTCAAGAATGCAAATGTTTCTTAATATATTTTAAGTACTTGTTTTATATTTTACTTTGGCATAAGTTACTAATAAATTCTGCTTAAATATTTTGTCATTTTAGCTACCAGTTGAAAAGTCAAGCTGTACAGTTTTTACGGGTAAGTTATTAAGCATGCTTGAATAGCTATTTAAGTAGATATATATTATATATGAATGGACATGGGCGTTTGTTGCTGCCATTGACTCAGTTAATAAATTTGTTTGTTTTTTTTTTTTTTTTTGGCAATTTGTCATTTCGGCTGCAACTTGGCAATTTGTCAACAAAAACTAAAATAAATAAAATAAATGATAAAATAATATTAAATAAATAGAACTCCGCTGCCTTTAGTTGACATTAAGCTAGCTAACTGAAGCAAGCTATTAACGCATTTAAACTGCATTTGATGCAGCTTTACTTTGGCCATAAGTCACTTTTATTTGAGGTGAGCTATGGAAA
Source organism: Drosophila eohydei (assembly GCA_035045825.1). Classification (NCBI taxonomy): domain Eukaryota; kingdom Metazoa; phylum Arthropoda; class Insecta; order Diptera; family Drosophilidae; genus Drosophila; species Drosophila eohydei. The sequence goes on along the minus strand of JAWNOT010000072.1, from coordinate 6,693,791 downwards.
TAGAAATGCGTATAGAAAGACATTAAGTATAAGGTTCCAATTTATGAGTAAAGTGCACAAAAGCTGCAGCAAAATGTTTGAATATTAAGACGAAATGGGAAACTAAATTTCATAAAAATTTGGTGGCTTGAAGCGGGTTGATGAAACGAACTTCAGGACAATAGAAATATTTAAGACTTTTTTTCATAGAAAAATTTCAAAAATTGTGTACTTAAAACTAAATTTGCAGAATATGAAAACCGAACTAGAACGTTTAGTTGTTATGCCCAAATTGAAAGTTGGAATTCAGGCTAGATTAAGAGGGTATCTACAAGTGGAGCCCTCTCGACTCTTATTGGTTTTCCTTAGGCATTGCAGCCCTAAAGTTTAGTTAAGCAACAATAAGCCACGCTTTAATTAAAACACAAATCAGTTCCTTTATTTATACAAGCAAATATGCTAATTTGTAAGTAGATATTCTAAGAACATAACAGAAATGTTTTGTAATTTGAAGAGTTAATAATTAAAGAGAAATGTAGAAATCGCAGTTATTTGGCTTTCAGACTCAATTCATTTATTTATATATATTTCATATATATATGTGTCTATACCTTAAGACTGACTGCAGAAAGACTCTGGAGTTGTCTTTGAGCACAGCTCACAGCAGCTGTAAATTGACAAGCAGACACACATACACTCACACATACATATGTACATATCCAAATATAAACATGGATATAATGCACAACTTGCCCACAAGAGCTGCTCGACGTCTTGTGTCAGTTCACAATAGATTTATGCCTCTGGTTATTGTAAGTTTAAGTTGACATAGAGCTATGCATAACCAAAGATATATATACATATATATGTATATGTATCTGAGCATATATGAGTTTGCTGTGCATATAAAGTACAGCACTTAGCTGAGCAGACCGCAATTTTGGTCACAGCTTCCTTGCTGCCACATCTGCAATTGCTGTCAGTTAGGATGTATTGCTATGACTAAAAATATGTATATATAAAGATATATATGAGTGTCAGTATATGTGGCACAAAATTTCGTTTGAGCCTGTGCCAAATGTGTCAATTCATTGGCAAGAAGCAGCCAAAGCTGAAGCTAAGTGGAGGCCAAGTGCTAAATGCTTTAGCTTAATGGCAGCTGTTCTGCATGATGTCTGTGTGTGTGTGTGTCACGTATGTTAATGAGGCCTAGTTCTGTGACCATAAACAGTTTATAAAAACATATATGTGCGCTCACTTTTCTTTAATGGCTTTCTTTAATAGTTTTTTGGCCACATCTTGACTTGAGTCATAAACTGGAGGCTTATTGAAATTGAAATTGCGGCCTAAGCTGTGTGTGTAGTGTGCTTATGGCTCTTCCTACTTGATGACGCACTTTAAATTATTCTTTTGCTGTTTCGGGGCGTGGCCTCATTTGCTGCTGACATTTGTCGCACGACGCTGTTCGGGCCATAGCCCACGCGCCTCAAATTTATTACCAACTGCTGCGGCTGCTGCTGCCGCTAAGCGACTCGCTGATGTTGATGCTGATGCTGATGTTGACTTATTTATGGCGCTGCTGCGTGGGCGGCTGCGGATTCGTTGAATGTTTCTACAGACAACATTTTTATCTTTCTTTTTAATTTTTTTACCATTTTTTTTTCTCATTTGGTTTTTTTCCGGCAGCAAACGGTTGCAAATTGCGCTGTCTGCCGCGACATTTCACTCTAATGCTGTAAAGTGAAATTAGTTGCCTTCATAATTATTTATGTAGCGCTTATTTCTTGATGTTATGCTGTTTATGCTGTGAAACAAGTGGAGTATATTGGCTTTTGAGCAATTTACGTTTTGGCTGTTTAACTTTTTGCAGGTCTGAAAACTTGAAAGTTTTGCTCATGTCTTTGTTTGATAGAGTCTCGATATAAATCAGGATTTTTGTTAGGATTTGTATATATACAAATTTTAATTTATGACCTAGAGATTTAGACTTGAATATTTATTTACTAATACAGCCTTCTGGATCAAGGCCTAGGCTGCGAGATTCTGAATATAATTCAGACACAACTCCATGTTTTACTGCTTGAGAGCTTAGAAAAACATTTATTTTTAACTTATTATATATTGATCTTCTCTTTGGGAGCACGTCGTTAGACCGATAGCTAGATAGTTAGATACATAGATATATATATATATATATATATATAGAGAGAGAGAGAGAGAGAGATGGATAGATAGATAGATAGATAGATAGATAGATAGATACATAGATAGGAATAGAGAGATAGATAGATAGATATATAGATTGATTGATAGCTAGATAGATAGATAGACAGATATATTGATTTATAGATAGCAAGATAGAAATAGAGATAGCTAGATATATAGATTGATAGATAGATCGATATATAAATAGAAAGGTAGATAGATGCACATAGTTCGCCTTGCAAATTATTTGATAACCTTAGCAATTTCCAGACAGTGAACGAGTATGATGCAAGCGCTGACACCCGTCTCCAGCTAAATCCATTTCGATTCTGTTTTTAGCTAATTTCTCAAGTAGCGCCAATAAATTCTGGCAGCAATTTTGCTTTGTGGCGTGTTACGGTAGCATTTGACACCAATTGTAGTTGCTGCTGCTGCTGTTGCTGCTGTTGTTGTTGCTGCTGTAATTGCACGCTATTGTTACTGCTGCTGCTGCTGCTGCTGCTGCTGTGGCACGTCATTCAAATGGCAGACAGCCAACGAACTTCGTGTTTAAGTGTTTGGCTGTGAAGTTTAAGCATTTTTTTAGCACTTGAGCTGCATTTCGTTAGGCTGTCAGGCGAAGGTCAAAAAGCTGCTGCTTGTTGCTGTTGCTGCTGTTGTTGTTGCAACAGTTGTCCATCCACCTGCGCTGCAGTTTGTCAAGTGCTTGAATCAGTTAACCCCCACACAACAAATTATGAAAAGCTGGCTACCAGCGCTTCAATTGACCGGGTCTAGAAGCAGAGCAACTGCTGCCCACTTGGCTGGTCAATGCCGTCGTTTGTTGCTTTTGTTTGTCTATTGCTTTTTTTTATTTTTAGCTGAGGTTTTTTTTTGGTTTTTTTCCTTGGGTCTGCCCGCAGTTAAAACAAAGCTAACGGTACATATTTGTGTTTCGTATTTGCTTTTGCGCTGTGGTTTTTAACGAGATTTCGTGATGTTTTGATTCCAACTGGCAACTGGAGCGCGCGCGCGCACAGGTAAACACACACGTAGCACTTGTGAACAGAACTATGATGCTGGAGATTCATGTAGTTACAGCTAGAATCGTATGTATGGAAATATGTATGCAAAATTTATTTATATATATATATATATATATATATATATATTTAGATATATATATATATATATATATATATATATATATATATATATATATATATATATGTACAAAAATATAAGTATTTATATATAAAAAGACATGTATAATATAGTTACTTTTAAGTAAAGACTATTTTTTTAATGTAGATAAATAGTTACAGACTCATGCTTCAAGATACATTGACTTATATACAAACAAATATTTACAAAGATACAAATATATATATTGATATGCAGACATAGATAAGGCTATAGAGATATAGATGCAGTTATATAGAGATATGTAGATACAAGTAGTTAAATAAGTATTCATGCATAAAGATACATTTATAGACATAGACATAGACATAGACACAGATTTACTTAGATATGGATGGATGTAGAGACCTACATATATAGATACAGGTACATAGATACATATGCATAGATACGGCTACATATGTAGATATTTATGCATAAATTAAGATCAAGATGAAGAGAACTAGATACATAGATATAGATGCAGAGACATATGTAAATATATATACACATATACAAATACAGATACATAGATACATAGATACGGATACATAAATATATAGATACAAATGCATAGATACTAATACATTGATATAGAGACATTTATATATATATAGATACAAGACATATGATACATTCAGTAATATACACAGGTGTAGTAACAGGTATATAAATATATATAGAGAAAGCTATATAGATACAAACACATACTGATATATGTGGAAACATATATAGTTAGAGATCCTTGCCTACAAATACACATATCTTCATTCACCTACACACATTAGGCTACAGCTAGCAACAGACTCAACAGCTGACAGCGTGCCTCACTTATTTAACATGTAATTCATTCACTTTATCTGCAATTCAGCACATAATTTCATGGCTAACGCTGTTCGTATGCTGCTACACACCAATTGAATGCAGATTTAACTGAAATATTGCCAAAATAAATTGTAAATCCCAGAGCTTTATAAAATATACAACGCGTCTGTGCCGATGTCTTCATCATCGTCGTCGTCGCCGTTGCTGTCATCCTGCTCAGCGTCTTTGCTCGCGCCCTCATTATAAAGCACAAATCATGCATTGCGTTTACTTAACGGTGCTCGAACAAACAGAAAAGTAAATAAAGCTGACAAATTTATTGTCGCCGACGACATAAATCGGTATCGCAGCTGACCCACAATTCGTTGCTGCCAAGATTTCAAAATGTGTCAGCGTCAAGCAAATTTGCCAAAAATCGTGCTGTAATTGACATATATATATATACAGTTTGTTATGTATATATACACACATGCGCACGCACGCATAATCATATATGTGTGTCTGTTGTCGTTCGCATTCTCATTATGCATGCGACGGCAAGACAAAAGACTGAAGTAACGAACTTGCCGCCAAACGAAGTTCATGTGAAATTAAATAAATTTTGCACAGAATTGAGATAGCAGTATTATTTATATATATATATATCTCCGATGTATTTTGTATTTGATTATTGATTTTTAACGACATGAGTTGAGCATTTTTAGCATACAATTTATGTTAATGTAAATCAAATGTGAATTATGCCAATGGGGAAAGTAAGATACTCTATTGCTTGGGGTTTTAACAGAGGGAATAACAGAGAGAGACTATTGACTGGTGAACACTTCTACAGATTGACCAAAAGTTAAAGGTTGCCTATTGACTTCTTCTAAAGCTTAACCAAAGCCAGTCGAGGCACAGCTTTAAAGGTTGAACAATTGAAAAAAAAAATTAGTTGATTCAATTTCTTAAGCTTAGCTTAAACCCCATAAAAGTGAGTGTCATTATGAAGTTCTATAAATTTGGATCAGAAAGTTGACCTAAAACAAAAGTAATTCAGCAATAATTCGCGCTTTTGCTATCTCGAAGCGCTGCCCAAGAGAATATTATGCAGTCATTTTCTTATAGATCACTTACTTATAGGTTATATACTATCCTAAAAATCAAGAACATGTTCTAGATTATTTTATATAAGATATAGATTATTTTATAATTAAATTTATATATACATATAATATAAAAAACATTATAAACTTGAAACTTTTTAATTGAATTTTATATTATTTATTTATAATTTGTTTATTTATTTATTATTTATGGATCTCGCTGCTTTATCAACTAGTTGAACATAAATATTTTATATTAGATTATAGTTACATAAATCTTAATGCCTACGACGGCATCTCCTTAATTTTTCTATCATGCGCAGCACCTGCTTAAATCAGGCAAAAACGTTTGATCCCACCGACTCTTAGGTCTAACATTAACTAGATTACCTTTGAGTGATAAGCTTATGGAATGCTAATGTGCAGCTAAGTGTGCTCTTTTATTTGAGAGTTAAATCTTCACTTGATCGCGCAGCGTTTTATTTCTTCTACTTGATTTATTTTTGCAGATATTCCCATTTTTTTTTCAGCTTCTTTTGTTTTTAATTTGCATTTATCAAATGGGTTTTCGGGGCATTTCTCTTTTGAATGCTAACTTTATATGGGAATTCGTTTCTTATTAAATTCTGGCTGCTCTGTCTGTTAATAAGCTGCTAAATGCTTGAAACAAAATTTCACTTTTTCGGTCTGTGCCTCTCCCACTGCTGCTGTTAATTTAAAACAAAATGCGAATCGGTTAAATTGCCAAATACAAATTCCGACATAGTTAAAATTAATTTTGGCTTTTTTCTGATTTGTTTTTGTTTTTTTTTTTTTGTTTTGCAATTTTAATTAAAGCATTTTGTGGACAGTGAAAGTCGTCAGCAAGCGAAAATTCTCATCAGTTTTGGACTCATGAATTGCGGCCAATTGTTGGCATCCGTTGCGTTAAGAATCTGCTAAGTGCAAAGCGGCGTGAGGCTGTTAAATTTAATTAACATTAGCTAACAAAAGCCCAAGCGAAAAGCAGACCAAAAACAGCAACAAAAACAATGCACAATTTGTGGCAATTTCTATGGCATTTTTCCACTTGCTTTTTCGTCTCATTCTCAAAAAAGCAGCAAACAGAAAAAAAGCGCAAACTGTGTGGCAAGTTAATTAATTTGGTTAATAATGCGCTGTTTACAGTTATGCCTGATTGTTGTTGTTGTTGTTCCGGTGCTCATTTGTTTTTATTTTTTTGTTGATGTTTTCATCAGGTAGTCGTTGCTCTCGCACACTTGACTTGTATTTGAATGAGAGGCAGCTAACAGAAAAGTTTTTGCCTTTTTGAAGTGAGGTAAGCACTTGAGTGTCTTGGGCAGTTCTAAAGACAGAGAGAGAGAGACAGGAAGAGAGAAAGAGAGATAGAGAGAGAGCTAGCGAGGCAGACCACGTAGCTCAAATGTCCTTCTGCTGTGGCAGAAATTCTTTAGCGTCCATTGACATTGAGGCTTGAAGCTTTTTCGAGTGGCTGTGCCTGAGTTGAATTTAACACCTTCCCGGCATGTAAAGCCCAAAAGCAGACCAGACAGACAATAGCAAAAAAAAAAAAAATAAATAAATAAAAATGAAAAAAACAGAAGAACAAAAAGCCTGGCAACAATGACAACAGCAACATAGAAGCTGCTGCCGTTGCTCAGCGCCCTTTAAGGCTTTGATGACCCAGCGCGGAACGTGACGTGATGTGTGGAAGCTAGCAAACAGCAATGCGACATTTTTAGTTTGAAATTGATTTTCCCCATGCGACTGACAATGTTGCCAACTTCAACAGCAACAAGAGGAACAGCAGCAGCAGCCGTCGCAGCAACAACGACGTTGACCTTGCTTCTGCTGCTTGCACTGCATGGCTTGCACACCCGAGGGACTTGACAATTGCTGGCCATAAACGCGCTAAGCAGCTGCCCATTGTGGACGCACACACACACACACACACACACACTCACGCACACACGCACAGAAATGGTCATGAAGCGTTGCGCATTAGAACACAACTTACCAAATATAAACAAAAGACTTAGGCAACGAACTTCTGCGTACTGCTAAAAAAAATAATAGAGAAAGAAAAAAACTAAACAATGGCGCGTGCTATGTCTAAAAAAGCCAAAGCCAAAGCCATAGCCAAAAGCCTGTTTGGCCACAGCCATTGCGTAGCTGGAAACCTGCTCTGATCATGAAAATGCATTGCAGCTCAAGCTTCAGCTTCAGCTTCGACTTCAGCGCTGCCTGCGCTCTCGGTTCTCTGCTGGTTGTTGTGTCTTTTGTTTAGCGTTGATCTAATAGGTTCATGTGCTTGGCTAACGAAAGTTATTTATGCATGCAACAAGTCTACTTAGGCCTGCATGCGTCATCGGTTGCTGTTCATAATTTATGCCAAAGACTTGCAACGCCAATGGGCAACAACAATGTCGTTTTTTTTTGCTTTGGCGTGGGTGTTAATGGCGGCTGCGGCGCAAACAGAGCGGCAACAGCAAGCAGCAGCAACAACAACAAGAAGTTGAGCAGTCACGCCAGCAAATACTCAGCTGTGGCGTATAGAGTATAGGAAAACAAGCTAAACAACTACGACAAGAACAGCAGCAGCAGCAGCAGCCGCCACATTAACAACAACAGCAGCAGCAACTGCTGGCTGCTTGAAAAGGGTCGACGACTTTTGCGCCCGCATTGGCACCCAGCAACGTGCAACGTGCAACGTGCAACATGCAGCTGGCAATGGCCGCTGTGCTGTTGCGAGTGGCATAAACCAAATAAATGGAAATTGTTTAAAGTTTACTTTGGTTTATGGCCTTAGCCATTGCTAACTCTGCCCGCCTGGCTGCCAATGCTAATTGCATTGGAATGTCCACAAATGCAGAGATGCTGGTCATTTGCGTGGGTCGCAACGGCAGCAGCTGTTGCTGCTAGTTGCTAGTTGCTGCTAGTTGCTGCCAGTTGCTGCTGGTTGCTGTTAATTATGAGCATTTGCCAGGATTGTCAGGCTATGCTTAAAAAGCTAGCACTATTTTTAGCTGGCTTTAATTGAGTTTCTTTTGGGCTGGCCGTTGGCTAAGGATTTAATGCTTGAATTATTGCTGGAGTTAGACATTAAGGGTTGCTTGAAGCGGAATTTGATATTCTCTGCCCAGCTTAGAATAAAAAAAATAAAATTAAAAATAAAAAAATATTTCTAAATTAATTTTTAGGGATTTTAGCAGGCGTTGGCTTGCTTTAGTTGTGTTTTGCTTAAGTCGGAGGCTTAAATTAAATTAATTTTTGTTCCGAAAGTTTGGTTTAAGCTATAGAAATATTGTTAAGGAAGCAGTGTATGGAAGAGTTGTTCCTTCTTCTATATGTGTTTAAACATCTGTCTTTTTTAGCTAACTCTTATTGGGTTTCTTTATAGTTGTTTCTTTAAAGGTTGTCTCAATATCTTCTGAAAAGGAAACATCAAGATTCAAAAGTTGCCCAAAGCAAAATTATTTATTCACTGCTCAAATTCTCATTAAACATTTTTTCGGCCACTACTGATGCATTTTTTTTGGCTAACTAAATAAACTCATAAAATTTCTGGAAATCTACTTAAGGTAGTTGCTTATAGCACAGTTTATAGTCATATCAATATATTTACTATATATTTTATATGACTTAATTTCGCTTTATTTGCAGTTAAGCCAAGACTTAATGCCTAAAAATGCATTAAGCATTCATTTAAAAATTTATTAAGCTACAATACCCATAAAATAATACATAAAATACAACAAAGTTAGCATAGAAAACATTGGCTTAGCCACGTATAGTTGAGGGTGGAAAGTAAAAGGTGCGAAACGGTTCACCGGCCCCATTGAAAAACTTCGATTGAAACTCGACCCAGTGCAAGCGCAGAGTATGCAAAAATGCCGACAAGCCCTCCATCATGACCAATATGGCGATCGTTAGTATGGCCCAAATGAAGAAGGCTGCAACTAGCATGGGAACGCCAGCGTAGAGTGGTAAATTATTCTTTAAGCCCTTCTCGAGCACCATTTTCCATAGCACATCCGACAATTGGCTGTGAGCTAGCGACAAGGCCCACAGGCGCAAATACGAGGCGGTATGCGAAACAGAGCCCAAAACACTCTCAATCGTATGTATGCCCGAATGTATCCAAATTTCGGACATATCAAACTCAATTGCTTCGGTGACTACTTGACTCCTGAGGTCCAAAGAGCGCCGCTCCGAATCCCTTGCATCGACGCTGTACCTTAAGGAGGAACGCATTTCCTTAATGGTGTTCCGACTGCTGCGATGCAATTCCTCCAGATCCCGTTCCTTTTTGCGTCTCTTCATCAGCTGCTTTTGCCGATACGTTAAATAGATCGGCTTACCGGCTAATAACACCGGCACCATGGCAAAGGCCACAAAGACGAGAATATATTCCAAACTTCGCTCATGTGGAAACATGCCCACATTACAGTCCTTAGCCTCCAACTCCGATGTCTTCATCAGCATCATATCGATGAAGGTGATCAGCACAGACGGTGCACACGCCGAATGGTGCGGCGCTGGCTTCAAGCCCCCATAAGTTAGCCACTTGAAGAAGATGAGGAACACCAAATAACAGAACAAGCAGGTCATAAAGATAACAAGTGGAATAACGACAAGAATTAAGTCTGCTTTACGTTTCAAATGAATGCAATTGGCTGCCGCTAAAGCGAGTCCGAACATCATTTGGGATATGCCCAAAATGATGGCCAGTTTCATTTTGAGCGAGTTGAAAGTGATTATGGAATCTTCGCCACTGATTTTCCATATGGGATCGACGCCAATCGGATATGGATGACCTGTATAGAAGCGCGGATCATTGGGATTCAATGACAATTGTGTGGTCAGATCCTTGACTGTTGTGTCATTGTACACACACGCCCAGCTGGAAGTGAATAAATTCATTGAGCGCGACAAGACGTCATTGTAGATGAAGCCAATATATATAGAAAATATGCCCATTAGCAAAATAATATAGCGTCCGCTATACAAAATACTTATTATCTCATTCTCGCTGATTGTCGTTCGATTCATGAGCTCGATACGTTTCTCCTGAAAGATCATAAAGCAGGCAAAAATGGTCAATATGATGCCATGGCCCAGGTCGCCAAACATTATGGAAAATAGAAATGGAAACGTTATAATTGTATATGGAGCCGGATTGAGTTCTCTATAGTCGGCGATGCCATACGAATTGATAAGATTCTGAAAGCCGTGCGTAAATTTGTTCAGCTCAAAATATGTGGGCGGGATGTGCGGCTGATGGCTCGTACGTTTGACCAACAGCGGTGCAGTGTATTTGTCCTCGCCGCCCGATGAATTGATTCCCTTCTCGAGCGCTTCGCCTACGCCGGCGACTAGCAATGTGGGCACATAGCATTCGGCTTGTAAATATTTTGGACGATCCAATAAGCCGACCACATACAAGCGATTCAGCAAGTCGTAAACTCTCAAGCATTTGCGTAAATTAATGCGCATTATATACAGATCGCTGGCAACATTAGTTAGCAATCGGTCAGTCGTTTTGCGCGTTTCTCCCAGCACCAATTCCAGATCGCCTGTATCCTTTTCCAGCCGTTCGATCATCTCTGCGCGTTGGGTTGGCTTCTCCGGACACTCAAAGATGACAACATGAAATGCCAGACAGAGTTTAAGCAATTTCGAACGAATCGCTGCCGAGTTGGTTATCAAAAATACAACACACTTTTGAGCTGCATCCGAGTCATTGGCCTTCGCTGGCAACTCAGAGTGGCGGACGAGCACAATTCGGCCAAAGAAACGATAGACCATCAGCTCAAATGCTGAAAACTTCTCCAAAAGCATGCAACCCAGAATATAATTCAATTTTAAGCTACTCGGATCACCTTCAGACTGATCCTTTATAAGTTGAACAATTGACCCCTCCGAATAAAGAGGCTGTTTCGAATTGGATCGCTCGCTCGGCAGAAAGTCATTTACTTTGTCCAATGCTAATTTTTTGTCCATCATGTAGTTATACTGTCTATCCAGAGCTGTAAAGTGTTCGATCACTGCTGTCGAATCCTTATAGTAACGACGCAGCTTAAGATCATACTCAGGAACGTTTGATTCGCGTGGCCGATACGTTGTATCCACATCGGCATAATACACTTCCGTGATATTCGCTTTCTTAAGTTGTGCCGTCAAATAGTCGACAATGCGCAGCAAATCGTTGCACTGCAGCACTTTTTTCGTATATAAGCCATTCAAGACGTGATCCTCTTCGAATACGTTATTAAACTGCATGCCACCGTAATGTCCCAGCTCCATTAGGCAATTGAAGGCGTTCTCCATGTGCAACAGCAGTATGCAGAGATCCATCTTCTCGCTGCAGAAGAAAGCCATAATGAACGAATTGAAAAAGTTTAGAAAAGTTTGGAATAATACATAAAAAATTGTTATTGAATTGAGTTTAAAGTATTTTGTTTTTGGTTTTTCCTTTTTTTTTGTTTTTTGAATCAGCCCGGCCTGCTAATTGATATGTTTGCCAAACTGGCTGTTGTTGTCTTGGCATGTTTGCTGTGCCTGCACTTAATACGAGTAGCAGCTAACTCAAGTCCAACACAAAAACAGCGGCCTGTGCATAAGATTAACTGCGATAATTTAACGTTTTACATGCTGCACTCTGCCTCGAGTCGCCGCACTGCCCCACTCCTCCCGCCCCACGTCCATCTCGCAGCTCGTTACAGTCACAGTTTCAGTTACGCCCACATTGCAACGCAACACTGAGCAACACTGCGCAGTCGCTTTGTTCGCTCGCTGGGAAACTTTGACTTGAAGTTTCTACCACATTGCCTCGAGAATTGCGTTCAAGCGCACACACATCTATGAAATCATGTACTGGAATAGCTATTTCAAATAAATTGATTAGAATTTATAATTCTTGTGTATAATTTGCATATACCTAAGATGCCGGGAACCTTTGTAAGCCCTGAAAATATTGAGTGTAAATATTTCCACGTCTCATTTGAACTAAATTAAATGTGTAAAGCTTCTTTTTGTGTTCTTGTGTAACTTCTTTTTCTTTCTTTTTAAAGCTCTGTTTCTTTCCTTTTCGATATTCTTTTTCATTTTTTCTTTTTAACTTAAGGAACTTTCCGCCCTCTCTCTGAATATCCTTGTTTGCCTTTTCTGCATTTATCTGCGCCTCTTTCTAAGCCTTTTTCTCTCAAACACTAGCTTTATGTCTTAAAATGGGAAATAGAGAGAGAGAATGAGGAAAAATAATGTATTCAGAGATTTCCTCTATGTTTTGTTGCATACTCTTTCATACTTCTTTTCTCATTTTCTCTATAATTAACTTTTCTTTCCATTTATTAATTATATTTATATCTCATTTTCTATGTCTCTTTCTCTCTTACTTCATCTGCGATTTTTCATCTAGTTCTTCTCCCTCTCTCACTCTAGTTCTTTCTTTATCTCTCTCTCTGTCTCTCCCTTCCTCAATCTCTCAATCTTAATCTGTCTCTCTCTCTTTTTCTTTTCCGCCCTTCTATGCGATTTTCAAGAACTTTACTAACCGGCTTCATCCATCTCTCTCACTCTGCCTCTCTCTTTGTCTAAATTATCCTTTACTCGCTCTCCCACTGCTTGCACTCTCTCATTTGCCATGTTCAAGGGCTTGAATTAAGACTAAGATAAATGCTAATTATCAAAGGGTATCGCTTAGCTCAGCTTTATATCAAGCTAATTTGCATTTAATTAAGCTGCTGCATTTGATTTGCTTTGCTTTGCTTGCAGCTGGCAATGCGGTGTATGCTTAAGCTGCTTATATAAGACACCAAGTGGCAGCAACAATAGTTTTAGTTGTTGTTGTAGTTGTTGCCGTTGCTGTTGCTGTTGCTGCTGATTTTAGGTGTTATTTTCTCATCACACGCCACAACGATAGATGCAGCAACATTTTCCCAGACAAATCGAAGTTAAAGCGTTTTAGACAAATCGTTTTGTAATTTTGAGACGTTGTTGTTGCTGCTGCTAATGCTCATGTTGTTGTTATTGTTGCTGTGTTGATTTGGTGCCAAAAGCGTTTTACTCATTAGCTGCTGCTAAAAGGAAAATGGCCCAAAAGTTTAGTACTTTGGTGAAAATTTTGTGTGTTACGGCTGCCAACAACGAGCGCTGCTTGGAACCATAAAATGTAGTTAGCAACAACAACAACAACAACAACAAAGGCAACAATCAGCCCAATGGCTACAATCGGCAACAAACAATGAAAGTAAAAGTGCCAAAGCGCACTGCACTTGATAATTTCTTGGGCAAAGCTTGTTGGCGATCTCTAAATTTCTTGTTGCTGTTGTTGTTGTTGTTGTTGTTGTGCCGCCAGTCATTTAACTGGCTGGACACTGGCTTCAACAATAAAGCCGTTGTTGCTTGCGTTCGATTTCATTAGCTTTTATTGCAGCACTTTTTATTTTTGTTGTTGTTGCCAAAGAAATTAAGTCACCAAATTGAAAGTTGAAGGAAAGCAAAAGTGGGCGAGCGTTTTCACTTTTTGGCCCAACATTTAGCAAATTGCATTGAAGTCATTAAGTGAAATGTAAACGAAACTGCAGAGAAAAGTGCTTAAAAATAGGGGCGTGGCATAAAAAGTGCTAACTCACAATGTCTAAGAGGCGTAGTGCAAGAATCTCCTACTTCAGACTTGACAAAATTTTATTTCAAATAGAATTTCTATGCAATATAAAAACTCAATAAAATATTGTTAAATTTCAAGTATTTTCATCAACTAATTTTGTATTTTTCTCTCTCTTTCTTTCTCCCTCTCTCTCTTCCTTTGCAGTGATGTGATTGAAGTTCAATAGCCAAACAAGCCGACGTCAAGCATAAGGTAAGCCGCAATCGATTTTGGCATTAAATAGCAATTAAGTATACGCCCACAACAACAGCAACAACAACACTGGCAACAACAATGGCCATAGACGCAACTCACTTTTCGTCTAAGGCCAGAGAAAGTGCACTTAGATTGAAACATATAATTTGCCAAAAGGCAAATGTAGAACCCAAAATTAACGCCTAAACAGCAACGGCCCATGCTTTATGATGGCAATCAAGCTCACTTTAATTACAATATATATACACACATATAGTTGTTTATATAGGCTATCTGAATAGGGTCAAGTTGTGTGTAGCACGCGAAGCAGAACCCATGAAAATTTTTCGAGTGGGCGTGCGGCTGTCTAGAAATGAGAAACGCTAACAAAAAGAATCAAAGCGAAAGTTTGAAAGTGACAGCAGAAAATAGCCAAAGAAAACTGAAAAGACGTGTGCGAGGGTGGGCCGTAGCAAATTGATGATATATATTAAATATATACAAATATTAATATATATTAAAATAGATAATATTTTTTTTAATTTCCATAAAACCGATTAAAGTTGTTCCGCAATTTCAGTTATCAAAACAGTTATCTAAGCATATCAACTTTGACATATAATTTTGGTATATTGCTAAAAAGACATCCCTCTTTTAGCACACCTCTCATCATGATCTTCAAAATCACAAAAACTTGTTCTTCACTCAAACTCAAATCAAACTCAAAGTTATCAAGCAACTCTCGTCACGATAGCAACACAAATTGTGGCACTTATTGTGCGTGTCGTTTAATTAAAGTGTGTAAATATCTGTGTATACATATATCTCGCTCTCTCTCTCTCTCTCTCTCTCTCTCTCTCACACACTTAAACCACATGATTCACTCACACACACACAGACACTAACGCGCGCCTAACACATAGCTACGAGCACTTAAGAACTAACTGTGCGTTCACGACTGGCATTGAAATGGACACCTTTAGCTCTTGTTGTTGTTGTTGCTCTGGCTGCAGCTCCAGCAAGTTCGCTGCTTAAGTCATTCGTTTTGCATGCCGCTGACTGACTGCGACCTTATCAAGCCTATGACTGTGACGAGCTGCTGCTGCTGCTGCTGCTAGTTGTTGTTGTTGCTATGCGTGGACGTCTAGCCCGACTTGGCCTGGTCTTGGCCTGCTATGGCTTGGCCCGTTATGCGTCTCGAGCTTTTGAGCGCTGGCAGGCGCTTCATTAAAATGTCTAGCTGGGCCAAATGGTTTTTGAAATTGAAACGTCTATGTTGCGACTTCTTGCGTCTGGTCAAATGCATCTTCGTCTGCACTGGCAACGGCAATGGCAACGGCAACGGCAACGTCTACTTGGTCGTCATCATCAGCGGCAGAGTTGCCTCGCAGCAGCTTATCTTCTAGTCTGAACGCATCATGCGCGCACTTGGCTCTGGGCTATGCCAAGGCCCGGCCATGGCTGTGGTCGCGTCGCTCTCTGTGGCTCAGTCAGTTGCTGTGGTTGTGCTGCTGGCTGCACCACCAGCGCACAATTTTCAATTTGCCAATTGTAGCAGTAAAGTTTATAGCTGTATTTTTTTTTGTGCTGCTCTCCCCACCTCTGCGACGGTTTACCGTTAGTTTTTGGTTGTGCATGTGATTGGCCTTAGGTGTTGCTGCCAAGTACTTTGGCCATTTACCTCAGCACATGTCTGTATCTGTGTATGTGTGTGTGTGTGTTTGTGTGTGTGGGTTGGTCTTACTAATTTGCGACAATTGGTCAGACCATTAGCCAAACTGACAGACGCTCTAACTGACTGACTGACTGACTGTCTGCCTGACTGCCCACTTAAGTGTGGGCGTGTCCATTGCATTTCCATTGCCCATGCAACCATAATTTATACAGGAATTCTGGCATGAAATTTTGATTTAATAAACGTCGGCAAAAAAATTTTATTACACAGCGACGAGACGAGACGAGTCGAGTCGAGTTTATGCTGCGTTGACAATTCATTCAACGAGCCATGCAGCAATTATTTATACAGCAAATTATGCGATTAATTCCCATTTTTTTCTGCACTTAAATTATAGGAAATGCTTAAAATATTTATGGCCAAAGATTATCAAAATATTTGCGAGCAGTTGATTAATTATATTAATTATATAAATAATTCAGCTGCAATTAATATTGCACTTATCTACGCTTTGTTTCACTTGTTAGGCCAATTAATTTTTTCAATCAGTTAAATTCCTATATTTTTTTTATTTAAATGCCAAATTTGTTTTGCCACTAATTAGAAGTCATGTAGCATAACTTATGCCAATTGCACAGCTGAACATCACTTAGTCAGCAGGAAACAAATGAGATTTGCGAAGCTGAAAGCAGATAAGTGCTAGCAGAGTTAGGAGATGTTTCAAACAAAAATAGTAGCAGATGTCCGTTTGGGATACATTTAAATAAATTGTTTTATATTATTTGTTTGAGCTGTGTACAAAGCTTGAAAAGTGAAACAATTTTCCATTTTTAATAATTTTTTTTTGCATTTATTTATCAGCTTCGCCCAGACAACAGTCTTACTTTCCCCATCTTTCCATTTAATTTATACAAACTTTTAGCAAATCTGTTTTTTGACACATTTCAAAATATGTTTTAAGGCAAAGTGTAGTAATTTCAAAGACTCCAACCTTAAACTTTCTGAAATTAATCTCAATCGACTGTGAAATGTAAACGAACATAAATTATTTATGATAATTTTAATAAATAAATAAAATAAATTATTTATGGTATTTGAAATATATAGACTTCTAGCTATAACAAAGCTTAGACTTTTTTTTCAAATATTTTAATTAAAAAAATATATATATTTTTAAAATGCTGTTATGTAGCCAAAAAATTACAGATGTTTTTCTGCTCTTATATAAAATTATATATAATATAAAACATAATTTAATTATGATATAACTTATTTCATTTCGCATTGTATTTGCAGTTAAAATGTAGTTAAAGAAAAGCAAATATTTTTCGTTTTCTGTTTAGAAAATCATGTTAGCTGGACTCACGCTCTTCATGGTCTTTATGCTCGCATTGAATACATCAAATACCTCTTGGTATCTTATTCTTAAAAAGTCTTTATCGGCACTAAGCTTCCACAATAGTGAAGATGTTATAGATAATTACATATATTAAATATTTATAATGTTTTGTTTGCTAAATTTCAGCAACTTTGATTCGATTGTGTTGTTTGAGCTTTTTATATTGAAGTTCACAAAGAGAAACTCTTAAACATAAGTTATTGTCTTATATATACAAACTTAGAGCTAACTAGTCAATTAATCTCTGAGCTTGTCTTAATTAAAGAGCATACACTGTGCCGCATAGACCCCAACTTGAAGGCAAGCGACAGCTGCAGAGAACTTCTAATAAATGATAATTGCATTTTGCGTAACTGCGGCATTTGTGGTTATTGGACAGCTCGCTGTAATATGAAGCCATACACATACACATACATATTTATACATATATATATATATAAATATATATATATGTGTACATATAGTTGACTGATCAATTCATTAAGCACACGCTGTTTTCCATGATTCTTGCAAATTTGCAACAAAATACATATTTTGAGCAAACATGACCCAATTTTTTTGCTCATTTTTTGGTCGTTGCCGTCGCTGTTGCTGTTGTTACATGTGCAACAGAATACACTGAAGCAGCAGGGCGCCCAGCGCGAGTGTGCGGCACGAGTTCAAAGTGAAATTCATAATGAAACGCAAAGCCCTCGAACTCTGGACTCAATCGACTTGAAATTCACATGGCCGCAATTTGTTGCCAGTGTGTGTTGTGTTTCAGAACCTAATCAACACATCATCAATAACAGTGGGAAATCATTTGTTCTAATGTCTGTGTATGTGTATGTGTGTGTGTGAGTCTTTCTCTATGTTCTGGCTGTCTGATTTGTGCTTCGTTGGAGCTGCGCTTGTGCCGTGTGGGAGATTAATCATACGGTGCCATAGGCTGAAGCGTGAAATGCAAACAAACAAACAAATGGACAGGCAACTGGACAAGCGGACAGACCGACCGACGGACAGCTAGACAGAGAGACAGTTATACGTTGATTATATATACAGGCAAATCGCGTTGAAAACTTAATGAAAGCTAGCGAATTTCTGTGGCTTTTCATTTGGTTTGGGATTCGGTATTCGTTTTTTTTTTTTTTGGTGTTGTGTGTGCGGGTCAGTGCACCGCCCACCTTTTGCCTAACCGCCCACTATGTCAGCGGCTCGGCAATTTGATTGCCACCGTGTGTGGGCGACCTGCCTGCCTGCCTGCCAGCCTGACTGACTGGCAATTGATGCTCGCAATTATCTAAAAGCTGCACAAACAATGCGCAAATTAAATGCAATAAACAAAATTGAAGGCAACACACAAAAAAAAAAACGCCAACCAAACACCCAGCCAGAGCCAGAGGCTTTTGGGGGCGGTCGCAGCCGAGTGCAATGTAAATATTTTATGTTACAATTTGCGCGTTGATTTGTTGCATATTACAAATAGTCTATATAGAAGAGAAGCGAAGAGCAGGGAAGTGAAGTGAAAAAAATGGGTAAGCCGCAGCGCCCGCTGGCTACGTGGGCTGTGGTGCAATTAGCTGGTGGTTTGCTCATATTTTGCGGCCAACCTGGCTTGACCAACTGGCGGGTGGTTCGTTTAAAGCAAAAGCCGACATGGCGCTCCCGTAATTTGCTCATAAATGCGCTAATATACAGCAAACGAGTGTGCTTTAATGCCCCGAGTGTGTGTGTGTGCGTGTGTGTGTGTGTGTGTTGGCAGCTAACCAAATGCCAAATCAGCCAAGCGGCTGCCGTTGAACCGTAACACGCGCCACAGCAGCGGCAGCCACAGTTATAGCATTTGCGGGTGCGCCGCGCTCCATTATCTATAGATCTGCCATATCTCTCGCCATGCCCGGCATGCTCCATGCTTTATGCTCCACTAAAGCAACCTTAACCCCAACACACTTCTAGTGGCTGCTGGTCTTAAATTTCAATATTGAGTTTTTATTATGTTAATTAATTTTTGGTTAAAGAGCAAGACAAGCGCTGCTTAAAGCTTGTTGTATAAAGAGACGCAGGGTTACTCTGGGATAGATGATATGATAATTTAGTTGTTGCGTATGCGCTGCCTGAAGGAATATGTCGAAAATGTGAGTAGTCTGCCGATCTATAGCACATAGAACTTTTCACTTATACAATTTAGCTAAAAATAAAAAAAATTTATAAAGTTATAAAAAAAAATCACAAAAAATATGCAAAAAATCAATTAAATATTTGGACATCTTTAGGTATGAAGTAATAAATTTATTTATATAAAATATACGTGTGCATGTAGTTATATACATATATAATTCAATTATTTCTATATCTGTCTTTGCGTTTATATTTCTGACGCTTATTACCAAATGGGTACCCAAATATCAAATTGTTTTTGTTTTTTGTGGTTTCATCTCAAATCGGTTCTTGCATCATCAATTTTTATATTTTCAATTTTTTTTTAAGTATATTTTTTGATTATGTAATCTGAGCTTAAGCACCTCATAGAATTATGCAACAATATTCTTAAAATATAAATAATTCTTGCAAAAGTTTTTTTTTGCTTTTTTTTCGCCACTTTTCTTAATTTTTTTTATTTTTATTTTTTTTTTGGTTTTTGCATTTTAATGAACGTCATAAGCATTTGCAGTTTGGTTGAAGTGAAGAGCATTAATGAAAAAAAAAACACAAAAAATGCTGAAAACAAAAATGTTGTAAGCGACCTTCTCACAGCTAATAGAATTCATTTGGCTTGTCATTGTTTTTGTTGTTGTTGTTGTTGTTTAAATTCATGCATCTTATACATGCGCTCATTGCCTCAATTAATGCGACATTGAGCGCAATTTGTCGTTTGTCATTAATCTTCTTTATAAATTGAGATTTGGCCAAAACGCGCCTTGTTTCGGCTTGCTTAACTAATTTTAGGCCAGCAAAAATTTGGCAGTTGTATTTGAAGTGGTAACTGATGCCAGTTAGCTGTGTGTTGGTTGTTGATTGTTGCAGGAAATCGCAAGTCGTTGCCAGCAGCAAAACAAATTTATCACAAAAAAGGGCACTTCACGCTTGACAAAAGACTTTTTGGCTAATAGACTGGCTAAAGCTAAATCTGTAGCTTAGGCCATGACGCACTATGCCCAGGCTCTGTTGGCATTGGCTCTGTGGCAGAGCCTGCGGCGCAGTTTTGTAGTTCAGGCTTTGCCTTGGCCACAGCCACAGCCACAGCGTGGGCTGCTGATGATGATGATGCTGCAGTTCATGGCATGGCCCTGCAGGGCAAGGCTTGCCCTGGCCCACATGCATGCTGCTGCTTTGTTATCAATTCAAGTGGAACGTATTACGTGCATTAGTATCCTTTTGCTAGAGCTTGAGCTGCCTTTTGTGAGCTGGTGTGTGTGTATAGAGTGCGCCTGTATTGCGTATTTATTTCACTGTGTCAAGTTCTTTTGTGTCGTCTTGCAAGATTTATGACACTTTTGTTTAAGCCAAAAAGCGAAAAGCAATAGCAGCAGCAACGGCAAAAGCAAAAGCTTTTAAACGTGCTTCGCTTCGTTCACTCATGCAAAATCAATGGCGCGATGCTTATCGAGATTTTTGTTGCTAGCTGGCTTTGGCACTCGATGGCTGGCAGCTTGTCATAATTTTGTGTGTGAAGAGCGCTTGGCTTAATTTTCACAGCGCGAGTGAAAGATTTTGAGCTACCCACAGCCAGCAGAGATTGAGATAAGTTGTGCTGCTGCTGTTTTGTGGCTAACTTGATTTATGCTTGACACGCTTATTGAAAAGCCATAAAAATGAAAAAGAAGAAAAGCAGTGGCTGCAGCTAGGGTATGCTTTGAATGGGGTCATCAGCTGATAGCATTTGATTTATATGAACCTCATTTGACACCAAAAAACCAAAAAAAAAATAATATTTTTATCTGTTCGCGCACAACGTGTCGTATGAGCGACATTAGCCTAAGAGGCTGAGGCAAGAACTAGCTAACAAGCTGCTTTTGGCTAAAAATAAACAGTTAGCCTTTTGCATACACACTGATAAGACTTCAACAACAATAAGCCACAATGACAGCAGCAGTAGCTGTGGCAACCACAGCAGCAGCAGCATTTGGACTCCAACAACCTGTCCCAGTCCCAGTCGCAGTCTCGAGTCTCAGTTTGAGTCCGCATGTGGCACCACCCTACCACCCCTACCCATACATATTTGTTTTGCCAAGATGCGACTGCGACTCGTGTCCGTTTCGCGTTGCATATACTTAACAGTAAAATAAATATTTTACTATAAATCATGCATTAGAGTCGGCAGCGGGCTGAGCTGAGCTGAGCTCTAGCTGGCTGCCTTGTTACCTGTCACATGCTGCCAGCCACATCAGCCTCGTTGACAAGGTGGCGGTGCTGGTGCTGCTGCTGGTGGTGGTGTTGCCTGCTGCAGCACGACTTTTGCCAACGCTCGGAAGTAACACACATTTAGCGCTCGAGTAGCCAAAAAAATAAAATAAAAAAAATAAATATCTGCGCTAAAGAGCAGCCAGTTAGACAGGCAGTCAGCTAGTCAGACAGTCAGACTGTTCAAAGAGAGAGATAAGCAGGGCGCAGCGGCAGCCAGGGGTATGTGGCAGGGGGCAGGCGCTTACAGGGTAGACAGACAGCCAACTAAGCTAAGCAGACAAGCAGGCAGGATTTTCATAGCGAGCGTTTTGCGCTATGAGCTGCTGTCAGTGTTGGCTAATTGGCTAGAAAATAGTTATATCAATTACGATAGATAATGAAGACGGTTTTTATAGATGAATTTTCAATAATTATTAAACAATTTTATTTATTATATTTTTATTATTTTATTATATATTTTATTTATTTTTATATTAAAGAATTATTTATTTATTTTATTTTTATTTTATTTATTTTATTTTATTTTATAAAAATATTTTAAGTCTGCGTAGAGTTAGTTAATTAAATTAAGAAAATAAAATTGCCTAGCTTAAATTTTTTCATGCAAAATATCAAAAATTTTCTAAGCTATCTTAGCTTAATTCGAGGCTTTATGTAATTCAATTTAACTTAAAACTTTTAACGCTATTCTCTGAGCTGATAAATGTTATTTTTGCTATAGACTCTATAGACTATACCATTTAAACTATAGTCTGGGCTACAACACTTATTTCGATTCAAGATTTCTTTAGAATTCATTTAACATTTTTTGCCAATAGCTAAATTTACTTTAGCCATTAAAAAGCCAACTAGCTCAGCGCTGACAGCAAGCCGAATTTTTTGTTGCTGCTTTGAGGCGACATTTTGCATATGCAATGTTTTATAAATAAATAGCAAAGGATACATATATACAGATATTTGTATATATATGTATATTTCTTTGATATTTCATTTCATTTGTTTATGCGATGCAATGCAAGAGACATAACAAATAGCAAATAGCAAACATTCGCAACATTATTGCGTATACGACAAGTATGTGTGTGCGTGTGTGTGTGTGCAGTGGTGTGTGCCACAACAGCTTTTCCCAAAAGGCATAGCCAAAGGCAACAGCTAACCGCGACGCATGCGCAAATGCGCCAATGGTCAAGGCAGTCACAGTTGCAGCACCTAGCCAGCTGCCCCTCCCCCTCGCTCGCTCTCTCTCTCACTCTGTCTCTATCTATATGCCTGTCTCTGTCTCTAAGCCATGTCTCCATCTTCGTCGCGGCCTCGTAATCGATGAGCTGCTGCACATTTGGTCAATAAACGCATTTCTGTCATTTTTTTCGCAGCGCAAAATTTATGGCGCGACTTTGGCTCCAACTTTGACTAGGCTGCAACTCGGACTCGGACTGGGGCTGTGGCTGTGGCTGCGGCTGTAGCTTTGCCAAATGCCATTTTCATTTGACTTTGACATTAATTTGTGGCCGCACTTTGCCTTTAACCAGGAAGTTGGCTGGCATAGCGCAAATATTTATACATTAGCATGATTTAGAGAGCATTGCACTCGCGTTCGCACTTACAAAGAACTCAAAGAAGATACAAATATATATAAATATATAAATATATATATGAGCTGGCTAGGCCAATGCCTGCTAGCTGCAATTGCAACAACTTTTCTTTTTGGCTTTTCTTTTTTTTTTTTGGGCCCATTGTCAACGTTTGTTGCTAACAAGCTGTTTGCCCAATGCGATTTATGCGTGCACAAAAATGATGAGAACTAGCTGCTGTATGGCCAAGCTAAGGAAATGCAGAGAGAAAGAGAGAGAGAGAGGTAGCGACAGAGACAGAGAGAGGGAGAGATAGTTGGAGCTGCTTAGAGTAGTGTCCTCTTGGCGCATTGTCATCATTATTTGTGACATTGGCAGTTGGGTTATTTATGGGTCTTTGGGTGAGACAACGGCGTTTTTGTGACAAACCGCTTTACCGGTAAATCGGTAAATCACAAAAATCTGACTGCGACTGGCCACAGTAACAACTGCCGCAGCAGCAACGGCCCAGCCAGCTAACAAGTGCGCACTTGGCTAACCCCGCTCCCCTCCCTTGCCAAAATAAAACTGCCTTTTGTGGTTGCTGCTGCTGCTGCTGCGCTGAGTGCAACGAGGCAGAGTTTATTAAATTTATGCAAATTTTATTTATAAACGACAGCAGCAGGCTGAAAGGCAATGCTGCTTGATGATATGCCTCACAGCAACAACCTCGCATCAGCCTCGCCCTGCCCCAACTGTCGCTGCAGTTCATCCAACAGAATATATATATATATATATCGCATATATATGCCCAAATCCTACGCCGCTCTGGGCCCAGTTGAGCTGTGCCTGGCCTGCTCATGTGTGCAATTCACAATTTTTGCCTGGCATAAATTTTTCTTGTGATTTAGTTTGAGAGCTGATTGGTTTTGCAGACATCGCATCGCATCGCATCGTATCGCATCCACGTTTGAGGCCTGACACATGAGGCGCGGGCGTTGCTCGATTGGCATGTCTTTATTATAAGCCCCTCTCGCAGCATTTACAATGCCTTGATTTATATGCTAAAAAAGCAGCCGTTGGCAAAGTTGTCACTCGCCGCAGACATACCTACATATAATCGTTGAGGCCAAACTGAAATTGCCTTTGACAGGCAACAAAAAGCCAACTTCAAATTTGACCCACATAAAGTTGAGCGTATTTTCGTCATTAATCAATTGAAATGAAATCGACTAATTCTAAGTCCAATTTAGGCCTGGCTAAAGCGTAGCCACTAACGCAAAAATCAGCATCAAATGTGAATTTTTAATTAACAGCCGCAAGGTAGAGAGCAACTAAAAGCGGAAACATAATGTACGAAAAATGTTAATTGTAAACTGGGTCGCACACTTCCAACGAGAGCTGAACTAAGCGAATTTCACATATATATATGTATATATATAAATGCGTGGCAAAAAATATTCATTAAAAAGGGCGCGAGATTAAAAAATAACAAGCTTTAAAATGCGCATAATAAACACAAATTGAAAAATACAAAGCAATAAAGTAAAATAAAATAAATCAATTGCAAGGCTTGGCCACAAATCAATATAGCGCCATCTATGGTTCAATCTACTTCCAATTAGCCTAATGTTGTCATGTTCATAATGCCAATTGGCATTTAGACAATTTGAAATGCATATTTATGGCAATTACTAAATACAATTTATTTTATTTTACAAATTATAATTATTATTAAATGCATATTATTTGCTAACAATAATTTGTTAATTCTCAACTGAAATGCTAGTTAAAAAGAATTATTTTCAAAGCAAATATTTGTATTTAATTATGTTTCTATTTTAATACATATTTTTAGAAGTAAACATACATATTTATGCACACATATAAGTTATATATAGTTTATTTAGAAGATGATAATATTTTAGTTGGCCTTGTTAACTTTTCTATAGCTGACTTTTGAATTAGCAAAATTTTCAATTTTCATAATTATCATCACAATTTTCTCGATCAGCCGAATAACTTTCTAATGATTCATCATTAAATTTACCACTGCACTATAAGCGACCAGCATCAGCTCTGCAGTTCGACTGATCAGAGCTGCAGCAGACGCGCCCTTTTATAGCTAAGCAAAAGTCACTCAAAAGGGAGCAGAACAGAGTCGAGCTGCGCTCTGACTTAGTTCTAATGCTCGCTTAGTTGGTGAAAAGAGTATATTTGTGCTTGGCATATGGAATGAGTGCGAGGCCGAGTTATTTGACTTGCTATATATATTTATATATACTCAATTGTCTGAATGATTCCCTTTTTTCTATCTATCAGCCCACTCGTTCTCTCCCTCTCTCGCTGTCTTTCTTTCGCCCACTTCAAATGGGAATATCCATCAATTTGTTTGCATACACGTAATTTTTTTTTGAATTGTCGATTTCTTAAAGCTATTTTGATTGCTAGAAGTAGCTCGTTTCGGCCTCTCAGCACTTGAGAACTCTTCCAACTATCAAAACATTTATTTTTTCGTCTAGAATTTTTTGTGCACACTCGAATTGGCTGGAAAGTGAACGACAACGTGATGGGGACGCACTTAACCCATTGTGGCCGTTTTGGCAATTGTATTTGGCTATGTGACAGTTGGCTGTCAATAATTTGACACTTTCACTGCTCCACACACGCACACACACGAGTTTGATGGACAGTAGTTGTTGCTATTTATATATATATAATATATATGACAATCATTCAGATGTATAGCCAGCAGCTGGCTAGCTGAATATATATCTGATTATGCCCTGAAGAGTTAATGACCTTTTTGTACTGCCACGCCTGTTTTTGTTGAGCTGCGCACGCCCACCTCCACGCGCTCGCTTTGCCAATTTAACACCTTTCTATTCTGCGTCGAACTGAGCGGCCTTTTACCAAGCACATAGGCCAGCAGCGTTTCCTTTTTTTGTTTTTGAGTTTATACCCTAGAAACTATAGAGAATGGACTTATTGGCTTTGCTTGACAGAGAGACGAAAGTGAAGGCTGACTGCCATAGGGTCAATTGGTGAGAATCAATAGACGAGTCTTTCTAGCTCTCTATGTCTGTCTGCAAATTGATACCGAAAATATGTGAAGTAGATAGTGGAATAAACTCTATATACGTAGATATATATCTGGATGTTATGGGCATTAGCTGAGTGAGGGTATCTAGTCGTCAGCCACAGCCGCCAAGCTGTTTATTTTTCTCCATCTGCCTGTCGGCCGTTACAATTCAATTGTTACAAATTAACTGGCCGCACTAATGTTTCACGCTTGCTTAGCCGCAGCCCGCCGACTCGCAGAGTCGTTTCGATATTGATGCTTGAGTCTGCGGATTTGGTATCTGCAAACGGCGCGACGCAGCCACAAAAACCGCTGACACAGTGCCCTTTGCCATCGACATCGACTTAGACATCGACATTGCCGCCCTCACACTCTACTCCACACTCAGTCTACGACTCATTTACATCCGCATTGTTTTGGCATCTCATCCATGAAATTTATAGCTTGGACCGAGTGAAAGGTGCGCTGCCTGCCCGCCTGCCCGCCTGACTCACTGACTCGCCATTGCCAGTTTCAATTTATGTTTTTATTTAGTCGAACATGCCAAAATGTTTGTTCTCCCACGCTGCTAATTAATATACAAATTACGTAGCCTAATCAGGCATGCCACAGCGTTGTATGTGGCATGCAAATATATGCGGCAATTGGCCCCAAAAAAAAAAGAAAAACTCCAAGAAACAATGCCACACCCTATCGACAGAGCTCTCTATATATACTTGCCTTTGGTTGGGGATGTCTGTTTGATTAATGTGCCGCGACAGCCAAGGACAAGGCATGGCAGGATTTTTGGCTCTGTCTTAGTCACCTGGCTACGGGCATTGCAAGTTTGTTGCATTTTGGCTTTCAGATATAAATTCAAATTGTGTCAATTACATTGCGGCGGCTGCTTATCGACGACAGCCACTGACAAACTGCCCGGCAATCGAGTTGGAGTTGCAGTTGGAGTTGGAGTTGAAGTTGAAGTTGTTGCAATTGCACTTGGAGCTGTTCGGCCTGACAAACCTGCAGCAACGACAACAACAACGTCGACATTTGGTTTCCATTTCGACTCGGGCATAGCCTGACATGTCTCTGCCAGTTTGAAGTTGTCGTCGTGTCAGTGGGGGAAATAATACAAACTACATAGATTTCCAGTTTCATTTTGCGGTTTCCTTCTTTTTTGTATAATATTTGTTTTTTTTTTTTTCATTTTATCTTCAGACTCAACTCTTGGCTCACGTGTAGCGAGAGTTGTTTTGGCTACTTTGAAAATTATTCATATCTCTAAATTTATGCGGCGTTAAGAGATATTTATTTTTTTTAATTAGTTTGATGGCATTTTAAAATATGCTGAGATGAGCAAAGAGAAATTGTTAAATATTTTAATAAATTTCATATGAAATTTGTAAGATTCAAAACCCATTTCCAAGTGGATGAGCATTGAGATGGAGGAATGATAAAGAGAAAGAGAGAGATTCTTTTAATGAACTTGTATATTGAAGCTAGATTACTACTCTCTACTCTCAAGTTCTCAATATATATTTAAAACATTATAAAAAATTAATAATTAATATTTATATATATATTTTAAATATTATAAAAAATTAATAATTAATATAAATATTTTTAAATAATTATTTTATTATTATTGGTAAATAATTATATTTTAATAGAAGCATCAGAGTATAAATAATTATATTAAATAAATAATGAATTAATAATTTTTTGTAAGCATAAATATCTTTACATATCGCTTAAGCAACCCTCGCAGTGTGTGCGTGTTTATCTGTGCACTACACACATACATACAAACATTTAATTTATGAACGCAGGTTTTTCATTTTAATGTCAGGCATTAGAGCTGCCCTGCGGCCCGACAGCGATCTGTTCTAATTGGTTTATAGATTTGTCCGACTCGATTTCTGCGCGTTGCGTTGCGCTGCGCTCGATTGCCAATTGGCAATTGCTTTATTAATGGCCATTTGGCTGCGGCCTGGACCAGACACGGCGAGGTCTCGGCCTGGGTTAATGTCATCCGTGGCCAGCGGGCAGGCATGTGCATATTGTTGTTGGATAAGTAAAAGTTATATGGCCAAAGTATGTCACGGAAATGGCTTAGTTAAAATGCGTGCGGGTGGCTGAAGCGAGGGCGGCGGTGTGACAGCTGAATAGTTGAATATATCTAGAGGTATATATATATATATATATATATGTACATATATGTATATGTATACATGCTGCATTAATAAACAGCAAAATAGAAATCGAAACGAACTGCTGAGCCAGCGATGCGAAGGAGGCCCTGCAGCATCTTTGCCGCACATGGGCATTGCCAAGACAAGCAACAGCAATAGCAACAGCAACAGCAACAACACAAGTCAAGGCACATCCTTTAATGGCAGTCCGTGTTCGTTCATTCTGTCTGTCTCTGGCAGTCCGCCCGCCTGTCGCGCCTACTGCGTCAGTCAGTCAGCCAAGCGAGGCCAACAGCAGCAGCAGCAGCAGCAGCAACAGCAACTGTTGCTGTTGTTGTTGCTGTTGCCCACTTGAACATGTAGTGCAGTCATCGTCGCGCATTTTAAAAGCCTCGCAACTAAATGCAACTCTCAACACGGCAACTTGGCAAGGACCGAGAAGTGAGCACTGCCTAGACAGGCCACAAGACACGACAGCAACAACTGCAACAACAGCAACAGACGCATCGTCAAACATATAGGCTATGTGCTATAACTCATTAATATTAAATGCTGCTGCCAAGACAAGCCCCTTAGTCTGATGCACACACACTCGCACACACACATTTGGTTGTTGGCTCTGGCTGGAACTAAAAATTTATGCGCATTTTGTTTCAATTTCATACACACGTGACTTGTAAATTATCCATTGATGTGGCAAACGCGTTGCGATGCGCAGAAGGCGCGGCTGGGTCGGGGGAGGCGTGGCCAGGAGCATTGTCGACAGGATGAGCAGCAGCAGCAGCAGCAGCAGCAGCAGGACTGCAAGTCTCTGCTGAGACGTGAGCTGCAAACGATTTCTTTTAAAATGATAATTGCAAAAGGCGACAAAACAAAAAATGAAACGAAAAAAAGCTGCCTATAAATATATACAGACGATATATATGTATGTATATAAGGCGAACGACTGGCAGACACGCCCACGCGCGCGCAGATTGTGCTGCAGATACAGAGACACACAGAGAGAGACACATGCGAGGCATGCAAATCTCTGCTGCAAGCCGCAAACAAAAAGTAATCAATTTTCTTGTGGCGTGTTACAAAATGAAGCAAACAAAAAACGAAATAAGCAACAAAATTATGCCAGCAGCCGAAAGCAAAAGTTAAGCGAGAACTGTGACAACAGTTGCCCCGAAAAAAAAGTGAAAATTATGACACGTTTTTGCCGTTGTTGTTGCGGCGGCTGCTGCTGCTGTGAAGTTTCAGTTATAAAGTCATAAATACGCATATTAGCCTCATTTTAAACGTGGCTCAAGTCGCAGATTTATATATATATGCAATAGGAGATAGGCAGCAATGTAAACTAAATATATGTAGAAGTTTATGTATGTGTTGTATGTAGGTGTGTATATATGTGGGTAGTAAGAAAAGTACTTGATATTTGCAGGAAAAGAGGCATAAATATATTAAATATTTATTTATAAAATAACTTTATTATATATATTTATTTATATATATAATATATTTATTTATATATATATATTAATTTACTTAAGCTCATAATATTCCTGAAAAGCTTTTGGCTAATCTTTTTGCCACTTTTTATTTGAAGTCCTTGATATTAGCTAGTTTTCTTAGTTATCTTGACTTTAAGTGGATTAAAATATGAAAAATTATTATAATAAAATGTATTATAATTTTTTTGACCAATGTTAAGCAGTAATAATATATAGAATTTTAACTTTTTAATTTAAAATTAATTTAAAAATCAGAAATATAGATTTATTTGTAACTCAAGCTTTACAATCTATGCTTTAACCTAGTCAATATATGTGAAAAAATATATGTTGGCTTAGGCTATAGTTCTATTTGCAATCTATGATTTAACTTAGCCAAAACTTAAGGTCTATCAAGCTTGACCTTATTGCTCATATAAGCTTATCAAGCAAGCTAGATAGTACATCATATATATATATGCTTTAATATATTTCAAACATATCTGCTTAAAAATCTTACACTACACGCCCCACAAAACAAAGCAATATTTAAATACCATAAAAAACGTAAATTAAATACGAGCCAAGCTAAGCTAAACGGCTCAAACTGAGCAGAAGGCGCGTGAGGCAACAATTTGGAATGCTGAAGTCATCGAAAAGGAATCTGGGAATCTGTGAATCTGTCAACTGTCGCATGTTGAGCACTAAAGAGAAAAAAGCAGAGAATTTCCCAGGGCTTCCACTTTTCATGCGAAGCCAATCTTTAGGTAACAATCAGCTGGACAACTTTTGGGCCGACCCTCGTCTCTGTGTGTGTTTGTCGCACATTTTTCGCTGTCAAGATTTTGCTGGTTCTCATGGCGTAATTAAGCATAATTACACATGTCAACAGCAAACAGAGATGATGTTGTTGAGCAGTTGAAACTGAAAACAGCGAGCGGAAAACGGAAAACTGAGAACATAAAATGGAAAACTGAAGCTGAAGTTTCCAAAAAGTTTTCGACGCAGTCGCAGTTGGTTTATTTTGACAGATTTCACTCGCGCGTGTGTGTGTGTGTGGCATATGCAGGAAATGTTAAATCTGAGCAATAACAACGCATGCCTCATTTCCATTGTCGTCTGCTTCGCTCTATTCAACTCCACTCGACTTGTTGCTGGATTTCCTTTTGGTAATTATTTGCATGCAACTTGTGCGTCTTCTGCTGCCACTCAGCTTTGTGGTCAGACCCAGCCCTGCCCTGGTCAAAACTTGAAATTAACCCAAGCAGCATGCTCAACATACAGAAAAAAGAGCGATGATAATAATGCAACAACAAATAATAATGAAAAAAATATATATATGAAAGATGTTGCTGAATGTGAAATACTCTAGAAAGCAGATTGTAGGAATGTGATGTAGCTATGTGTGCAGGGATAACACATGATTTAAATAACATAAGCCAACTATATGATATTGCAGTCTGATTTGCCTGCAGCTATGCAAAGCTTGAGAGAGTTTCATGGTACCAAAACAGAATCAGAAACAGATAATTTAATTGTTAAGCATGTTTGAATTAACTACTTAGTTCATAGCACTCATGTCTACTCTATAATGATAGCAACATATTCTAATCTTCCAACCATATAGCTTAGACGTTAGCACACCTTGGGTTAGTTAGTAGATTTCTTAAGACAAAATCCTTAAGAAATTAGACAGTCTGAGTGAGCTGCTGCCTCTATGCCTAGCATGTTATATGATAAACCTAAAATAACAACTTATCAAAAATATATATTATATATCTACTTCCAGCTACTGCCTCTATGCCTAACACATTTCATGAAGAACTTAAAATACCTACGCCACAGACTTTTCAGTATAAACTTATCGATCAATCAATCTTCTGCCTCTACCTCTACGCCTCTATTCCAATCTCCCTTCTATATATACATGCATATGCCTTACCTCACTCATAGCTGACACATCACATCTCATACTCATAATACCCACTCGAAGAGTATGAAAAAGCGAATGCCTCAACTTGTCTGATGGGCTAAAGCCAGCGTATTTCAGTTCTCATCTGCCTGATGCCTCTGTCTGCGTTGGCTTTTGCGTCTGCGGTTGATTTTTATGGTTTCATTAGTACTCCACATGCACATGGTACATGCTACACGGTCGATGGTGGAGATGGTTCGCCTCGACCAACTGCTAGATGGTCTCAAAGATGCTACCAGCGAGCGTCCAGTAGGCATTCGTTAAGCTGCGCATGCGTAGTGCTCAAAGTTGTTGTTGCTGTTGCTGTTGCTGTTGTTGTTGCTGGCCAAGTTTTGTTGTCGAACTCGATGGCTGGCCTGAGAAAATTCTACTGACCCACAGAACTTTAACTTTTTGAGTGGCATTGTTCAATTTTACAACAGACAAACAACGGCAGCAGCAACAACAGCGAATGGTTAGAAATTTCACAAGCCTGTTGGCCATTTTCCAGTACAACGACGGCGCTGCCTTATATTTGTTGTTGCTGTGGTTAAACTAAAGTCTTAGGTATTTGACTCTTAACCATTTATTGATGCCACAGCGAAATGTTGTTGCTGCGGCTGCTGTTGCTGTTAAAACCGCAAGTCCAATAGCCAACACTAATGTTGTGCTTATGTTTCATGCACTTGTCAACTGCTGCAGAACGAGCCACAAAACACGTGTGCCACATTATTATTATTATTTGCTAACACTGGCCAAGATGCCTAAAAACAATATTTTTGGCATACAATTTCAGTGTTGCAACTGACTGCGACTGTGCCACATATGTGTGTGGGGTTGGCAATAAGAAATTGCGGAAATTGCCAATCGAAATGGAAAACATTTTCATTATTTGCTGCCGCTTTTGGCCATAAACAAGCCGACTGCCCAGGTGTGTGCGTGTGCGTGCCACAAATTTATGGCTGCCAACATAAATTTGTTTGCCGCACAAAACATATTTTGCCTGCGAATGCGCCGAAAAATTGTCAACTCGACCATCTACGACGACGACGAAGATTTTTTCACTTTTTCGATTATTATTTTCATGTGTTTTCCGTATGCTCATTGAAAGCGAATACAAAGGGTATATATGCTGGGCGATGCATGGAGATCATTGAGTAAGGTTTAAAGTCTATGAAGACTACTTCAACAGCAGCTGATTTGGTCTAAACATCTCTATCTGCCTCAACTGTTGCTCTTTTCTCTGCTCCTCTATGCCTCTAGCTCAAAAATTATAAAAGCTTGAGCATTGAAATTTTATATGATACGCAAAGTCAAATTGATTTAATTTTATTCAATATTTCATGCCATCGACTTAATATCGATAAATATCGAAGTTTGTGGCTTGAGAGGACTTTTAGAAATAATCAACCTGATGTCGTCATAGACAATTGGATACACATCTAAGAGATGCTACATATATAGAGTAAAATCTTACTTTTTGATAGCTTTACTACATTCTTTATAAATCCAAAAATATATAAATTTAAATAAAATTAAATTCTTAAAGCTATCGATTTTGGTCTTTAGCAGATGCGTGCATTTAGATGTCATATATAAGGTATCATATCAGCTCAATCAATAAACTTCAAATTAATAATAAAATACTTTCAGTAAAAGGCCATAAAATGTTTTTACATAGGGAGTGAATGACTAGTATATACCCGATTCTCTAGGCCGAGAGTATTCTTTAAGCATGCTCGCCTTCTACTAAGCAGAGGATTCTTTAAGTATGCTTGCATTTTATTAAGTATTTCAAAGTTAGAAAAGTTAAAGCTGAGAATAAACTGAATGCATTTTTTTTTAATTGCTGTTTTTTATTTGCCATCTGTCTTATACTGGACAATAAACAAATTTTTTTAACAATAATGAAACACTATTCAATAAACTTTTATATTATGATTCACTACTTAGCCTAGCAGCAGTAGCCTTAAATAAATTAAAATAAATAAACTAATCTGAATTGCTTAGAACAACAACTTCACTCGATTCCCAGCATATCTGCTAGTCGAGTGCCTTGGGCACTCTTACTTATTTCTTCAATTTTTTTTGCATGCCTCTGACATTGCCATTGATTTATCTCAATTTGCTGGCCACATTGCCGTCAAGTGCTATAAACAAGAAATTTGTAATTAATCGCACTGCAGCAGCAACAACAACAACAGCAACTTGCTGATTTGGCTAATAATTTTTGGCAGTCACATAAATTGGCCGCCTGTTGGCCTTTCCTGGACTTCAATTTCAGTTTGCGCCACTGATTGCATGTCGAGCGTCTAGTTTCTAAGACGCTTGGCTAGGATGCGCCATAAAGCTGATGATGATATAATGCGCAGGTCAGTTTTCGCTAGCAACGCGTTGCACGCTCTTTACGGGGGCAAGTGCTGCCACATGTGGCGCGCTATGTTTTGGCATCGCCCACCCGCCGGCTGGGCAATTAGTTAGTTGGAGCGCCAGCACCAGGACATAAGTCCTTCAAAATTTATGTTGTGCGCATTGCTCAGGTCCCTGACTCAAAATTCAAATGTGCCAAAAAAAAGGTGTGTCAATTGCTCTTGTTGTTGGCTGCGACGGCGCACCCCGTGATTTATGTAATGCATGCGAGTTGCTGTCTGCTATAAGTGTGTGTGTGTGTGTGTGCAGGGTAGCGAACGAGTAGTCAACGGCCGCAGCCATAAATATGTCAATATAAACAGCCAGCAAAACAACTGCAGCAGCAGCAGCAGCGGGAGCAGCAGCAGCAATAACAGCAACAAGCGAAACATTTTAAAAAAATCAAAATCAAAATCAATAGCAAAAGTTCGCCGAAAAATATATCAAAGTTGACGGCAGTAGAGACTAGAAGATACCCTCTGTGATAAATGAGAAATTGGATGATGGGAATATTAGCTCTAAGTATATATAAAATGAGAAACTGAGAATATTTTATAGAACTATAAGAGAGCAGGGGACAAATAAGGCATTGGAAGACTAGAAGAAGATTCTAGAGATGAAGTGATACTAGAAGATACCCTTTGGGTATACATCAAATGTTCTCATTATATTGAGTATACTAAGCAACATCTGTGAGCGACTTCTCAATAGTGAATGAATAAACAAACTAAGAAGATAAGTCTGCATAGAGTTATATACCTCAGCTTTTCATACATAGATCCATTGGGTAGATTAATATTTGAGGAACTATAAGGTATCCCCATCACCTTATAGTTCCTCAACTATTAAATAGAGTATATCCTATGCTCTAGCTGAGAAGATAACCGATTCATAGCCAACTATACAAGCCAAGTTTAAGATTTAAATTTCAGCTAAAGCATAAAACATTATCTTGAATAGTATTTCATATAAAATATATACCTTACCCAGCCTACCCTATAGGGTGCTCTATAAACAAGCTACAGTCACACTCTTTGTCT
Organism: Drosophila eohydei; assembly: GCA_035045825.1. Classification (NCBI taxonomy): domain Eukaryota; kingdom Metazoa; phylum Arthropoda; class Insecta; order Diptera; family Drosophilidae; genus Drosophila; species Drosophila eohydei. The sequence continues at coordinate 6,658,553 of JAWNOT010000072.1, read as the reverse complement.
CTCATGTCTCTCTCTCTCTCTCTCTTCATCTCTCGCTCTCTTTATTTATGCACATCTCCCCTGATTCACTCAATTAAAATACACCCTGCGCTCAGGCACTTGAATGCCTCTGCACATAGCTCGCTAATACCTGCCTGTTACCTAAGCACTCTTAAGTTTTATATACCCTATAAAGCATTTGCGGATATGTAGCTATATGCATGTGTATAACGCCGGACGCTATCAACTTTAATGCGCCTTTGTTTCGGGTCGTCGGCTACGTGTGTTTGTTTGTTTTTTGGCAGGGCTGGGGTGCAATTTGGGCTAAGAGAGGGGCGAGGTTGCGGGGGCCAGCCATTGTCAATAGCCTACAAATTGGCGCAGCGTATGGCAGCAATACATTTTTGAGTACCTCCAATCGTATTTTTGTAGCCACAGGGGTTGAGTAATCGACATCGGCAAGCTATCCAACAATTCAGCGCCATATCGCACCGAACTCCATTGCCATCGAGTGTGCCCAGGTGTGCAGAGCTGACGCAGCAACAGCAGCAGCAGTGGCAGCCACTGCGACACAATATGTTGGTCATATGCAGCAGCAGCAGCAGCAACTGGCAGGAACAAGACCCCATTCTGTGGCATGACACCGTTGAAGGTGGCCCACTAGCCAATGCTGGCTGGCGCCCCTATAACTGGGCTTATGCCAGCCAACAGCCAGCAGCTAGCAGCCGTGCATGACTCAGGTTCAAGTTGGCGGCATGACTTTCAGACCGCTGACACACAAAATACACACACAATAACACACACACATACTTACATATATATACATATAAAATCAAATGGCAGGCGTTTATTAAAATTCGAGCGAAAAACGTCGACTGCGATTCGGAGTCTGTGTGGCAGTTATATTAAAAATGCAACAGTTATGCTGCAGCATAGGGATCTGCAGCAGAGAGCAGAGGGAGAGTGGCAGAGGTGGCAGAGGTGGCTAGAGATTTGCCCAGATTTCAGGCACGACAAAAGGGTTGCATAAACAATTGCTTAAAGTGCACACACACACTGGGAATTGTAGCTAAAACATGAACTTTGAACTTTGAGCTGTTCTATAAAAAGAATAAAAAATATTTAATATAGAGAGGCACAAGTAACATATAACTAAAAGCTTAGATCTTGACACATTTTTTGATTGGAAATTAAAAATGAAAAAAATAAAATAAAATTAACAACATTAAATTAAATTAAATTAAATTTATTAAAAAAGATATATATTTAAATTAAAAACAATATATACATACACATATGTTTATATATATATATATATATATATATATATATATATATATATATATATATATATATATATATATATATATATATATATATATATATATATATATATATATATATATATATATATATATTATATTTAATTTTTAAAAATATTAAAAGTATTTTATTTATTAAAAAATCAATTTTAAAATATTTCTAAAATTTATCCTTAATTTTTTTATACAAAAAAAAATTTAAAAATAAATTTAAAAAAAATTTTATTCAATATACTCAATTTTAAAAAACATTAATTTCAATATACTAAATTTTTAAATATTATTAAAATTTCTTAAAGAAAAAAAGGAAATACTAAGAAAGCTTAAAATATTGTTTGAAAATTGTCGAGGAACTAAATAATATAAATTGAAAACAAAAAAAGTGTTTCAGCTTAAAAATCCCCCAAAAAATAGAACAAATATAATTTAAAGAAAGCTAACGTAAAGTTATAATTTGACAAATTATGCTAAGGTTTTCTCTTTGCTATGTGACATTACATGTCTTAGATGCCTACCGCTTGCCATTACAACAGTTAGCCAAGCATATTCTGGCAATTACGTTTTCCTACTGACCTACATTCATTATTAATTTGGCTAATGTAAAAAGTACCTAAAACAGAAACAAAACAAAACACCTAATAGCAGAGGTGTACGAAATTGCCCAACTTCATGAAGGCAGGTTAGGGGTAGAGGTAGGGGTAGGGCATTGGTTAGGGGAGTTGAAGTAACCTACATGGCCAGCTAACTTGAATGAGTGTCAAAGCTATTTTGCGCTAATTGCCTTTTACGATTATTTTCACATTTGGACGGGCGACGACGACGACAGTTGGAGCCCCCAGAGCCTGACTTGAATCTGTTGTTGTTGTTGTTGTAGCTGCCTTCAAGTGCTGCCACACACTTACGCGCACGCATGACTACACACAGGCAGCAGCAAGAGGCGTCGGCTATGGTCCTCATCGTCATCTAAGGCATCTCTGTGGTGCCGGAGCTGAACCTCTGGAGCATGCACGAGTGCGCCACATTACACAGAGCATGGATAGAGAGAGAAAGATAGTACTTAACTCTGTGCATGTATGTGCATATATGTATGTGTGTATGTGTGTGTAGCACCCAGACACTGCAGCCGTGGCACGCAACATATTCGCTTATTAAATTGAATTAAATTTTTCGTACGTTTTATTTGCGGCACTTTTCGTGCGAGGTATGCGATGTGAGGCCGCTGTGGGTTAATGTCACAACAACAACAACAGCAGCAGCACAATCTACACAGCTGAGAAAACTGTGCAGCCACATAGATAGGGGGCAACAGCAGCAGCAGCAGCAGCAGCAGCAGGCGAATGCCATTGCGCTTAACTTTTGTTATTATGGTCAATTATGGCTAACGGCAACAGCTCGTCGAATTGTTCGACCCGCCACGCCTCCGCGCCCCGTGGTATGCGACAATGGTAAATATGAAATTGATGATGCTTTGTAAATGTGGGCGTGGTTAAATACTCAACTAACTGACCCAGTTAAACAACAGCCATTCAACTAAGACCAATTGACACGTGCATTTCATTTAAGCTCAATCAAATTGCTGGTTGCTGCGCACATACCTTCACACACAGAGACTCATACATGAGCTTCGCTTATAATTAACAATTTTCAATAATTGCGCAATGACCTTGCCTGAAGAGCCGGAAAGAAAAGCCCATAGTTGGCCATTAATTGACTTTTAAGCAGCCACAAATCGGTCAAACTATGAGAACTATGCATAGACGAGAGAGAACAACGTCAACTAGAATGTAAAGAGGAAGAGCGAACATACTGAGAAAACATAGCTATTTGAGACTATATGGTTAGGGTATATGGCGTGTGCAGAGCGAGTCTAACAGGAAGTGGAAGATGCTCACAAATGCTGACTGATGAAGAGATGCTCTGTGTGTCGGAGAGTCTAGAGTAGCAGAAGTATTCTTAAATAAAATAAATATAAGTTTTTATATAGAAATATATTTATATATATATATATATATATATATATATATATATATATATATATATATATATATATATATATATATATAATATACTTACACTTCATCTATGAATCTTAAAATATTCTATTTGATTTGTGAAAAATCTGTAATTCTTCTCAGCTAATATTCAAATTCTTTTGATTGCGCTCAGTGAACTTATTGTAAATTATATAAATTTATATTATATAAATTATATAAAATTATTATAGATTTTATATTTATTTTATTTATATTTTTATATTTATATTATTCATAACAAACCAACAAAAGCAAGACTAAGCTAGACTTAATTCCCAAATAGAGATAATACCACTTAAGACATAGCCAGTCATATAATATATAATACTAATTGATTATTGAATGTCGTAAAACAAACTTAATAAGCGAGTCACAATGCCAAGGCTGCAAGGGTATATAAATATTATTTAAAAATTTACTATTTGCTGTTTGCGTTTCGTACAACAGTTAATCATGCAGGCAGCGCTTCCACGTATATATCTGAACTTATGGCTTGACTAGCTCATCTGATGATTGGCGCATGGCTATAAATAAACGCGCTCATTCTAAGCTTAGATTAATGTATGTTTGCGCGCCTACGAAACAAACAAAATATAAAAAAAAACGAAGCAGAAGCAGAAAAAGCCAAGAAGTTAAGAGCAGTGGAGGGACGATTGGATGTAGGAAAAACATGTTTAAAAGTGCTTGTAGATGGCAGGTTTTAAATGCTGAACATAGATTGAAGATAGAATGCGAAGATTGCCAAGATCGTTGAGTACTTCCAGGCAGCAGACAATTATCTAATCGAGCACTTGGCACTTAATTACCAGACACACTCGTCTAACTTATTGCTGATGCTGTTGTTGTAACTATTACAGAACTGGCGCTATATAATTTTCAAATAGACATTAAAACAAACTCCCAAGCAAGCTAGTTTTTTTTGCTGTAAACACATAATTGTATAAAGGTTTTATAAGTAATGCTGTAAGTACACTATAAAACAGGCGACTGGTCAATGCCAATGCCAAGGCAAGGTCAATGAGGTCATCAATGCTTGATAGCAGACTCATCGGTCGCTAAAGACTTTATCTTACTACATAATTCACGCTAATAACAGCAACAATAATATAAAGAATAATGTATTCACAACAAATAAGAGTGATTTAGTTGAGTTAGTCGAGACTAAGAGATACCCTGCATACTGCATAATGATGCTGCTGAAAACCTTTTAGATTTCTTATATATATATTTATGACTGTGCTTGTTCAACCTAAGCTAAGCTATCTAAGCTAAGCTAAGATTATCTCCCTAACTTCGGTTCTAGATGTATGATCTTAATTAAATTTTCAGCGTAGAAAAATAATATCTGAAAGAGCGTGTGTACTTTACTATTTGAAATCAGTTAATTTTTTCAATTTTTGATGAGGGAATATAACTCATATTAAAAATATTTATAGCCTCTACATTCATCAATTTAATGTTACTGGGAATAACACTCTTTAATTTATGCGTAAAAATCAAACATAAAATATGGATTTGTATCGCTAACTAAGAAATGAGATGAGCGATTAGAAAAAAATATTTATATATTAATGTGTAAGATATACTAAAATATATATATCAAATTTCAACAATCTAGCTCTTAAAGTTCTCGAGATTTTTGCATTCAAACGAATGAACAAATAGACAGACAGCCAACAAACGAGCACATCTCGATCCTCTAAGCGTCCCTAGCCACGACTCTTTCTGCTTATTACATACACAATGCCCAAAAACAATACACCCATTCTATATAGATTACAGGGTATAAAATTGTTGTCTACATAGAAACAGAAAGCAATCAGATAAAAATCCAAGCCGTCACATTCCATTTGCAGAGACAGCTATACAATTGGAGATCTATAGACAAAATCAGTTAAGAGCCGTTGTCAATGCAATTGGTATTTCGGGGCGTGGCAGTCGAAACAAATGCAATGAAGATTGAGTACCCCATCTGGGTTTTAGGGTATGGCATAATTGATTATGCCTAGGTGTCGCAATTAGCTCGCACGCACGCCAAGACAAAAGAAAACTCTATTGGAAAGTTGTTTGGCAACAGGAAATATGCTCACAATACAAATGACATGCATTCAACATTCAAATGATTCAAATTGAGTGTGTAATGAATGCGTTTCTAATTGAGCGCTACAAAACACGAAATTTTTCCATTTTGAATGCATTTTGCTCATGTCTTGGCCCAGCTGCAATATAAATTACAATTTAATTGAAACGTGACTGCAAAACAATTTAAATAAACTTAAGAAGAAAGAAAAACAATCAACATGCAAATTGGTCAATAAAGCCAAAGCCGACTGTGCCTCGGCCTGTGGCGCTGTCTCATTAAATATTCATTCAGAATCTGTTGGCATCATAATTCTTAGATGAAATGCTCATCACATATTTAGTAGATGCATAAAAAACCAGAGAGAAAACAACTAGCCACAGTTCAAGGTTGGCCAACAATTTAACAATAAACAAACAAACAGGCAACAAAAGCGCTGCGTTGTTTACATAAACGTCTTGCTTAATTTATATTTTAATTATCAATATAAAACAGACACAACAAAAGGTGTTAAAAAGCAGTGAAGAAGCGGCAAGCATAAATGCGGAAAATATTAAGAGAGCCTAACGGAACGTTTAAATGCTCTGCATGATTGAGTACTAAAATGGGCGGGGGTAGGACTTCAATTGAATTAGATTAGATTTATTAAGTTAGTTGAATATATTATTTAGTAATTTGTGAGAACTAAATTGGGCCTTGGAATTGTAAGAGAAGGAATGTCACTCTACGTGGGCGCGCTCACTGTGCCTCAGTAGAGCAAATTAATAATAATGTTAAGTTTTACTTGCAAGCTATATAGTGTTGGGCATTAGTATGGGATACCACCCACTCCATCTTTTCTCATCTCTGCTCCAGTGTCTGGCTCTCTCTCTCTCTCTTTCACTCTGTCTGTTCATCTATCTAAGCACACTAGCTTGCAAGAGCTCAAGCTTTATTATTTTTTACTATTACTTAAATCTATAGCTTATGCTTGTTGTTTTTTTACTATAACTAAAATCTATTGATTTTAATATGATACATGATTTATTCTCCTGTAGCTATTAGAAGTAAAATTTTGGTTTCACCTATGAAAATAAATAATTATGTATACCAAGACTTCATCTACCCACCTATATCATCACCATCACCATCATACACACATATATAAGCAGCATCTAATATATAGGCTTCACTCTGTTACAAACTGCATGCCAGAACCCGTATACCCAGCCACTCAAAGCCCTCTGATTATTATATAAATTTCTCTCTGTTACAAGCTCTACAACAAAACATATATACCCGTAGCTAATGTCTTACGATCACTCTGTTACAAAATGCTTGCCGAAACCTATATACCCAGCCATTCATTGTCTTATGATTCATTTGATTCATTTATGCTTTGTTTCCTTTGATTTGTTAAGCCGCAAAAATTTGGCAACGCGTCGCATGCGCAATTTGGCAATTTGACTTTGACTTATGAGCCGATTACAAATTGCGATTGTTGAAAAACCAAACAGAAAAAAACTGTTGTGCTGTGATGGCCAAGTGCATGTTAACTGCAAATTTGCCACACTTAATTAGCCAGAAATGTGACACGAAATGCAATTTAAATCAAATCAACTGAAGCAGCCGAACAGCAGAACAACCAAACAACTGACTGAAGTTGAACAAGAGCAGAGGCTGTACAGAGCTGGCCTGTTGTACTTGATGGCCGGCATTGCATATGGTGTTCTCTCTAGTTCATGTTTGTGCATTTGAAATTAATTTATGCAAACATTCGTATGCTACATGACTCGAGATACATGAGTGGAGCTGCTACGGCTGCTGCTACGGCTGCTGCTGTTGCATCGAAAAGTCGAACTCTGCGGCGCATACATAAATAAATTAAAATTGCTAATGGCTGGCAGTGGGTCTTTTTGGCTTTAAGAGCTGCACGTCCATAATTAAAAGCAACAACAACGAAAAAACAACTCAAAATACAGAATAGTAAAAAAATGGCAAGAATAAAGTAAAGCATGGCCAGGCTGAAGATCGCTTTGCGCTGCCTGTGCCAAGTTCTTGGCATAAATCAATCAATTTATTTGCTACAGCAAGAGATGACGACTCACAACTGGCAACTGGCAACGTGCAACGTGCAACAGCACTTTGTCGTACATTGAACTTCGACTTGGCCCAAAGCAGCTAGTTGCAGAAAATGGCATAATATATTTATAGATCTGCGAGGCTGCCTCAGTTTGCTGCCCATAACTCATTCACACCAGACCAGAAAAAACATTAACATAAGTTAGGTTTGCCTTAAATATGAAAATAATTATAGTTTCGCAGCTTTGCCAAAATAATTTGACGCCAAGAAATTCGCTCGTTTGATTGTCAAGCCAAGAAATTTGGCAGAAACTGCAGCTGCAACAGGGTATAGAGAAAGGGACAGGGGTAGGGGGAGAGAGAGAGATGAGACTGGCAGGAGCAGAGGTGCAGGCAAAAGCTGAAGGGAGAGACATGAGTGAGGTCAGAGGCAGAGGCTGGGGATGAGCGAGGGATGGAGACTCTGGCAGAGGTAAGGGAAGAAGCCGACGCTGTGACAGGGACAGAGGTGGAGGGAAAAGCTGGGACGGGGGTAGAGACATGGGCTGGAGATGAGGGCAGAAATAGAGACGGGGTAGAGGCAAGGGAAGAAACAAGGACTGGGGCAGGGCCAGAAGTAAAAGCAGGGGCTGAGACAGAGGTTAGCGGCATAGGCTTGGATTAGAGATCGAGTAGAAACGGGAGCATGAAAAGCGATAAAGGAAAGGGCAAACCTTTATTCCCAAACCCGACATAAGAGTCGAGGCAAAAGTTTGAAACACAGGCGGAGGTAAGGGCACAGACAGAGGCAGGAGCGGAGGTTAAATAGGGATAAGGGCAAGGGTAGAGACAGCGGGACACACGGAGAGAGATCTTGATAGGGTCAGAGGCATATATGGAGTTGGCGAAGTTGGGAGAGACAGAGCCAGCGGCAGAGACCGCGGCAAGTGCAAAGGCAGAGCCAGAGTCAGGGGCAGCGAAAGAGTCTGAGAAACGGGCAGTGGCTGTGGCTGTGGCTGTGGCAGGCGTGGCAAGGCCTTGCATGCAAATAAAGCTCTATAGATAGCTGTTCTTTTTTTTTCACTTTTTTTTTGGGCGCAGCCGCAATTGGAGCTGCAATTGAGCTGCTGACCATATAATTAACACTTGGCAGCTGCCAGCCAAACAGGCCATTAAGCGTTCTCATTTTGGGCTTGTGGCGGCCTTCTGCTTGGTTTCAGTTAACCAAAAACGTTGCCCCATCATCATCATTACGATCAGCAGCAACATCATCATCATCATCATCATCATTATTATTATTATTATTATTGGCAGCAGCAGCAGCTACACCAATAATTTATAATTTATTTGTCATAATGAAGCCATCAGCAATGTGTTTGAAGAAAATAAAGAAAGAGTGAAAAAAAATGCAACAACAAACAACAAGTGCTTTCTCTTAATACCCTGTAATTAAATGAGCATAATATGATGAGCAAAATAAATATAAGAAAGTTGCCAAGGAACTAGCGTGAGTTTAACAAATATTGGCCAATATTTTAACTGAAATTGTTCTAACTATTTTGCGTAAGTTTACGCCAGCTTCCAGCTGTCTAGGGTATTTGTTGGCTTATACATTTTGCTGCAAGATGAAAGCCTTTCATCACAACACATTGCTGGCGCCGCAACAACAATAGTTGCTGCTGCTCACTCTCATGCAGCAGCCTTAAAGTATTTAAGGCTTAATCGATGGCGCTTTATTGCCACGCCTCTCCCTCGGCCGCCCCTTGCCTTAGCACAATTCTCGCATTGCCTTCTAACCTGCAATGCAATTTTTTTTTCTGTTTCTGTTATTTTTTTTTACACTTCAAGCCCCGGCTACGCTTCGTTTGTGTCGACAGCAGCTTTTCATTAGACAATTTCCCCCAGAAGGGGTGGGGGGAGGGGCGCACAGCATTTGCACTTTGTTGCACAGCAGCAGGACAGAAGGCGGAGCGGACGGGCGGGCAGATTGTGGCATGCAGGGCAAGCGAGCAGATTTTCATTATGTCGAGTCGAGTCGAGTCGACACTAACAACAACTTTTACTTGTGTGTGGTACATTGTTAGCTTAATTGTTGTTGTTCTTGTTGCTGCTGCTGTTAGAATGTGCGCGTTATTGAGTTACGTGCTTGGCGGCACAATAACAACAACAGCATCAAAAGCAGCAGCAGCAGCAGCACCGGCAGCAACAAGCAATTGCAACTCGGCACGTTTGCGTTATTTAACTGTCGGCAACATCAGCAACAATAACAACAACAGCTGCAATTTAGCTTCAGCCTAGGCGCTAATTGACAGTGAAAATGTCGCGCACTTAACATTTGTCTTCATCATTGGCCCAAAAGCTGCTGCTGCTGCTGCTGCGATTGCAGCTGCTAAATGTCTATCGCAAAGCGGAAATCAAAGCGAAGCATTAAATCCAGCCCACTTGCATATGATAGATCAAAGCCTGGGCACGGCTCAAGCTGACGCGCTTATCACTGCCAGCTAATCACAAATGCAATTCAGGCGCTCGACTGACGCCTACGCAAAGCGGTTAGCCGACCGCAAGATAGGGCGCGTGGTGGGAGAAGAAGCAGAATCAGGCATCAATAGCTGCCGCACAGCCCACGCGCGTTTAACAAGCGCAAAATCGGGCACAACCCATATATAAGTATATATATTTATATATATATATACATAGGCATACATATTCATATACATATTAAGCTTTTCATATACCCTAACGGGATATTGACAGAAATTGGGAGGCTAAGCGGGAGTTGAAGCTTGTAAGACTAGGAAATGGAGACTATATAAGCAGCTCGGATATATATTCAATGAGTATACAGATGTGTAGATATAGTATTTAGTATTGTATGTGGTATTTAGTACTTCATATTAAGTATCTCGTATGTTATACACAGTATTTAGTATTAAATATTAAGTATCTAGTATTTTCTGCACAGTATTTAGTATTTATTATTTGGTATTTAGTATTTTATGTGGTATTTAGTATTTCATATTAAGGATTTAGTATTTTATTTAGAGTATTTAGTATTTCATATTAAGTATCATGTATTTTACGCACAGTATTTAGTATTTAGTATTTGGTATTTAGTATTTTATGTGGTATTTAGTATTTCATATTAAGGATTTAGTATTTTATTTACAGTATTTAGTATTTTACATATAATATTTGGTATTTAGTGTTTTATGTGGTATTTCGAATTTACCGTGAATTATCTTGTATTTCAAATATAGTATTTAGTATTTCATGTCAAGTATTCAGTATTTTATATAGTATTCAGTACTAAAAATTAGTTTATAATATTTGATGTATGGAATTTCATATTTCGTATAGTATTTAGTATTTAATATAGTATTTACTATGTCAAATATAGTATATACTAGTTTGTGTTTAGTATTTAATATTTATTTTGTATTTAGTAATTATCTCGCATATATCTTTATTAGTATTTAGTGTTTAGTATTTCATATATAGTACTTATTCAGTATTTTATATATAATGTAGAGTATTTAGCATTTTACAGAAATAACATCTTAACACTTATATAAAGTTCACTTTCTACACATACATCTTCTATAAGCGAGTTAATCTTAAAACATTTGTTATCCTCAAATTTTAACTTACTGTAGTTTAATATTATAATCCAATATTCTCAATTCAAAATTCAATAAATATATTTTCTCTCTTTATGGATATATATCTCAATATCTATCCATATCCATGACATTAATATTCCTCTGAATTTTGATATTTTATCAAAATTTTATTTTTATAGGGTGTTCCATATTCGTTCAACTCATAACGCAGCCGTTTTTTGTTTCATTGTTGGTTTATCGCAGTTTTTCATTATGTTGAGTAAGCGAAACAAATGAAAGTTTTTTGCTCAACTGACGATGTGTGTGTGTGTGAGTGTGTGTGTGTGTGTATGTGCGTTGCCTCTCATTAAGTGGAAGTGCATTCATGATGCTGTGAACGATGCTGATGATAGCTTGATGGCTTGATGCCGATGGCTTTTGACGACATCAAGATAATTGCTTCCCGCTTTTTTCAAGCATTATATTTTTCTTTTGCACGTGGGCAACAACTACGCCCACTTTTCTACAAGTACCGAATTTAAAGAGAAATTAATAATTATAGCGCTGCAATTTGTTTAAGCAATTGCTTTCTCACAGTGTGTGCGCGTGTGTGTGTGCCTGTGTGTGTGTGTGTGTGCAATTCAAAAATCGAAACTCTTCTATGGCTTGGCAAGGTCGTTGCCAGCTGCCTTTGTGCTTTAATAAGAGACTTTAAAGAGTTTACAATAATACACAAGTCTCAAGCACAGCTCAAGGCTGGCATGGCCCAGCCCCGACCTCAGCGCTGAGCTCTATGCAAATTGCTAGAGCGAGCAATAAATGCGATCGAGATGTAGCTGTATATATATTTAATAATACTTGAAAAGAAACAAAAGACAACTGAAGAGGGGGCGCCCACGCGCAATTATCAAGCGACTTTTGTTGGCTATGGGGTGACAACTTCTTTAATCAAAAGCGATTTCAAACAAAAAGCACACACACACTCACGGAAAACGGGCGTGGCAGCAGCAGCTGAGTTCTGTGCCACGTTTCAATTGTTGTTGCCGTTGTTGGGCCTCATTACAAATTTGACACTTTGGCTGACAGCGTTTGATTTCTGGTCGTTTCAGCGGCGTAAATCTTTATGCTTATGTCATTTAACTTAATGGCAACAAGTCAACATACAAACGGCCTGAGCCAAGCTACCCAAAGACATAATAATAAAGACAGCAGCAACGGCAACGTCAACCGGCAACAGCAACTACTGACAGCTGTTGATAGTTTATTGAACGTTTTTGGCTAGCCAAAAACCACATGAGTTGGTAATAAGCTGCAAAAGAGTTAGCTCTGTCTGTGTGCGTTGGGTCTGCGGGTCTTAGCCATGGTCTTAATTATGTTTTAGAACCTGCACTTAAGCCTGAGCGCTATATGAGTTGTTATACCCTTGAACTTATGGCTTGAAAAGGGTATGCAAATGACCAAAGAACACATAAAATATATATTATTTATGTAGCTCAGAAGAAGAGATGCAAAGAGAGAGAGACAGAGAGAGAGAGAGAGAGAGAGAGAGAGAGGAAGATAGAGATGGGTATAGAGCACACTAAATTTCTATATGCCAATGCCAGGAACTGATTGGCTTTGGCTATATTCGATGGCAGCCAGCATGGAACAACAATGCCATAGGCATCGCGTAGTCCTGCATACCCGTCTATAGCATTCTTAACAGTGGCACAGTTTTTACTTCTATATGCTTTAGTCAGTTGTCCAGTTTAAAGGATCAAGTCAAGTTAGTCAAAGGGCAGAGCATAGACAGTGATGCAGTCCTCTCGTCATATGACAGATTTATATAATCAGTGCATTCTATTTCAAGCTCTGCTATATTCTAGTTCTATATGGAATAAAGATGCTTAAACGAAGTATTTGTTGTCTAATGATTAAGCTAAACTGTCTAAGGCATCTACTATGGGAGCACTCTTGACATCAATTAGCTGATTTGTCAGTAAGCAAAAGAAAGCTAGAATGGTCAAGGTATCTTCTAGTCGTTCACTCCCGCCTAGTACAGTTTTTTGACAGTTAAAGCAGCTGCTACTCGCACACTCTTTAGGACTAATATCGCTCTTTACTGCTACAAACAGTTCCTTTTTATTTTGTCATACTTAAGGTATCTTCTAGTCGTGCACTCCCCTCTAGAGCAGACTCTCAATCAATACCTTCAACTTTTACTTTTTCTGCATTCCAATTTCATACATTAGCAAACTTTGCATAATCTGAGTCATGTTTCTCTGGGAGCAGGCTAAACGATTTCAGCCCAGGCAATTGGCAGCATGCTTAAGGCATCTTCTAGTCGTTCACTCCCTACAATATGACTCTCAGTGGTACAATCAGTCCTTGATAGGCCAACATCATATAAAACACACCCAAGTTGCTTGGCTTAGGCCAGCTTTATTACCAACTTAGTTTCATTATTAGCTGCCAACAGCCTTGTCTCTGTGTATGATTTGTTTTTTTTTTTGCTGTTGTTTTCTTGCCCGCTTTGTCGCCTTTTGGCCAATTTTTGTGTTTTGACAAAACTGCCTAAGCGTGACTGGGGCCGTAGCTGGGGCTGTGGCAGACGTGTTGACGTAGGGCAATTGTGTGCAATTGGTATCAAAAAGCGTGTGAATATAACTTAACTTGGCTACAAATTAAGCCTTTTGCCTTTTGCTGTTTGCTGTTGGCTGTTTTGCTCACTTGCCACAGCCGTCCGGCCATTATTGACAGCGATTTGCGTTGATTTCAGTTTTTTTTTCTTCTTTTGACCATGAATCTGTTGCGCGGCAAATGTTGCTCTTGAGTTCAATAAGCTTTTGTTTGGCTAATTTTATGCCAGCGAGACAGCTGTGTTACTCTTGGCCAAGACGCAACCGGCGCAAACTTCTTTAATTAAATTTTCAATTTAATACACTTGACGACAGCATTAAGCGACGCACAAAGCGGAGCGGGCTGGGGAGCAGAGCGACTTTGCTGCAGCAGGCGCCAAGTTTTCATTAAGCCGCCGGCAAGTTGTAGTGGCCAATGTCTAGGCCTTCTGCAAGATGTCCAGGCCAAGTCCATTTTCATACAAATTAAATGCCACAAAACTTGTTTTACTTACCATTTCGTATTCTTTGTACATTTTTTGTTCGTTGCTTGTTGATTGGAAAATTGCAAATTGATAATTGATATGCGCCACCTGTTGCCCGCTGTTGACACTAAATTGAGTCGACATTGATTTGATCGCGTCTTTCCAAGATTAGTTCTTATTTGTTTATAGAATATGGAAACTATAGTTAAGTTGGTTAAGCACGGGAAAGAGCTGCCCAGTACTTCGACTGACATGCATTTATCAAACTGTTTCACTGTATTCAATCATAAGCAGAAATCATAATTTGATAATGAAAATACATTTCCAAATCTTCACTGCACTAAATTCTTAAACAATATTAATTCTGTGCTAATCTAGAAACCTCATTCATGTCGCATAGTGTAACACTTGTCCAGCGGACAACGCACATGACATAGCCCAGTTAGTTAGCCACGTTTGCCTATGCCTTTTAATTGAGCCGAAAAAAAACAAGTTGTCACTTAATAAAAACATAAAGCGCCGACAAAAAAAAAAAACATTAAAACTTATGATTATTATTAATTTAATTATTTTTAATTTAATTGTTGCTTTGCCTTTTTTATGGCTTACGCAAATTGCACGTAAGTGTGTGGCCCAAACTTTTATCTAAAGTTTTCCATCTTTTTTCTCTTTATCTTTTACAGGTAAGAGCGAGCGACCTCATAAAAACCCGAAAAAAACTAGAATTGCGGCACGTGAGTAAAAGCTACAAATGGACCGCACTTACTGCCAGTTGTAACACTTAAGCTAAGGTGTGCGTGTGTGTAGTGTGTGCAACGTCTGCTAAGATATATCTGCTCAGAGTATTCACTTTCTCTGCTTTAATTGCGGCCAATTTTATGTTGATGCGTGCGCATTTAAATGCATTTAAAGAGCAGCAGCAACAACAGCAACAAAAACTCCTGTCAGTTGCTGGCAAAAATGTAAAAAAAACACAATCTTTTGCGCAACTCACGAACAAAAATGATTTTATAAAGAAAACTTGCGTAGCAGAACAGCAGGCTGCGAGGAGGAGTCAGAGTTGAAGTCGAAGTCGGAGAGTCGTTGTCGGCATTGAAGCTGGAGCTGGGGCAGAACATTTAAGCAGCTTAACCCATTTCCGTGGCACATTATCATCATCATTTGATATGTCTGCAAAGCTGTTGCTGTTGTCGTTCAACTGTTGTAGAGTTTTTTTCACTTGGTTTTATTTTTCACTCTTTTAATTTCTTTCAATTACGCCGCACTTGTCACAGAGGTCTGGCTGGAGTCCCTTGTGAAATTCCCTCATTAATGCTGCATGCATAAATACGACCGGCTTTAATGAGTATTAAGCTTTATCTGAGTGTGCGTGTGCGTGTGTGGGCAGCTGAGCTGCTGCGAACATAAAAGCCACTCATTAAACGATTTTAAAGGCGACTCTGATTGAGTCTCTCTCTCTCTTCCTCTCACTTCATTAGAATCAGTTTCGCAAAATATCTCTCAACTCCAATTGCATAACACATTGTAGAGCTGGCAGCAGCTGCTTGCAACATCATTATTAACCAACGGCACTTGAGCGAGCGAAAGTTGAGAAAAGAAATGTGGCCGCAACGCGTCGCATCGGTCTATGACCGCATCATGGTGCAAGGAAAGTTGTGTGCCTTTCTAAAACTTGGCTATGTAGAATAGACGACAATCGACAAACGGCCCATGGTTACGCCATGCAGCAGCAGCAACGGCGGCAGCAGCAATTGCAGCAGGTTGCCAATTGCTGTTTGCTGTTCAATTGATGCGCCAGCAACATGGCAGGCAACACAAAACCAATTTAGCAAGCCCAAAAACAGGCAAAACTCATTGCAGTGCAGTGCAGTGCCGAGTGCATCTGCTGAGTGCAACGTCTAACAAAATGCTGGCCGTAAAAACAAATGAAGCCAAAACCGAATGGCAGGCGAGCATAGCTAATGCAACATTGCCTAATGCCATTGACTAAGCTCAGCTTGACCAGGCGCACTTTCAGTTTTCAACTGGGCAACAGCAACTGCAACGGCAACAACAACTGTAACAGCAGAAGCGGCAGCAACAGATAACAAGAAAATTGGCAACAATTGAGCAAAACCGAAGCTCAAATGCCCTTGAGTTCGTTTTTATCCTTTTACAGAAAAAAAATATAAAATCGAAAAACAAGACAAAAATCAATTTAGTTGTTGCTCTTGCTGTAGGCCTTCAATTAGATTTTACTATATAAAGAACTTATAACAAGGCTATGAGCAATAGGCAAATGAGTTGTAATTGAAGAGAAGCGATCTGTTCGTATCTCTTGATTGCTTGCAATTAGCATAGATTTTCCATTGTCATCTCTGCCAAATAGTTCTCATATTTTGTTGTCCATACTGCTAAGAATATAAGAGAGTCGAGTGAAATAGACTCAGCCAGCTTTCAGGTAGCATCATGGATTCTGTATTAAAGTCTTTATTCAAAAATTAATTTTTTGGTTATAGCTTCAGATCAACAAGATTTACTGAATACAACGAATGTGGTAGAAGAGACCTATAAGAATATATCACATAAAAAGTAAAGACTTCTTTTGTTGCTTAAACATGTTCATTGCGATTGAGATTTAAAAGCATTTTGAGAAATATGTCTAAAGATCATAAATGGTATTGCAATAAAAATTTATTAATATAAGCTTGTAATATCATTTTTGTTTCTATACACAAATTTTACTACAAATTTATCGAAATACCAAGATTTTAAGGCGTATGGCGCATAAATTTTTTTATTTATAGCTTGACACAAAAATCAAATAAAAACTTTAAAAGCTTGCTTAAAATATACAAAACTTTTCTAGTGCGCATGTGATTTTTGTATAATTTTATATTAAACTTTTAAATAATTTGAAACTCAAAATATTTGTTTTTATTATGTTTGTATAATTTTATATATAATTTTTTAATAATTAAAAACTCTTAATTTTTTAAAAAAGGAAGAGAAAATATAAAATAAAAATATAAGATTTTATATATATTTTTTAGGTAATTAAAACGTCTAAATATTTTAAAAATTAAATATAAAATTATACAAAAATCACAGTAGGACTAGAAAGCTAAGCATAAGCTTCATAAACAAAAATAAAAAAATCTATAAGAAAATCTTTTTACAACTCCAAATTAAAAAGCTTGGATGATTAATATTAAATTTAAATTTAAATTGTTTTTACATAACAACTCCAAGTTAAACTGATTAAAATTAAATTAAAATTTAAATTTTCGAAATTTCATAAGCAAAATTAGCTAAAAATGTTCAAATCTCATATATAATACTTTCAGTCAACAATTCACTTTGACTCTATAGAAAGTCACTAGGAAGCACTTCACTTAAATATACATTTCTATGAGTACAAACAATTGAGTTTAATCGAACTGCCCGTTGGGTTAGGTAAGTGTATGGCTAAAGGTTCAGCGCGATTCGTTTTTATGGCAAAGTCAAATAGGAAAACAAAATAGAAGTTAATCTAATAACAAAGATTGAGCGCAATAATTTTAGCGATTGGCAGCGCAGATTTACCATGACCAAGCGGCGCGAGGAGGAGGGGGAGCAGGAGGAGCAGGAGAAGAAGCCATTGAGGCAGGCAGGCAGGCAGGCATTCAGCAGCCGGCAGCAAAAGTAAAAACAGCATCAAGTAAAAGGGAGCGTCGTCTCGACACGGATCCCAAAACCATGGTCCACACTCCATGCCACTGCATGGTTGCATAGTCAAGCAGCGGGAGGAGGCGGCAGGTGGCATGAGTTGAAGGCAGACTGAAGCTGGAGAGCGTGGCCAAAGGCTCGTTAGCGTTTTGGCCCAGCAAGTGCAGCAGCTGCTGCCAAATGGGAGCTGCACTTGTTTTGTTGTGTCTGCACTGAGCGCTGACTGTCTGTCTTTCTGTCTGTGTGTGTGTGTGTATAGATAGCGTATCTAATGGTTACATTTTAGTGCATACAAACGTATCTAATCGCTTAAACGTTTTATTAAATTACGCTAGACGTAGCAGAAGGCAGCAGCGGCAGAGTCGGGCCAATCGAATTTGTTGCATCACTGTTTTTGGCCCAAATGGCCATTGCCTTATTTGTGTTTTGGCTAGAAGCCATGACCTTGCCCAGCTATTGCTTCAAGGTAAAATTTATAAGATTTAGCTCTCTGCCGCACACCCACTCCAGCTCTCTATCAAAATGCTTGCAATATTTCTGGCAATTTGGCTTGGCATGCGTTTAACCAAACACTTTAACTGTAAATGCCGGCAGCAGCTGCTGCAACAGCAACAGCAATAAACAACAAACAAACATTGTGACAAGTTAAACAAGTCGACAGCCAGACAAACAAAACAATATGCAAAGAACGAAAGTTTTGCTAGATAAACAACAAGGCTGGCAGGGAAGGCAGTCAGGTAAAATGCCAGCTCAAATGTGGGCATGGCCCTATGCACAAAACTAAAAACAAAACGCCAAAAATTGTTGACAATAGAACAAAAGACACTCAACAATGACAACAGCAACAAAAGGCAGCAGCAGAGGCTGCAGGGCAACATGCAAAAGCTGCTCTTAACTTTTATGAAAGCTGCGGCAGCAGCCACAGCAACAACAGCAGCAGCAGAAGCAGCAACATCATCAACAAGAGCAGCAGCAGCATCAACAACTATGCAAAGTCCTAGAAATGAAATTGAAATCGAAATCGAAATCAAGGCATGCATATGGATATAGTTGGTCTGAATCAGAATCGAAAACAGCAACTGAAATCAAGAGCAAAGTGCTGAGAGGCAGCAGCAACAGCAGCAGCAGCAGCTGCACAAGCAAATGAAGCCGCACGACATTGCCACGGCCAGCAAGCTGCATGCAAATGAGGTCCAGCCCCCTTGCTAGGCTGGACACAGCAAAAAAAAAAAAAACATTCTGAAGCGCAAAAAAAGCGAACGGTGGGCGTTTGAGGATTATTATTGTAGCCGCCGTTGCTGAAATGAGCACAAAAACTAGCACCGCAGGGCAGCAGCAAACGTGTGTATGTATGTGTGTAGCTAGCAATAATTGCTGCTGTTTTTTTTTTGTTTTTTTTTGCTCGTGTTAAATGGCAACAGGAGCAGCAGCAGCAGCGGTAGTGGTGGGAGCAGCAGAACAATTGAAGTCAGGCCTGAATGCATTTTTTTCTGCTGCTGTTGTTGCAGGCGAAATGCAACTTCATGTTTCCTCATCGGCGTCGTCGTTGTTGGCTGCTCCTTGATTTGTTTGCTTAGGGCTCTCGTATTGAGACGGCAACAACTGCAGCTCAGCGAGTCTCAGTTACAGTTTGCCGTTCTCAGTGTCTGCGGCTCAACGAATGGGGCTGCCCTTTTTAGCCTGCAGCATGAATTTATTTGTTTTGAAATTGTAACTGCAGCAAGTCAGCCGCATCCGCAGCAGCAACCTGAGAATCATCATCAGTGCATTGCAGTTGCCTTTTCAGTTATTGTGCCTTGTGCTGATTGTGCGGTTTCGATAAGTTCAATGCAACTTCAGCAACGACCGCAGCAGCAGCAGCAGCAACAGTAGCTATAAGCCCACATGCATCACGTGGCCAACATGGCAATGGCAAGTGATAAATTAGCGCAAGCCAAACGGCACTGAATAACTGCAAAAAATGCCAAAATGTCAGCCGAAAACACAAAAACAAAACAGAACGAAAAATAAGGAAAGCACATTTTCACTTTATGCGGCAGTCAGCAGCAGGCACATGATTAAAAAGTTCAGATAAAGGATGAGTCAAGGCTTATGCCATCACCATATACCCTATGTAAAATATTCGCTTATCGCCGATTACATAAAAAGCGAAATGTGAGTGAAGTAAATGAGGCTTCAGTGAAATATTAAAGAGCAAAGGCAGCTGCAGCGATGTATATAAATTGCTATACATAAATATGTATATATATATATATATATATATTTATATATAAAAATATATACATCTCTAGGCACAATATGGCATTTTTTAAAGATACTAAACACATTTTATGCATATAATTTAAATAAAAAAATACTTCACTTTTTAAATAAATTTGTTTGCTTAAATTTGTTATACAACATATTATATATTATATATTATACAAAAATATTTATTATATAAAACTCAGCCAAAAATTTAAACAATTCATTTTAGACTGCTTTTTGAATCCCAAGAAAATTTTACAAAAATTATTATAAAATAAAATTCTGATAAATATTAATAAAATTCAAATAAAAAATTTATTTAAATTTAAATCAAATTTAGCTAACGCCAACTATTTGTATTTATATATTTTTTAATGTTTCATGTGCTTAAAAATCAATTTAAAATATTGAATTTTGACATAAATTAGAAATACTATGTATGTATTTTTTTTTATATCTGAAAACTGATCTAAAAGTTATGTTTGAGATGGCAGAAACCTTTTTTTTTTTTTGTAGAAATGATCTATTCGTTATAGATTATAAATGATTTCTTCCTTCAACCTGTAATATATATTTAAACAGCCCTACGTCTAATGATTTTTTAACCTCTTTCAATTAAATTTAATAGAAAAGCTGCTTGAAATGTTTCCAAGCCATCATCTTTAAACCTTTAATCACTCAAGACCAACATTTTCTAGCCAGACTACTTTTAAAACAGATGAAAACTTATTAAAAACTTCACTTAAAGACAATAAAAAGCGCTGAGGCTTCTAGTTTTATTGAAGCAGTAAGAAAAGTTAGCTTAGTAAACAAATTTAAGGGAAGCTTTAAAACTTGCATAAAATTTGTGTTTTAGATATCATATATAAAATTCGTCTAGATTGATAGCTTATAACATCTAGCTTTATTCAAGCTAAATTTACGCAAATGTTATTAGCATCTAAAGTTTACTAAAATTTAAGCCTTACCAAGCCAAGCTCTGCTCAATAGCCAAATAAAAATCAAACTTTATTCAAGCTAAATTTCAGCCAATAAACTGTGAAAGCGTATGGAATCTCATGCTATTTGTAAGACGCTTTCTTGGCTCCATGTTAAATCCTGCGCTTTGTTGGCTAAGCTTTTGATACTCTTTCATGCCAAGATTGGCTCTGGCCAATAGCCAACTGGAAATCGATGTACTATGTGGCGAGTAGTTGAAGTCCATGGCAATTTTCTCTCCATATTTCTGGCTGCGGCGAACGTGCCGCGTGCAGCGGGTGGTGCAGCTGGCAGGAAGGTGGCGGCTTGTTGCTGTTGGTGTTGGTGTTGATGTCGTTACAATGGATGGCAACAGCAAACGGCAATAGCTGGAGCATTGGGGATGCTCTGGCAAACAATGAGAATGAGAACGAGAATGAGAATGAGAATGATGCCGCGCATCTCGGTGCATACGCTGCAAAGATTAGTGCAGAGCTGAGCGTGCTGTGCATCTAAGAGTTGTTGCAACTGTAGCAAACTTTTACTTATTGTCCGCGCAGTTGTTTATTTCAATTTTTTCGGCTTGCCAATGCTTTTGCTTTTGGGTTAGGGTCTGTCGGTGGCTGTTGTTGTCGTTTTGGCTGTTTGCATTTAATGCGCCCAGGAACAGGGACGTGTTCTGCCGCGAATTCGTGAAACGTGATGCTGCAAGAGTCGTTCGCTTTTTACGTTTCGCTCTGTGTTTGTTTGTTTGTCTGCTGCCTGCTTGGATTCTCTTGATTTCGACTGCCCTTGCTTATTGTTTTTTAGGATGCGGATGCTGCCATAGTCAGTGCCATTGCCATTGCCATTGCCATTGCCAATGCCAGTGGCAGTGGCAGTGTCAGTGGCAGTTGCTTTGACTTTGCTCGCAATTTGAATGCCTCTGCTATTGCCAACGAGCTGTCCTTGTTATGGGAGCATGGCATTGTTAGCTGGAGCGAAGACAGCCGTGGTACCTATTAAGGGTACATGAGAACTTTCCACCGTAAAGGGCAAATGCGCGCTATGAAAATGAAAGCCAAATTGGCAAACGGAAAGTTGCAAAATGAAAAATGTTCGCGTTTTCGTGTCCTAATTGGTGTGGCCAACGTTTGTCGCGCCAACTACAAAATCAACAAATACACAAAAAGAATCGAAGAGGAAGCAGCGTATAATAAATAATGGCACCTGGAGCGCCAACATGACAGCTAGAGAAACGATTTGAGAAACGTAGAACTTTCAGAGAACTGGGAACGACCCAGCATCGGAGGCCATTGACTGTTTGACTGTTTGAATGATTGAGTGAGTGACTGATTGATTGATTGAGTGATGCGCGCGCGCGCAAGCTCGCGCTTTTGAGCTGTTAACAATCTCATTGTGGCCACGTATAAGTTGGCAATGTAATTAATTGCTTTCCAACCTGTGCGCTTGGAAAGTGTCCAAATCGCAATGAGCCAACGGCAGCAGAAGCAGCAACAGCAGCAGCGGCAGTGGCAGCGGCAGCAACGCCCGAGGAACCCGCACACACAATCCAAAAGTGGGTCAAAGTGGTTAAAGACACTGCCCAAAATTGAAGAGTGCGAATGTTGCAACTTGACGCAACTCAAATTTCATTCTATATACTATGAAAATTACGAGGGTTGCACAAACAGTTGGTAACACCCGCTGTGTCATAAACTGCACCGAAGTTCACTGAACCGCGTGAAAACTAAAAAAAGCAAAAAAAAAAAACAAAACGTAACTAATTTTCGTTGAGAGTGTATGAGTCAAGCCTAAAACATCAATCAAAGCCAAATTAAGCGTAAAATGCTGTGCAGGAAACAAAGCGTCAAAGTCAAGACACAAAAATAAAACACAAAGCACAAGACACACACACACACGCACACAGAGAGATAACGACGAGTGCAGTGCAAAAGGTTAGGCCCGCACCAGGAAAGCAAAGCCCGCATATACTATAAACACACACGCACGCACACACACACACACACACATACAGTTAGCTGTGCTGCCTCCACAGCCATGGCCAAGACAATCAATCAAAGCGCTTTCCAAAGAAAGGCAACAAAAAAGTCAAAAAAAGTGCAAGCCGGCCTCAGCTAATTTTAAGAGTCAACCCCTGCTGCAGCGCAGCACAGCTCCAATTGCAGCTCATTTGCATACAGCGTTGAGTTATGGATGAGTTGTTGGTGTGGGCAGCAGCCAAGAATTGGCACACGCACAAAAAGACTGCTCGCATGTATGTGAGTGTTTGTGTGTGTCTTATGCAAATCTTAAAGCCGACAAACAGTTTCCTGATAAATTAACAGACATGTATATATATATATATATATATATATATATATATGTATATATATTTATATATATATATATATATATATAGCATATGCACAGCTGACACACCGTTATATGCGCGATTTCCACAAATTTGATAAGACAAACGCAGCCGGCTGAAACAAAAGACTTAGGCAACAAACTTGCGTGTGATAAGGCAGGAAAGTATATTGAAGAAAAGTGATGCAACAGCTAAAGCTGAGAATAAGAGAAGACTTTGAACGAAAGCAAAAGAAGAAGAGTGTAAAGTAGATGATTTTGGTATATATATATAAATATATATATATAAATATATATATATATATAAATATATATATATAAATATATATATATATATATATATATATCTAAGTATTTTCGTTTATAATAAACATTAAAATTGGCTGACAATAAAATGAGTTAGAAAAACTGTAAACAAAGGCAAACTTAATTGGATGAGACTAGATATTAAAACTATATATACATCATATATATATAATAAGATATATAATGTACATTTTATATAAGATACATATATACAGCAATATATATGAAACATAACGTTGAACTTAAACTCTTATATAGTTGAAGAGAGCTCTTTTCAAGAATACCCTGTAGAACTCTAAGCTTAACTTATTAACTCTAAAGTTTATACACACACACAAGCACACTTGACGTTTGGCTGATGTGCTTTTGTCTACTTGTTTGGCTTGTCTGTTTTGCCGGCCAAGTCAAAAGGCGAACGTCGCCGTCATAAACCTTTCGATAGGCGTCGCTGCTTTGGCTACGCCTTGACCGCACATCGACCCAAACTTGCGCTTGGTTTGTTCTTTTTCAATTTAATATATGTTTTCTTTTACTTTTTTTTTGTATTTTTTTTTTATTATTAAGCGTTACGTGCGTGGCATTTAAAGGCAAACGCTGGTTGCATTTCCCTGCGCTGCATTTGTTGCTGTGCATTTTTAATTTGCTGCTTTGATTGTGTTGCGCGACGCAGATAGAAATTAAAAAACAATATTTAATCAGCGCACATAATCTGCATTTTAAAATTGAGTTTCCATTGGGCGAGGGCTGCGGGCGCTTTTGGGTGTTGACCATTTAACGCGTCGAGCTGCTGCCCCGAACCCTCCAAAGCCCTGTGAAAAGAATTTGTTAGATTTTAATCGCTGAGCTGCGTTTTCGCTCGAATAAAAAAGTTCAAAAAAAAAAAGGTTCAGCTTGGCTTGGCTTGGCTTGACTTGACTTGGCGCAAAGCCATAAAAATCAAATCAGCGGATCGGACGATGACGACGTCGTCGACGACTTCCTTGAAATCAAAGTCAACTTCGGCTCAACGTTTGATTCATTTGGTATATAAATATATATATATATATATATATATATATATATATATATATATATATATAATATATATATATATATCTTTTTCGGACTTAAGCCTGGCGGCTTGGGGGGCTGTGTTGGGTTAGCGGGTTTTGTGCTTGTTAATCCTTTGACGTGACGTCTGTTCATAATTTGCGCTCATATTTCATGTGCTATGCATGCGGCTTTTGCCGTTTTTTTTTTTTGTTTGTTTCTGTAGTCCAGAACTTTGGCCTTGCGGCAATTTTGAAAGGTTCTCTGATTGAATATTCTAAAGTAAGTTTGTCGTAAATCATTGGCCAGACAGTTGGGGCCAGCTCTTGTTCTCCAAACCCTTTTCACACATACACACACACACACACACATACAGGTACGCTGCTGCACATGATGTTATGCATATGCCGAACGCAACTATTACATCAGTGAAATGCTTCTCATCTGCTCTCTGTCATACGAATTGGCAAAAGCCAACCAAAGAAAAAAAAAGTCGCACACTCAATGATGCCGTTTCGTTCGTTCAGTCAACCCAAAAAAAGAACTCACATTCTAAATGCCAATCGTTGGCTATAAATAAAAGAGTCAAAGAGCTCAGAGCTTGCTTTTAATTTTAATGAACCATAAAAATTCACACGCACAATGATGATGATGGGCAGCAACAAAATATTACGATACCAGGCGGTTGACACAGAGCTACAAAAAAAAAACACAAAAAAAATGGAAATGAAAATGTTAATGAAATCCAAAGAGACGCTAACAAAACAAATCAACAGCTAGGGCTGGGAGTCCGGCTGGGAGCTGGGAGCTGGGAGCTGCTCGTTTTTCTCAGCAAACAAATCCCGAAGAAGAAGCAGAGAGAAGCGACTCAAAATTCGAAAGAAAACTATTAAACAACTGTCCGACTCTTATCGCAGAGAATCGCTCGCACAGCGTTTGCTTAGAAATTAGAGTCGAACACAAAGTTTTTGTTTTTTTTTTGCTTTCTGTGTGTGTGTGAAGAAAGGCCTTACCCGCCGCAGAGATCGAGAGACCGGTTTAACAGCGCGCTGTTAACTCACTGTTAAAACGTGCGCCAGCTGCGACGTCGACGCCGACTGCATTGTTCTGGGCACTCAACTCAGCCGACAGCTCTCAGAACCGTAGCTCGCATTTCATTAGCTCCACAGCCAGCGACCGGTTCATAACACAATCATCAAGCAGCGCTGTCGTCGCCGTCGCCGTCGTTGTCGTTGTCGTCGCTGAGAACTGTGCGCGTGCGCGTTTACAACCCACGCGAGACACTCGGGGAAAAAGATTCGGTAAACCGTCGACAGTCGAGACTCGATATACGCAACAAAAACAGAATAGACACATAATCAATGTGAGAGATATACAACTTTCAGTGGATGCTGCGTTTCGTTTTTCGCTTATGCAAATCAAAATCGTAAGAAATAAAAACGTGAAAGTAAAAAATTCTTTGTGTGCCACATTTGGGTAGTTTTGTGAAATTCGCATTTAACGCAAGTTAAACAAAAGAAATTTATTTGCCATTACGTGTTTATTATGAAATGCGCGTAAAAGTCGCGTAACCAACAAACAACAACAACAACAACAACGAGCTGTAAAACAAGGCAAATAGAAAACAAAAATTCAAGCCAAGAAATTGCCGCCAATGAGTAAGGAGAGCATACATATACCCCTCTCTCTTTGTCTCTCTTTCTTCTAAGTGTGTGTTGTGTGTGTGTGTGTTAATTGATTGGCAAAAGGTGTAAATCTGTATGGTACATATTTAACGGCATTTCTTTCTATACCTATATATATATATATTTTGTGGAGCAGACCTAGTGATTGTCAGCCTTGGAGGTGAGCAATATAGCAATAAATATGTAAAATATATAAATAAAAAAATATTTTATATCATTTAAAAGTAATTAGCGTCATGCTCTAGAAATTGGGTTAAATGTGAAAATTATTATTGTGTCTGCGATTGTGTCCGACTGTGTGTGTAGCTGGTGTGAAATTTGTTCATATCACACCAAGTGCCAAGAATGGAATTTAAATATTAGACTTAATTCTTTTAAAAGAAACGTTGATTAATATAAAAACAAGCAGATCAAAATATAATTTTGAATAATTGTGATTAGCCTAATAAACTATTAATTAATAATATTTATTTTAATTATAAATAAACAAAATTAAAAGACCATTAAGTTTTTATAAAAAAATATCAAAAAACTAAATGAATATTTATTAATTGAAAACAAAGTTATTGATTTGCTTTGCACTGTCTGCCAACTAATCAAATTTTAATAATTAATTTATAAAATGTGTTAGGCAATGAAAACTTTAATATTAGTACAAATGAGTCACAAATATAATATCAACAAAAATTAAAAAATCAAAATAAAATGAGTCAAACTAAAAAAATTAAATTATATGAATTACTTATGAAATAAATAGAATTATTTCAGAAATTTTAATAAATAAAATATTGTTAATTTAATTGAAAAATAAAAAAAAATAAAATAAAACCAATTTAAATTATTGAATTAATTCACTTAAAAATATTAATGACAAAAAAATTAATAAAAATATAAATATAAAATATATAAAAAAAAATAATAAAGAAGATAATAAAAAAAATTTAAAGCAAATAAAAAATAATAAAATAAAATTATAGGTATACGTTCAAAGTTCTATTTAAATTAACAATAAATTTATTTACATATTTTCATAAAATAAGAAATAATAAAATCTCAATAGTTTCCAGATTGACAGAATTTATTGTTGAATATTATATTTTATTTAAAATATTTTAGCTAATCTGTGCTCAATTCAAATGTTATTTCATTTGAATATTTCCATTTTAGTTGCCAAGAAAAATTGTAAACAGCAGATATTGAGAAAGCTCTCTAAATGCTCTTGGCTAATTGATAATAATATGTAAATTTAAGCCGACTTCTGCTCTATAGATTGCTCTCCTTATAGATAGCATTTAACCATTTAAGTTAGCCAAACATTGGGCAGTCGCTCAACTTGAAAGTTGATTTCTGTTATGGTCCCCTTAAAGAGTTCTAAGCACTCTTTTTGACGCGGCTTTTCACTGCTGACAATCCATTAGAAACAACAATTTGTTTGGTTGTTTCATTATCAGCTCGATTATATGCCCATTGCGGCCCACACTCTGGCAGCAGCCTTTGGGGCTGGGGAGGCTGTGCGAGTTAATGGTCTGTCGTAGAGCTGACACCAACGCACACTTCTCATCTTTGGCTGCCTTGCAACACTCTCCAATCGAATGGTATTGGGGTTTTTGTTTTTAGTCTTTTTGACAACAAAGACATGCAGCGCATGGATGAAAATTTCACTTACAAAAGGCGGGCGCAACATTTTCTTATTGTATTTTCATTTTTCTGGGTCAAAAGCAAAGCAACCAAAGCCCATCCTCGGCGCTGCCAAGCCCAGCGACAGCCACAGCCCCAACCGTAGCCTTAGTGTGGCCCAGCCCCTTTTTCTATTTGTCTCTAAGCTCGTCGTAGCATTTGTTTATAAATGGCAACAAAGTTGCCCAAAAAAGGGATTTCCCTTTTACACACACATACACACGCACACACAGACATTCCAACAAGCGTCACAAATGAAAACTTTCGTTTCGTCTGTAAATAGAACTCTTACGGTTACATAGTGTCATACCCAAGGTAGAACTGTGGGCATAAATTAAACTTTTTTGGCTCTGACACAATGCTCAATGAACCCGATACTCGAGACGAAACGTCCCACAACGGTTCTTTTACTATATTTTATATGTATATGCTATAAATGCTACTGTATAAGAGACAATTGTTGTTGCATTTCGTTGTCGATTTCCTGTGCTGTTCTTGGTAGGCTACCGCTATGCCCTACCCTTAGCCCCTCTCACTCCCGACCACCTCTTTCTGGCTGCCTGCAGCGCATGATTAATATAGAATCAGAAATGTGTGTGTTTCCCAACTCTGAGCGCTTCGTTGATTAGTAAGCACGTCAACATTTCAATAAAAAACACAAATCATTGGCGCGGGCAAGCTCATCAACGTCACCACAACAACAACTACTACAACAACAACAACTACTACAACAACAACAATATTATTACCCCTTTTTTTTGCTGTTCTGCGGCTTTGCATTTTAATTGCTTTTGATTTGCTGCTGCCCCCGCCATATTTATAAATCGGAATTGAAAATTTCGAATTGGGCGCGTTCCGACTGTTAAATTTAGCATATGAATAAAGCAGCAACAACAATAGCAACAACATCAATATCAAAATACGTTACATTCTGTCTATACATATGGAGCAGCAATATATATACTTTATGGATATGTCTCATCATCTATCTATTGACACAGTCGACACACTCAGTTTATGGCATGGTCAGCCGTCAAGGGCCTCGAGCCCTTGAAACAGCTTTTGTCAGGCTGAGCTTATATGATGTTACGGTATTTGATATGATTGCATTTGACTCTAGTTTTTTTTTCTCGAAATGAACACAATCGAAAAACAGTTTTGATACAGTTTTCATGGAAAAGATAAATTGACGTTTATAGAAAAAGGTTTTAAAGTAGCTTTGTTAAAAGTCTCAAAAGTAGTCTCAAATAAATTTTAGAGACTGAGTAGTTCTAGATTTTACTATACATGTTTTATGATCGTTTCCAAAACATATTTAAGGTCTTCATTCACTAAATTTTATTTTAGCTAGCTATAAAATAGTAGAGTTTATAGATTATAACTGATTTGATATAACATAACATATCAGAAGTGGCGTACTGGCTTAACAGTTCAAATTGCATTGGGTTCATATATTGCTGGATGGAAAGATGATCTAACATAAGAGCTGTGAGTGGGAAGGCAACAAGGCGTTCGCCTTGCCTGCCAAAGGCACTAAATTTCTTTGAATACATAACTTTATATCTTTCTATAACTATCCAAATCTGCTTAATCGCAGTTGTAGCTCTATCTGTATATACTTTTATATATCTCTTTATGTATTTATATTTATATATATAACTGTATAGATGTCTATAGTTCTATATTTTTTCTTAATTATTATATATTCATAAATATTTCCATTTATGTTCAGCTTCATCTATCTGTATCTACAATATATAAAATTATAGAATCTATATGTACTTAAAGTCTTATATATCTACATCTAGATCTATGTATGTTCAAGGATATCTAAACCTACTCTATTCCTTAATATATCTAGATATGAATTTGATTTGATAAATTAGTACGTAGTATGATAGAGATGCATAAATCTTGTATACTCATACTATATACGTCTACTATATACTATACTATATATGTATTTCTATATCTCTCTCATTAAAAATCACTATATATATCTACAGCCAGATATTCATTAGATTGATAGATAGATAGACAAATATATATTTAGTTAGATTGATATAGAAATGTATAATATACCTATTTCCTCATTTATATATAGTTAGATATACATATATAGATAGATAGATAGATACGCATATCGTCTTAGATAGATAGAGCAAGATATACGAAAGATACGCGTATCTGTGTATCTATTTATACTCTATGTGATTAAATGATTAGTAAAATATATATAGATAACTATAAATACAGCCACAGGAAAAAGCTTTTCTGATTTTCTGATTTATCAAACATAAATATCATACCTTATATACATATATATGCCAACTTACTATTATCTCATCTCAAGTGCTCTAGTACTGTCCTTCCCTATCATACAAACAGCAAAGTTCACATTAAAGACCTACCTATATAAACTCCACTTCACTTTTGCAAACAGTGTATTACGCCTACTCATTACAGAGAGAGAGAGAGAGAGAGAGAGAGAGAGAGAGGCAGAGCTGTCTTCACTCTGCTCTGCCTATCATAACTGACAGTTGCTGTTGGCTGCAGTGCAATAACCCTGTGGCTTACAAAGCTACCCCCAAAGAGTACACCCAAAAAAAGAGAAAAAGAAAAACAAATCCCAACTGCGCCTTTTCTCACACCCAATACAACGGCAAGGGAGAGGGCAAGTTGACAAATGAAAGCAAAAAGCGACTGTCCAGCGATATAAAAAGCAGCAAAAGAGTCAAGAATGGGCAGCGCGTTAATTTTTCATGGTAGACAAGGGAAAAAGCATATTATTTCATTATTTACATCATGGCGACTAAACAAACGAGCGGCAGCAAGTGGCAACTGGCTAGAGGCAAGTCGCGGAGGCCCAACGATGTCCGTCATTAGTCACACCAAGGGTTAGAGATATGCCAGTTCCACTGCCAGTGCAAACCACAAGAGATCCGCGTGCAAAAGCGGATAAAAAGTAATCAAAAGCGCTAAGAACGACATAATAAGGTAACTGAGCTCAGGACTAGATGCGCAGCAGCCAAAAGCTGAAGCAGCTCAAGATGCAGCTAAAGCTAAAGCTGTTCGCAGTTGCTTGACAAAACGGATATGAAATGAAATACAGGAAAAGCGTAAAGCAGTTCAGTTTCAGTATGTATATATATATATATATATATATATATATATATATATATATATATATATATATATATATATATATATATATATATATATATATATATATATATTGAATATATGTATGTATTGCATTATATTGTGCGCTAGGTCGACGTCGTGACGACGTGAAGTGCTGCTGGGCGTTGAAGCGGCAATAGCGCGAGATTTCTTAGACGCATATAAGCAGCTTGCTGCAATTTTTTAAGCCGCAGCTTAAAACTGGTGACAACAACAGCAACACCAACAACTGCAGCAGCAGCAGCAGCAGCAACATCTCAGCTCTGTTCTGGCTTTGACTGTAGCGCGCAGTCGAGTTGAGTTGGATTTTGTAAAACTCTTTAGTGTGATTAATGTGCTCAGACACACACACACACACTTTATGCAAACATACACACACGTGTGTGGGTATGTGTGTGTGTGTTTGCTTCCTTTTATGAGCTACGCTTGTTCTGACCTGCGACCGGGACGTGCTCCTTACACTTTTCCTTTTTTTTGCAACCTCCTTGCAGCGCTTCGTTTGCCTTTTGTTAGCAAAACAAAAGCCACCCACATGCATGCACACCTATGCGCAGATTTTGTTTGCTATCACACTAACACACACACCAGCACACACATGTTTTCATACACTGTCACGTAATCCTTTTGAGCGCTGCTTTTATCGCGCTTATACACTTTCCATGTAACTCTAAAAACTTGTCCATTAGGCAACGCCAAACTTCGCATGCAGCAAGTGAGTTAATGTTGTCTAGTCTAGAATTTTGAGTAGGTTTAATATAGCTACCTGTGATTATATATTGGCTCGTTGAAGTTATGACATGTGCACAAGCGAAAGTTGTGAAAGTGTTCAGTTTGAAGCTTACGTTTGTAGTCTAGAAGTTTGAGTATTTTCTTTAGCTCAAATGAAATATCTATGCATAGAATTTGTTAAGATATATTTCAGCTTGAAGCATTTCAAATATGACTGATATGAATATGAATATGAATATGATATGAATTAAATATGTTAAAGTCTCTAGAAGCTGCGAAGCCCGCACAGCAACTGTGACTAAGCTCGACTAGCCTAGGGAAATGCATAACTTTTTCTATGAAATGTTTTTTTTTTCTAGTTGCAATATTTCCAGGTAAATTTGAAGTGCTTGTAGTTTAAGCTGGAAATTTTTATAGATATTTTAAATTTTAATTTTTATTGATTTTGCTGCATTTAAAATTGAAAAAAGTTAAAATTGAATGCAGCTCGGGTATGCTTGGCCCAATATCAGACTCAAATATAATTTAAGATTCATAAGCAGCACGACTCATATTTTTCAGGTAATATTCACTCAACTTGCGCCGCAGCCCAGCTACATTTAAGAGTATTTGGCAGTCATTTAGCAGCACACAAAACTCTTTGCTTCTTTTAAGGTTTATTTTTTTTGTTGCTTTCCGTTTCGTTTTTGCTGTGTACCTGTTGTGTTGTTGTTGTTGCTGTGTATCTCATTATGCGTCAGGCTTCTTCCACTAGTTGTATTTGTTGCTGTCTGCGTCTTAGGTTACATATTTCATATTTCATAGTCAGAAAACCGCATGGAACGGCGAACGGCGAGGCAGTCCCTGTTGTCACTTTCAACCCATCTGCGCACTCCAATTGGGAACTGGCTGCAACGTTTGTTCAAGTGTTTTGCTTGCGGCTTTTGTTTTGCCCTGCGGCCAGGAAACAGTCGCAACAGCAACAGCAACAGCAACAACAAACAGCAACAGGCAGGTCTGAAGTGGTAGGACTCTGCGACAGCATAGCTCAACGTCATCGTCATCAATGGCAAGAAACTTGGGGCCAGCGACTGCGACTGCGACTGCGACTGCTTGCCAAAGGATTTCATGTTTATTGCAAGTTGTATTTTTCCTTTTGCATGCCTGCTTATTAAAAACAACAACAAAAAAGTTAAAAAAAAAAAACTTTTTGTGTGGCTTCTTCGTAAATTCAACGTGTCAGTCGCAAGTTAAATGAGTTTCTCCACGTTTTTTTTTCTCTTTTTTTTTTTTGCTTTTGCACAGGAAGTTGTTAAGTGTTGCCCTGGCAGAGGCAGCATCTGCTTTGAGCCTGTCCCTGGGCCTAAGTCTCTGTGCCAGTTTACTTGCCATGGCCAAGCACTAGCAAGCTGTGCAGGGGCGCCACTAAATTAATTAAGCCATTCTCAATGAAATCGAGTAAAATGCGAGGCTCAACTGAAACTGTGTCATGCCATGCACCAGCAGCAGCAAAACAGAAACAAAGAAAAAAAGATCAGCAAACAGGCGACTAAAACTCCAGACACGTACGCGCCAGGAAACCGAGTCGACTCGAGTCGAGTCGCGTCAGTTGGCCAATCCTCAACACAAACAAACTCCGTTTGAGGCTGTGGCATCAATTTTTGTCCAGTAGCCAGCAGAAAATGTCACGTTTCTTCAGCCACATAAGTTACAGAAAAAAAACCGTGAGAATTGCTGCTGTTAAGTTTTTCCTGCAAACAAAAAAAATAGGTACTTTCCATGGTGGAAATTAATTGCTGGCCGTGTTATCGTCGTCGTCTAAGACACAGACGGGCGAATTAATTGGAAAGCAGTGCAAAACACACGAAAAAAATTAAATAAGATATCTAAGAGTTGGCTGAAAGCTAAAAAAATGAGGCTAGAAAATGAGCTACTCTAATAAACTACTCCCAAAGGCTTTTCCAACACTGTCCAATTAATTAAAATTAAAACAAAGTTGTTAGAGCTAATTCAAAAAGCAGAATAAATGAAGAAACTCAACTGGTAACTAAGCAATAATTATTTGCCGTGAGTTGTGCAACACTGGCGAGCAGTGATAAAAGCAGAGGCAAAAGGAATCGATTGGGGCTAGAGTTTGAAATATGTTCCTAGTCACAGAAGCAGTGCAGTAAAACGAGGCTAATAAATGAGCTAATCTCTTAAGTAACTCACAAAGTCTTTTCCAACACTGGCAGTTAAGTGGTATGCATTGAATGCAGTGAACACCTTCGACAGATCACACAATTCAAGTTCTAATTGACTCAATAAAACTAGCTAGAAATTCTAATATGCTTTTAAGCTACTCACAAGAGCTTTTAGAACACTAGATGTTTAATAAGCAGTACAAAATGCATGAAACTATTTGAAATAAAGCTTAAAATGATACAACAAATTGGCCTACAATATAGTTTGATTTAAAGCTTGGTTAAATGACGCCAAAAAAAAGAGTTTTCAAAATGGATTTATGCTCTTTTGCAACACTGGCTAATCATTTGGAAAGCAGTGCACACACGCATAGTAATACATATAAAAGTATTCATAAGCCAACCATAATATATTTCATAAGCCTCCTACTAACCTCCTACTGAATATAGCTGAAACGAGCATAATTTTCATATAGCCATTTCCCACACTGGCAAATACATAAAAAATTCAATTATGCTTGCTTTAATGTACAGCACGAAATGTTTTATAACTTTTGGTGAGTGCACTTTATGTTGTTGTTGCTGTTGTTTCTGGGGAAAATTGCATTTTCAGCTCGTGGCTCATAAAATTGTTTATGATTCGCGCGCTCCAGCAGCCGTTGCTTAGCCTTAAGTCCAGTCCAGTTCAGTCTATGTCAGCTTCTCTATACATATGTTTCCCTGCTTCTAATTGCCAACTAATTCAGTAAACGTTTTCGGGCAGACACAGATCAGAACTGAACTGCACAGTTCAGCTTGTGTTGCCATCGTCGCATTTATGTGAGCTCATAAATATGCAAATATCCTTTAAGTACTTTAAATGTCTGGTCATTTGTTGGCCAGGCTTACAACTCCTACTCCGCTGGCTGTCAACTTGCAACTGCAACTCCCGCTGCCTAATGGTCTTAATGGCATGTTGGGCATTGTCGCCAGCGTCTTGCGCATATTTGCATGCATCTTCAGGCAGCCTTTGCCACAAATGCAATTTCTATTCAACTTTATGAGCACATAAATAACACCTTTAGATGAGAGTGTGCATCTGTGTACGTGCGTGTGTGAATTTTTTGTAAGCTCCACGAGGGGAGTCTGTAAAATTGGTGTGAAACGCAGAGCGCAGTGCCAAATTTTAAAAAATATGTTAACATATGAAACTAACCTCGCATTTAGATAAGTTCTTTATCCTTAGCTTCTTATAATTAAATAAAAAATATATATGCGCAGCTTAATGAGCTGCAAAGATAGTTAAGAAGTCTAAAATCATATAGTGCCAAGTGGGAAACTTTACTAGCTAACCTCGTTTCTAGCTAAGCTGTGTAGCGTAAGACTTATGTAGTTAAGTCTACGGAAAAGTTTTTATACTGCTGCTAAAAGCAGATACAGCATTGTTCACAAAAATAGTAGTGCGACTGAAAATCGAAAACTTTTCAAACAACGCTCGCTCAACATGCGCGTAACATGGGCCACTTTAAGGTTGTCTGCAACACTTTTGCTGAGCTAAAATTGAACAGAAACTGCAGTATATATATTAATTAAAATTGAAAACTTATTAGACAACCCTCGCATAAAGTTAAGTACTCTTAAAATATAGGTACATAGATTAAAGTATAGAAATATGGAAAAATTAATGTATATATGTAAGCATAAGGGCAAGTATAAAACTTTATAGATTACCCTCGCATGTAGTTGAGCTCTCTAGCATGCGTTAGCTACGCTATTTTAAGTTCCACAAAACTTGTAATAGTTCAAAGAAGAAATAATTATATAGCAAACTGTTCAAACTACTCTCGCCTATAGCTTAACTGTCTAGCATAAGCCACTCTAGTGGTAACTCACGCAGCTTTAAGTATACTCTTGGCCCTTGCGCTGCCTTGATTAGGGCTAGGCATAAAAGCGATCGTAAAAAAAATAAAACCCTTTTGACTAATTAAAAACAACAAACTTGCAGGACTTGCCGAGAAGAAGAAGCAGCAGCAGCATCAGCAGCAGCAGAAGAAGTAGAAGAAGACAGGACGAGCACAAGAAGAATTCGCACACTGTGGCCAGAACGAAGAGGAGCAGCAAACCGAATGCAGTATCTCAACTACGCTCTGCAAACATCCACGCGACTGCTGACCAGCCACAGCCACAGCCAGAGTCAAAGTCAAAGTCAGAAACAGTTTGAGACGAAACTCAGTCAGAATCAGCAGCAGCAGCAGCAGCATCAGCAGCAGCAGCAGCAGCATCAGAATCAGTATCAGCGTCAGCGACAGCGTCAAATAGCAGCAATTGAGGCAGCAGCAGCGGCAGCCACGCCCATTGAAGAACAATTAGCAAACGCCTGTTGCAGTCGTGGAGCCCAATTGCTGCGACTGCGTCAACAGGAATTGTTAAAGAGACGCGCGCTCGAGTTGGAGGATCAGTTGAACGCCAACGTCGACAGCTGGGAGAGCGAAGCCAATAGCAGCGAGCCAGAGGAAGGAGCTGTGGGTGGGCAGCAGTCAGAGCAGCCAGAGCAGCCAGAGCAGCCAGAGCAGCAGCAACTGGAGCAGCAGCAGCAGCTGGAGCCGCAGCTGGAACGTGAGCCGCAGCCAGTCCAATGAAATTTACTCTCATTTAATGTTCAATTGGCGCGCAGCAAGCTGCTCTCATTCTTTAATCGCGACATGGCCGCCACCGATGGCCAAATCATATTGGCAGCATCCCGTTTCGGTGATGCAACGCCCGTTTATTTGCGCGACTTTTCCAAACAGCCGCTGCCGGCGGTGGCCAAAATCCTTAAAGGGCAACATCAGGCACTGGGCGTACCCACACTCTCGGCCCCGTCGCTCCAGAGCACCGCGTTGTTCCTGAGCGCTGGCAAGAAATATCAGATATTGGCGCAGCCCATCAAGATCAAAGAGGGACGCAAGCCCACTAATGTGGGCGCCAAGGTGCTCATACCAGAGACCTACAACGGCTATTTCGAGCTGCTCAGCGAGGATGGCCGCTCGACACGCTGCATCGACTCGGTATTGGAGCTGGCACGACGACGCAATGCTCGGGTTCTGGTGCGTGAAACGTTTCGCTGCCAGCAATTGAATCGCACCATACACGCCGGCGAGCTGCTGACCACCATGAACGACAATGGCAAATATCTGCAGTGCCGAAATATCAAGGACGAGATCATCAATCTGCCACTCGATACCAAAGCCAAGTTTTCGCCGATAGCGCGCGAGGACAGCATCAGCGGTGTGCATACGGTCAAGAATCTGTTGCTCAAGCGTATGCCAGTTATTGTGAGGTGAGTTGATGAAATGCTTAGCTAACTATTTAGACTGAGATAACTATTTATAATACCCGTTCGCTTTGTGCAAGCAGAGCATATTGGTTCTAGCTGTATTGCTCTTCTTGTGCGTTTGTTTAGACTGTTAGTTTGTCACGTTTGCTCATTCAATCTAAAGTAATTACGAATATATATTTTTCTAATTTATATCTCTTTAGTAACGTCCTATGCTCGTTCAGCATGTGCAAAAAGAGTATATTGGTTTTTGTGCAATGCACTCAGTCCTGATATTTGTCTTTTTTGACTGTCTTTGAGTTTCTGATCTATTAAAGCTAGAGATTTATCATTCCGCATATATATTCTTCTGTAGTAACGTCCTATACTCGTTCAGCGTGTGCAAAGAGAGTATATTAGTTCCTCAGTCTTCATGTGTGCATGCTTTGTCTGTCTGTGAATTTTTCTGATCTATTAAAGCTAGAGATTTATCATTCCGTATATATATGCCTCTGTGATAGCTTTATATGCTCGTTCAGCTTATGCAAAGTGAGTATATTGGTTTTTGTTCAATGTCTTCGATATTGGTGTTTATTCATCCGTCTGTCTAGCTGTCTGTCTGTCTGCCTGACCTCTTGAATGCCCACTTGAAGTTAGTAATACACATTTCTCTGTAAGCTCCACTGATACTCGTTCACCTTGTGAAAAGAGAGTATATTGGTTTACTACAATTTCTTCTATATTGCTGTCTGTTCCATTCAATCATTGTATAACACTTTGAGCTTATACAACTAGATTTCCTTTGTACCCTTAGGTAGGGTAGAGAGACGTGGCTATTCAAGCTTTACTATCAAGAGGTTAGATCTAATAGAGATCTATTAAAGAGGTTAGATCTATTAAAGCTGGAGATATGTTGTACATATACGCCTCGAGACACTATCAATTCTCATAGGGGCTTAACATATTTTAAAAATCTTTGGCTTTCCTTGTCTTACTATCAGAAGCAAGCTAAATCAGTAAACTGCTATAGCATGCATAAATTTAGCGCTAAGAGCGAGTATTATGCAGTCGCTAATGCTCGACGTTGCCACATTTTAAATTGTCCCAGCATATCCTATATAAAATAACTTCTCTATCCGGCTGCAGGCTCGTTCATGGCAGCGCGCCGAAGGGTCTGAAGCAGCCATTTGTGCCGGAGCTGCGTCTGTTGGGCTGCGTGGAGATCGATCGCATCTTTGCGCTGCCACTGCAGAAGGATACGGATTTGGTGCCGGTGCCGTTGAATGCAAAGATCAAGCTGCAGCGTGCCAAGAACATGGAGCAGTTGGAGCACTTCATTGAGTACACGCGCTTCCTGGACAAGGCGCAGCGCTTGCTGGCCGATGCACGCGATCGCCTGCAAATTGTTGATCTCAAGCTGAGCGAAAAGGAGAAGAAGGACTCCAAGTTCAGCAGTCGCAATAGCAGCGGCAATCGCTTGCCCATTGTCATGCTGCCGTCGGCGGCGGGCCTGGCCAGCGGCTGGTTGGAGAGCGGCTATGTGTTGCGCAAGAGCGCCAGCTGTGATTCGTGGTCCAAGCAGCATCAGCTGCAGCATCAGCAGCAGCAGCAGCAACACCAAATGCTCAATGGCAATGACATTGCCGAGGAGTACAACGAGATCGATCACATCTATGATTACGTGCGTGGCCTGACACCGCTCTCGAAGGGTTTGGCACGATTCGAACCGATTTGCGAATCGCCTACGCTCAAATCGCATCATACGGACAGCAGCGGCAATGGCAACTATTGCAGCTTGATACGCGCACCAATAGCAGCCGCCGCAGCTCCGACACAACAGCCAGGGCAACAGCAACAGCAACAGTCGCAGCAGCAGCAGCAACAGTCGAGCAACAACAACAACAACTACAGCAGCCTCGAGTCGAATAAGCACAGCAGCAGCAATGGCGGCAACACACATCATCATCAATATGCCACGCAGCAGCAGCAGCAACACCAACAGCCGCCACAGCAGCATCATTTGCTGGTCAATCACTATCATCACAGCCATAGGCAGGAGGATATCAAGCCCGTGCCGCCGCCCATTGAGACAATTCCGGGCAAGAAGCCAGCCGAGAAGCGACAGCGTCCCACACTACCAAAGCTTTACATCAAGAATTCGAATGCGAATGCGAATGCGAATGCGCATAGCGCCGGCAGCAGCAGCAATGGCAACTCAACTGGCGGCACCAGTCACAGTCACAGTCACAGCCATAGTCACAGTCACAGTCACAGTCACAGTCAGCAACAGTTGCCGCCAACGCCCAACAACAACAGCAACAACAACAACACCGCTGCCATTGTGGCTGCTGCAGCGATCAATGCACATCACGCTCACTCGCATGGACATCCACACACACACTCACACCCACATCCACACCCACATCCACATCATGGCAAGGTGCTGACGCCCAATAATCATTTGCCTGTTAAGGAATCGCTGGAGCCGCAGTCGCCGCTGTTTCATATCAGGTGAGTGCAACATGAGGAGCAAAGCTCTCATTAGATCTTGTTTAGAGTATTCAAGGAAATTCTAAACTAGTGATCGATTGCTTGGCAAATTTAAATAATCTTATTAAAGATATATCACAAGAAAAGATCTGATCAGTCACTGTGATATTACAGGGTATTTTGCCGTCGTGCAAATGTATAGTTAGGTAAAAGAAGGTCTAAAGCTTATAGAATAACAGCTCAGAATAACAGACTTGCTAAGACTGAGTTCGACTGAAACTCAGTCTATACGTCTCACTGAGTTCACACGTTTTATCGCGCTTCCAACCTCATCGAACTCATAAACTACAAAAGCCAGAGACTTGAAAATTTGTGCATACATTCGTATAGACCCACTCAACATAAGTTTAAAATTTCATAAGCATAACTCATTTAAATTCTCTAATATCGATAAATATCGGCATACAAATAAGAGGTATGTGAAGGCAGAATAAGTTAAGTCAATGTGACCTTGCTCATCTGTCCAGCTCACTATTTGTCAGTGCGTTAATCTCTTAGTCTCTTGACCTCAGCCTGGTTCTGGCAGATCATCATAGCTAGAGCCACCCAATTTGATATGTGTTAATGAATACAAGTTCTGAAATCAGTCGTTATATTTCCTGTCCGCCTAGATACAAGAGCCTCAGCAGCCTGCAGTTGACGCCCGATAGCAATACAGCGGCTATGACGCCGCCGATCTCAGCCAAGGCAGCAGCAGGAGGATCAGTTGACGCCTGCTCACAGACGCCGCCCGACGTGGTGCTCAAGTGCAGCAGCATACTGAACACCCATGGCTACCTACACAGTCACAGTCACAGTCACAGTCGCAGCTCGAGCAGCAACAATCATCATAATCCGCGCGAGGGTACACTCGACTCTTCGCGCAGCGGGGGACGAACCTCGGGCGATTCGCAGAAGCAGCTGCCGGAGAAGAAGACGCGACGCCTGTCCCGGCCGCGCAGCCTCTCCAATTTGGTGTGGGATCTGCGGCCGAGCAAGGAGAAGTCCAAGAAGAAGCTCTATGTGCATCATTTCGATCAGCGTCAACAGGCGACGCTCTATCTCTAGGAAGTTATGATGAGAGCGAAGTGAAGTGAACTGAAGTGAAGTGAAGTGAAGTTGGAAGAAGATTCGTTGCCAAATCGTTTCGCTGCCATCAACGACAAACCCACAGACAACAACATCAACAACAACAAACAAACAAACAACAAGCAACATTTAGAGCGCTGTGTGTGTTCCTGCAGGTGAGCTTCGAGTCGCTAGCGGGTTTGGGGCGGGCAGCGCGGGGGGCGTGGCAATGCAAATCGTGCCGGCCCTCTGATTGTTTTGCTTATTAAATTCGTGCAGCTTAAAAACTTAAACTAATTTCCGCTCGCCTCTTGCTAACTCACTGGCTATATCTATCTCTCTCTCTCTCTCTCTCTCTCTCTCTCTCTCTCTCTCTTGCAGCTTTCACCAAATTTTGTTTCTTTACTATTTTTTTTAGAGCTTGCAGCAGCAATTTTTAATTAATATTGAATTGTGCCTTTCCCTGCGCCCAGAACTATGCTTTAAACAACAACAACAACAAAATTCCACTCAAATATTTTTCAAGAATATTTTGCCTGGATGCACGAACGACAACTGAGAGAGAGAGAGAGAAAGAGAAGCGAGAGAGAACGAGGAAGTTACTAAAGCAGTTGAACCAAACAACAAAATCAAATCACATGAAGCGCTGACACACACCTACACACACACACACACACACACACTACACACACACATCAAGTCTATAAAATTGTGATTTTAATTTTATGTTTAATTTAATATTATGCGACACATTTAGTTAATATCTTTTTAAACGATGAGGCGATGAAAGAAGAAAGCAAAAAAAAAAAACAAAGCAAAAAAAACATAAACAATATATTAAAAAAAAATATATAAAAATATATATATAAACAAAAGCCATTTATCAATTTGCTGTCGCTTTTAGTTTTGAGTCACATGGCAAAAAATAAAAATAAAAGAGAGAAGAAGAAGCAGCAATATCAAAATACACACACACATTTATAAACAAATACAAACACACACACACATACACAGACACACACACAATTATATGCATATAAGTATATTATATAGTTAAGCAATATATATATATATATATATATATCGTACATTATTTAACTAGATGAAGTTATGCAAGAACAGCAGCAGCTGCAACAAGCAACAAACAGCAAGATTTATGCAATTTTTAATAGTTAAACAATGAATTTAATTAATTTCTCCTCATAATTTAAATGATGACAAATTTCACAATTGTTTATAATTAATGCAATTTGATTACAATTACAATTACAATTACAAGTAAACTATAATCTTGTTAGTCTCTTTTCTTTTAGTTAGAGCTCAAGAGAGAGCGAGAGGGGAGACTATATCACTCTCTCTTACTCTCTCTCTCCCTCTCTTTTGCTCGCATTGTCTTAGTCGTTTAGCGTGTACATTTTTTAGTTATTACAAATGATATCGCTTATACAACTAGCATATTATGTGAGCGTCTAGAGTATATAATATTACACTATAAAACTACATTCTATTTGTGTCTAATAAATGTCTCAGAAATATATATATAACTATGTATATCAATTGTATATGCAAATCAAGTGGTTATTGTTCAACGTGGTGTGGGCGTCGCAGCGAATGAAAGCAATTGAAACAGCTATAGAAATGGGAATAGTTTGTTGACGACATCAGCGGATTGCACCTGCAACAGGTAATTAAGCTGCTTTTACAAAACTTGATCGAACCATAAATGCTATAAACAATGGAAACTGCGCAACTAAGGTCGATTAAAATTATATTTCTATAAATATTTTGAATACAATTTAATATAAAGTTAAGGCAAAGCTAGCAAGGGCTTTCAGCTCTATTAAAATTATATATATTATATATGCTATATATATATTATATATAATTTAAAGCCATCAATTGATAACCCAATCATATCTTGGCTTGTCACGAGAGCAGACATCATCCAGCATCAGTCATCTGCAAAAAATAAAAAAAAAATTTTACAAAATCTTTAATATTTCAAAAACTACACACACAATTTGAATATCCTTTAGCTTTATAAATAGTCCTGTTTAATACAAACTTTTTGACATAGAACGTGCCAGGATATGTCAGGATACATTATAATTACAGCAACTACTCAACAAAACCAACCACGTTCATGCTTAGCTAAGCCCACACATTTTTAATGCCAATCGATGCAGTTGCCTCCTTCAAGTCTAACGCGCCAAATCCTGTCAAAATCCGCCAAAATTTGGCCCAGTTATGGCTACTTTTATAAAAAAGGATATTTTTCTTAAGCCATAACTCCGTCATATCCTTAAGTATCCTTAAAGGATATGCCTTTAAGAGCTGCTGGCAAGCGGCACTATCGATTCTCATTCAAAAATGCTCAAGATTTCGTCAAAAATTTCAGCTCAAAATTTTGCAAGGGGTTTGGTCGAAAAATGGCCAACAGCCACCTTAACTTGGCTAATTGTAGGACTAGCAAGCTGTCCTTTCAACCATAGATAAAGTTTATCTGTCTTATTAAGAATTAACATGCAGCGATGTAAGTGTCCTTCAAACAGCTGAGTTATAAGGACTTTTTTCTGCAGCGAAAAAGTGCTATAACTCAGCCGCATCCTTGCATATCCTGTCAAGTTTGGTGTTCAATGATGTGGGGTCACTAGGACTATCAACATGCCAAAGGACATCGCAATCGTGGCAGTGGTTACCGAGATATTGGCGATTTTGCGTGTTTTTGCCGATTTGCTTTGCCGACGCAGCTCGCCTGCAGCTCAAAATGTTCAAGTCCTGGATTCTTAGATGACCTAATAATGTTTTGATGAGGATCAATAGAGTTGGTGCTCAAGATACAAACGCATCATGTGCTTTTGTCGTGCGTGCGATTATGACCAAGTTAGAGCCTTGTTTAAATTGAAAAAATCAGCTTTGCTAGTAGCTCTAAGTGGGCTATAGCCTTAGGAATCTGAAAAGGATATGCCTATTGGAACTGGCAGAATAAAGATCTATCGATTGCCTTTCAAGGATTTTCAGGATTCCGTGTATCGAGCGTTT
This sequence comes from Drosophila eohydei, assembly GCA_035045825.1. NCBI lineage: Eukaryota > Metazoa > Arthropoda > Insecta > Diptera > Drosophilidae > Drosophila > Drosophila eohydei. The sequence continues at coordinate 6,614,491 of JAWNOT010000072.1, read as the reverse complement.
TATATATAATCTAAAGTTGCTCTGCAATGTTGCCCCTTTTGGCTATGCAATGAAATTTTTTGGCGGATTTTTATTCTGCTTTCTGTGGCCTCTGTTCGCCTGGTAATTTATCCGAAATTTCGTTCAATTTTGTGATTTAGCCGCTGTCTATGATCGCCCCTAGATGGTATGCAATGAATTTTATTTGTTTTACAGTTTTTCGGTTACTTTCAGGCCATTTCTGTTCTACTTGTATTTAAGCTGCATTTTTTAAATAAAACGTGATTGTTATTTATATCTTTTCATGTTTTTTATTTCATAAATAATCTTTTTTATTTATATAAATACTAATATGTTTATATGGCTATAACTGGCGCATATTGGACATGATGCCGAAGGTCTTCAACTTCTTGAAATCATAGCAGTCTACAAAAATCTTAATTTCATTTAAATTTCTTAAGCTATAAGTAATATATAAATTAAATATAATTAATTATAAATAAACTGGCAAGGATACAATTAAATCCCAACAGTTAGAGATTTTTTCAGGAGTTAAGCAGAATGTTGTCTTTTCAGTCGTCTCTTTACCAACATTAACAACGCCCTGGGCTTCACTCTAGCAACCGCAAAGCTAGACACTTAGTTCGCTGTATGTAGTCAGTCGCTCCGTGATTTACGCCATCGCTAGTTTTAAGAACATTTTGGTAAAGATTTCATAATTGCACATGAAATTTGATTATTATGCAAGAATAGTCTGAAACTAAATTCCTACGTTGACTGAAGTCTGCAAGAAAAGACGTAATTAGACAGGTTTGTATATTACTATTTCTACAATTCAGTTCTTACTTAAGCTTGTGTAGATCGTCCGTATGCTATGCTGCATGAGAAAGGAGGAAAAGTAGCCTGAGAATGTGGTCTGGTGTGCTTATCCTCTTCTTCAATTGTGCCTGCTGTTATTGCTTTAGTGTTCTATCAAAGCACATTCAGAGCAATCAATTATGCCTCTACAGCCCAACTCCAATGAATATCTGTAAAATAAATGTCATTGTTAGAAATTTGTTTACAAAGAAATGTAGGAATTACTTACAGCAATTTTGTTATCCCAGAGACCATGTTACCTACAGCCACTATAGATTTGACTGAATAAAAGAACTTCTTTTTATAGCCGGTCAAGCAGGTGTTGTTTCTGAAAATAGTAAAACGAAATGAAGGTAAATATCAATTTCTTAATGTGACGCTTTGCATATTAGATTAGTTCGATAACTTGGTAATTAATTATTTTATAATACCCTCAAGACTTGGTTATCAACGCGCATATTTACAGCGTATTAAAGTATCTTTGATTGCCTTAACTGTTTTATAGACTTCATACGTGACCCACTCCTTATAACTACGCAGCGAGGTCAACAACAACAGCAACAACAACACGAACAACTCAGTTAAATACACGGAGCACACAATACTTAACTGGCTTTAACCAAAACGGGATCATGCGCCAGGTGAAAACTGCGCAATTGCTAGCGTTTGCTTTTGCTTTTGTTTTTGTTTTGCTCTTTTCAATTTTTTTCTGAAAACGCACCAAGCGCAAAAAATTTCAATAGAGCAACACTTTGTAATTTATGGATACACGCCAAATGCTTCCTGCTAAGCGTCGAGCGAGACAATGAGGCGAAACACACCTGCCAAAGCTTCGACACCTGCCCAAAAACATGAATTGCGCCCATTTGGGCAAAGAATTAAATCCCAATTGCATTACACACACACACACACCACATAGGAGCGCATGCGGAACAGATTGAGAGAAGACAAAAATGTTTATAGATAGTTAGAGGAGGCTCAATTGCGTTAATGTTCGTAATTAGTTGGCAATATCGAAAGATTTAATTTGCGCGCACCAAAAACGTAGTCAAGCCGATCAAGTTTGTTGCCCAAGTCTTTTGTTATTGTAGCGAATGAAGCAAAACAGGAAAAAAAAGAAAAACAAATTGTGCTATGCAAATAGTTGAGAGGAGACAGAGAGAAACGTATCTCGAGCTTAAGCTGGCGGCAACGAATTGAATAACATGAAAAATGCGCTTACATTGCGATATCATCACGTTTATGACGCTGGCGCAATTAATCAGCCGACATGCAAGCGCTAAAAGGCAGAACTCCAAACTCCAAACTCCCAACTGCAGCTCCAACTCGCAGTCGCAAGTCAGAATTGGAGTTGGAAGTTGGCAGTCGCAGACTGCAGCAACGCACAGCTGGCCCTGGCTTTGCTTAAGAACGAACCATAAACGTTTCTCTGCTCATCAAATGTGCAATTTATAACATTTTCCTAGGCGGCTGCCGCGACGACCAAAGCTTCAGCTTCAGACGCCTACGCAAAAGAAGAAACCAACAACAACAGCAACAATGTGCAAAATGAGGGAGCACTCGACTAGATGATACCTCGAAAATATACAGAAAATACACAGAAAATAGAAAATTGCTTCTGATTCTGTTGCTGCTTGTGTTTCCTATTTTTCAGTTTAATCATCTCTAAGCAAATTTTTATTCAGTTCTAAATAAATACGATAAATTTGTTACTTTCAATTTCAGCTTTTAGCCCTTCTATGTTTAGACTTCCAGCTGGCAGACGAACATACAAACACGTCTCGATCAAACTCACTCGAGATTGCCATCAAAATTATGCATATATCTATATATCCTCGATGGATATTTAGCTCTTAAAATCTGCCTGCTTCTGGTGCTATTCCATGCATTTGCTTCTTAACCATTTTACCCCATTTTTCATATTCATATTCATTGACACTGCTTACAGGGTATAACGCATATATATTCTCAGACCTCGTTCTCTGGCTGCATGTTGCCTGACCATTTGCTACAGTTATGGCACACAGGAAGACACTGAAGCCAACTGGCTCGTCGAACAGCTGCCATGCTGCACAGGCAGAGCCTCGATCCATCCGCCTTGGCATTGGTGCGGCTCATGTGCCGGCGATTTGTATCGCCGTCTGTTTAAACTGTGTAAATCGCCCTAAACTACGCATCAGTTTCGGTTTCAATCTTAAAATCTTGCTTCGCCAAGCAGCCAAACAGCATCAGCATCAGCAACAGCATCTCTTGTCTCTACTGCCTGCCCGCTAACCGTAAGACCGTTGCCTTGCTTCAATATGTTTATTTAAACGCTGCTGCTGCTGCTGCTGAGCGTTGAGGAAGTGGTTTCATTTGCCATGGCTAGCAACTTGATCGCGATATATTCACGCGATATGCGATGTAGCGGTAACAAATTGGCCCAGCCATTGGCTTCCTATCAGCTCTCTTAGCGCTCTGCTCTCTGCGTTCTCTGTGCAAATCCTGGCCCAGTTCTAAGTTGCTTCCGCGTCACCTGAGCACAATTAAAAGTGCGCACAGTTCAATTACCCACAGCCCAGAGACTGAGACAACGACTTCCCCCTATCGAACATTGGCCCAGGCAGAGGGTCTAGGTCTTCAGTCTGGCTCTTTGTCTGTGCACAGTCAGTCAGAGTCAGAGTCAGAGTCAGAGTCAGAGAGTTGTGCAATTACGCGGGTCGTCGACATTTGCTGGCTGTTTGTTATTGTTGTCTGTGTTTGCCAATTGCGCAACTGTTGCTAGTTCCAACTGACTCGATAATCATTCAAATTTACAAGAAAACAATCAAAAACAAATTCCTAGAACACAAATCGACGAAACTCATTTCATTTCAATTAAAGTTGCACGCCGATTGCGAACAGAGGATCGCATTGCTCAGCGAATGAGCAGCGGATAGAGGAAATTGTATACTCTATAAGGTAGATAAGATATAGAGATAGGAGCGCCAAGCAGCAGTAGCAGAGAAAGGTATATGCACTAAAAGAGTGTATGAGAATCGCGTAGAAAGGCGAAATCTTTATACTTGCCTAAGAAAACTTCTACAGAATTATATTGATGAGAATCTCATAGAAAGGCCAAGGTGGAGAATAATGAAGAACTCTCTTTTTATTACCCTTTATATGAAAATCCCATTGAAAGACAAACATCTAATCGAAGTGTGTATACTCTTTTGTATTTAAATAATAATATGAGAACATTTTTAGAAATCAGAATCTCAAAGAAGAGCATGCAGTATGCTATAGCTAATTTATTCTATAAGACAGGAAAGGCGAGCAGCACTTAAGCAGAGATTTGATAGTCTACTATCAAGTTCTAATTATGAGAATCTCATAGAGAGGCGAACAGCTATTTAGCTTATAGCTATAGAGCTGACAAATCATTAAGAGAATAGAGATTTTCTGAATACAAGTCATGTATGTACGAATCTCATAAGATAAACATTAGTATAAGAACTTCCATGAGAAACGCATAGAAAGGCTATCATTTAAGTTTACTTTAATTTCTTTAATTTAATTTCCACTTATGTTTAAATGAGTATGAGAAGGGCAAGCAAACCTTTAGTATCAAAACGTATTTTTATTCTCACATCAAGTCTTCCCTTTCTATTCAAGTGCAAGCTGACCCTTGTTTACTCTATAAGGTAGTCTGCACACAGCTCCTATACGCATGCAACAATTGTCATTAGCAACTGATTTCTTTGCCTTGGCATCAAACTTTATAGAAAACTCTCAGCATTCACCAGCCGCTTAGCTCAGTCAACAGATCGGGTGGGAGGGGAGCTGTTGCTTGTAAGCCAAGAAAAATGGCAAAAAGAAAAACAAATTTAAATAAGACAAACGTCAACCAATTACCGTCAATCGCATTTTTCCGCAAACGTCGAGCGACGGCGCACGTTAGCTCAAGCAACCTTTTTGCCCAGCACAATTGCCAGTGACTGCAGCATGAAGATGCGATTTCAGTTGCTACAACTGTGGCCGGCCCAAAAGGGGGTTAGGAGCATGCGCGGGCGGCATTGGGCGCGCATGTGCAGTTACGACTGCGTCACACGCGGCGGGTTCAACAAACTGTGCGGCGGCATTTGAATAAGTTAAAGTTAAAGTTGTTGTTGTTGCTGCTGCTGCTGCTGCTGGAAATCAAATCAAATCCAAATCAAACAAAACAAACTGCTAGCAAAAGCGACACAGCTAAGAGCAGCAGAGTTCCAGTAACAACAACAACAACGCAGCGACAAGGCATCGAACAAATTTCCATGCTGCTGTGAAATTCCGCGCTGCAAAGACGACGACGACGACGCTGAACCAAGTTGTTAGTTGTTGCTGTAGCTCTTTGTTGCCAAGGCTAGTTCTATGTCTTTTTATACGCGCTCAAGACGTAAGCAAAGAGAGTGTATTGGTTTCGGGCTAATATTGAAGCTACAGACTACAAATCAAACTTTATACAGTGGCATCACTACTATTTTTATGAACAATAATAGATAAGTAAGTAATAGGTAAGCAGCACTACTATTTTTGTGAACAACTACATAGTATGTATAGCTAAGTCCGCTGAAGACTTGGCATATTAGATTAGATTTCACACATAAATTCCTGCTTACTTTCCTTTTATGCTTTTAAATATATTCCTCGCATCTACGCCTACTAGAGGCGTGGCTAATTGGCTATAAACTACATGACTCGAACATTGACTTGTTGTAGACTTCATCGCCGCTTTACCTCTGAGCAACAACAGCAATTTTTGCACAGACTTCGCAGCATTCGGAATCCTGAGCGAGTATTATGCAGTTGCTTAGGCCCGACTGCAATGTTCTTACTTGTTTTTTTTTTTTTTTTTTTTGGCTCTGCGCGCAATTATCCGTCGCGTATTTGCTTTGGCTTTGACTTTGGCATTCTGCCATCGATGTACATGTCGAATGTGTTTGTCTGTGTTGTTGTTGTTGTTGTTGTTGCAAACCTTTCTTCCACTTCCACTTAAATTGCCCATGACGAGCTGCGCACACTGACAGCTGTGGCAGCAGTTGAGCAACTGTCTAGCTGACAGTGCGCCCAACTCTATATACAGATTCAGTTCAGCAGCAGCAGCAACCACAGCAACAACAACAGGCATAGGCAGTGTATCCATCATCAGCATGCGATTCTCATGCGAAAAGGTCAACAGCAACTAGTTGCAAAGTTAGAATTTCAATCATTGACTTTGGCCAAAGTGAAATGCGCCGATGATACGCCAGCCAGCTGCAACAGTTGCTGCTGCTGATGCTGCTTTTGCTGCTGCTTCTGTGCGTTGCCGGCAACATTGTCGCTGCGCGTTGGCCACTTTGTTCTGGAGCGATATCTAGCAGCTAAAAATTGCTGTTAGGCAACAGATCACGTTCGCCGCATGCATACAAAACAGCAGTTGCAGCAATGGTTGCTGCTGCTGCTGTTGCTGCTGCTGCAGCAATTGACTTGGCCATTTTCAACGCCAGTTGATTTTTCATTCGATCCATTTGAAATTGTTTGATGCCAGTTTGATATGGCCATAAGATAGATGCCAACTCGTTACGACTGCAGCCAAGAAGTACTTCAATCATATTCAACACAAGCGACACAACCACGGGCCCTGACAATGAGACTTCGATTTGGGACGCTGACAATGGCCATTAAAGATCGATGGCTATTTGAAGCAAGGGATTTATTATGCTTTAACATCTTCTGCCTATGTCTCTTCTTCAGCTTTATTTTAGGCTTTGTTTAATTGTTTACTTAGTTAAGCCCTATGGCTAAGCGAGACCCATAAATTCTTTGACTGCAACTCGCATTTCTAGTGCCCCGTTTAAAGGGAATAGTTATGGCTCCAAGCTACCATAGCCATAAAAGTTAAAGCCAAGAAACCTTTAAGTAAAGTGCAGCAAGAAGATTACTGCTGAGTTGGGCATAATAAAACTAAGTGTTTGCCACATGAGGCATCTTATATATATATTCTTGACAAAGCATGATATATTTCTACACACTTCCTCTATATATTTGGAATCTAAAAATCTAAAATCTAAATTTAACTATCCTTAACCTTATTTTATATGCCTTCCTCACTTTTTTTCTCACTTTCTTTGTCTCTCTATCTATCTCTCCTACTCCATCTCTCAATTTACATATATAACACTCTTTCACATACTTCCTTTAACAGCGCCATTTTTTCTTTGAATTGTTGCCTTTCTATGCGATTTTCATAAAAGGTGTTGTTTAAGTATACCTTAATTTGCTGTCTTATATGGTGAAGTAAGTATATTATACCTTGCATAATACAATATTAAAGTAAGTATACACCTTTCTTCAACTAAGCTCAAAATACAGGGTAATTTGATGTATTTTTGACTTGTTTTTATATATATTAATAAAAAATGTTATAGGCACAATTTTGTAGACCTCCTAATTATAGAGTTTGCATAGTATACTGGGTATTTCTAAAGTGTATTTTGCTTTCTTATATACAAGCTCATACAAAGTAATCTTTATAACTGTTATACATCTGTTATACATCTGTTATACACATATCTGTTCTAAGTAAATGCCTCACATTAAGTTCATTCCATATAGAGGGCAACTCGTAGTCGATCATATGCGCGCAATCTGTTCACTCAATTGTTAATTAACAATGCTGTTTGCATTGGCAATAGCCTTGCCAATTATTGATAAGCAGCACATACAGGACATGCTCATTACAATAATACCAGTTATTCCATAATTAAACCTTCGGCTCGTAATACACATACAAGTGCAGGGAAATATGATATACAGCAGCAGTGCCTTAATGGATTTCTCGCTTAAAAAAGGCAGCAACAGCAGCATGAATCAGCGTTTTATTATATACATATATATATATATATATATGTGGATATACTGTTTCTTCGAATGATTTAACTGTTGGAAATTCATTTGGTGCATGTGCGAAATGAGTTAAAAGCAGCTGCGTTGACGACGACGACGATAACTGCAGGGCACTACGCATAAAATCAATAGCCCAGCACAAACACAAACAAGCACAAACACACACACACACACACACACACACACTCGGCATGTTGCACTGTCAACAGTCAAGTGGCAGTGCATTAAAATTGTAAACTTGAACAACAAACAAAAGCCACAAACAGACGCTCGCTCGCTCGCTCGCACGGCTCGATGGTTAGGCCAGACGGTGCTGAACCAGGGTTCGAGTTCGGTTTTGGTACTCTCTGCTCGATTGGCCAGCATATTGCCGCTAGCACAGCACAAAGTGTGGGAGGCAGGGAAGAGGTGCAACAACAGCAACGACGACGACGACGCGCTGGCAATGCTGCCAATTGTGCACATTGGTCGCCTGGTATCCGGCTTATAAGCTGCCAATTTCAAATTGTGCGTCACGTACACGCATAATGGTCAAAAGTAATGAAAACATATGAACAGACACGCAGCAGAGCAGGGGCAGCTGGAGACGGCGGCTGATCGGTGTGGCCCTGCACGCAGCACTGGGGGCAAGCCTTGCACATTTCCAGTAGGCAGCCCAGGCAATGCGATTGCAAATGCACAAAATAATAATTTGCAATACGCGCAGTTCAATTACAGCAACAACAACAGCAACAGCAACAGCAACTGCAACTCCTTGGGAATCAACTTGCTTACTTGCGTATCATTTGGCCATGTTGGCTCATTTATTTTACAGTCGCTGCAGTCATATAATTGATATGCTCTAAGTAATTGGCGCTGACCACGCGAGCAACGTCTATGATGTTGCTGCTGTTGCTGTGGCAAGTGAGAGATCAAGCAAATGATTTGTATATCAAGCGATCGATCGATTATATGTCGGACATGCTGGCGACACACAGGACCACCTCGCTCTCTACCTGCCAGACATTCATCTCGCGCCTAATTGCATAGCCAGCAGCATCAGCATCAGCAGCAGCCGCAGCAGGAGCAACTTTAATGCATTGTTGCTAAATTTTGTTTATAAATCAAAAGGCTTAACGCTTGGCAACTTGTTATTGTTGTTGCTGCTTGCTGCTGTCGCCAACATGTTGCTGTTGCTGTTGCTGTTGCTACTACTCTAGTTGATGTTGGCGCTATGCTGAAAGCTTTACGTTTGATGTCGCCACATTTTGTGCAGTTTTCTTGTTGCTGTTGTTGTCCTTGTTGTTGCTGCTGCAAAGCTGCCATTTATAGGCAATTAGGCTTTGATTTTAGTTGCTGTTTGAATGGTTGCTGCCGTTGCCGTTGCTGTTGCTGCTGCTGTCCTGCGAACGCCATTAATGCAGTGTGTAACAAATCATGGCTGCAATTAGTGCGTGTTTATGACTGCCTGCCAGCAGGCCATATACAAACTGAGAGAGAGGGCTAAAACAGGCGCCCTGTCATGTCAAATAGCTGGGCAGTATTTCAGCGCTCAATATTTTGTACTTTTAGCTGTCTGTTAGGCTTCAATATTTTTTTTATTTTGTATTTTGCATGTTTAGCGCACCACACAATTTGCATGCAAGCATCGAGCAACAATGGCCACTGATGATAGCAACTAGAGAGTGAGCCGTGAGCCGTGTCCCGTGTCCCATGTCCCAGCATCCCATCCTAGTGTCCAGTGGCGTCAATAATGGCCTGTCTTTTGCCTCCGCTCTCATGGCCATAAACGCCCGCCGGCTATATTGTTAGCCGCATCGTAGTCGATAGTTGTTTTTACAGCCGCTGCCGCTGCCGCTGTTGCTCTTGCTGTTGCACTAATTGCGCTATCCATGAGCAACACACTCACACACGCATATATACATCCTTAATGACATAGATCATGCTAATATAATTATATAGTAGCCGCTACAACAAAAGCTGCTCTCATATCATATCATCAAATGTAAAAGAGAACAAATAATCTAGCCGGCATTATAGAATTATAGAATTATGCAATCGAGCACAGCCAGATGAAAGATGAAAGATGAGAGTTGCAAGCGTTCAAAACTAAACTATAGAGTTTACTTACTTGCTTCTTCCTTCTAGCTTTTTTTTTTTAATTTGCATGCCCTCTTCTGAATGTAGGTCATTAAATGGTCGTAAGAGTCGTCAGATGAAATGCTTGACGCAGTCATCGGTGCTTACAAAGCGTTCACGATTTTGCCATTTTCCCAGCATCAATTGGCCCGAAACTCTGCAACAGAAGAAGCAGATGAGAAAAAAAATAAACTTTAAATAATTTCTATATTAAACGAGCATGAGAACAACTTGCACATTTTTGACAGCAATTTTCTGGCCAACATCGCCCCAGAGCAACAAAAATGGCATAAAAATAAAAAAAAAAACAAAAACAAAACCCTAAATCGTTGATAAGCAATGTAGTTGAAAGAATATCAGCAGTGATATATCAACTGTCTAAGCACTGGACATAAAAAAACCAGACGGAAAAAACTACGCTTGGCATGTCGAAGACTAAATACCCTAACAAAAATATCTTTACTTGTAGAATTTGGTTAATATTAAAAGCTCACACAAACCTTTAACGAGGTTGTCATTTTCTTTAGTATTATAAATGTATCTTTTAATAATATAATATATTTCTATCTTACACTCAATTTATTTTAAGCATTAATTTTATACTAATCAATAACAAATCTATATTGCAATATTTTTTATTTTCCCTCTATATATACATTCGATGACATAGACAACAGTTGCTTCTGCACGAACACATCATTGGTACACTGTATATAAATACTTTAAACCATCGCCAAATCTGATTTCTTACGTTACACACTTCACAGCTAATCTAATATGCGAGAAGCTAGGGCATAAAAAGTAAAAACAAGGAAAACAAAGAAGTAAAAAAAAACTCAAATCGCTGAGTGCTGCTGACGCTTCAACGCTGCAAGCGGCGAAAAGAAATGCAATTTTCGGGCAAAAAGGCAAACGGCGAATGAGTAGAATACTTGGCGAAAGCAAAATGTGCAAAATGATATTCGTCTATGAGGATGATGACGCCGATGCTGATGTCGATGGCTACGTCGGCGTCGGCGTCAACGCTGGTAAAAATTGTAAAAATGTAAAATGGTAAATGGCGATGCGACCGTCGCGCTGCTTAAAATTCCAAAGCAAATTGCGGGCAACAACGCCAGCAAATGTTGTTTGTTGCCTATTTGTGGTGGTGGTTGTTGCTGTTTTTGTTACTGTAGCTGTTGCAGTTGTTGCCGGCAACAACATTCAGCAACATCACAAACATCAATTGACCCTTTGGTGCTTTAGGATCAAGCGTAATAATCGCTAGCATAAAAACGCTTTGCACTCTTGCGCCCAGAACGGAACGGAACAGTACAGAACATTGGCCCAGGCAAGGGACCTTAACATGAGCTCCTAAACATTGTCTGTAACTGAGAGCCAAACCAAACCGAGCACCGAGATTGCACCCATGGCACACATGTGGCTCTGTCTCTGTCCCTGTCTCTGGCTCTGACTAGCCAAATGGCCAATGGCAATGGCAGCGAATGAAGATGAATCGCCAAAGTCTCAACGCGTTTAATAAAACATTAATTTAAGCATATATCTTATATACATACACATAAACATACATACATGCATGTACATGTATATGGAAATTTCAATTGGGCCGCCAGCATTTGCTTCATGCTGACAACTAACATATACATACACACATCCATACAAATAGATCTAGCGAATTTTAGTCTTTTTATAGCTTCGAGCTATAAGCTGAGTAATTGATTCTTAAGTAATTAATTAACAATAAGTCCAACTTTTTTAAATGAAATATGTTATGTAATAAAGGAAGCAAAACAAAAACTCAAAGCAAATTACATTTTTCCAATAACAGTGAAGTGACAATAACGAAATATTTGAGTGTTTTTTTTACCTATTTTGCTCTGTTTTTCGCTCCATACATGTTGCTAGTTTCTTTTGAGTCTTAGCACATCCGTTTTGACACTCTTCTCTGTCTGAAATTAGTCCACACACATGCAATGAATATGTATTTTTACAACTGTTCATAAACGTGTATGTATATACATACATATTTGTGTCATGTATTAATACCCTGTAGAAAATCGGACTTTCTTTTCTTCTTGTTTTTATTTTCGTTTAATTTAATTTAATGTATTTATTAAAATATTAATATTTCTGTACACTTACGAAAAATGCAATTTAGAAGAATTAGACATAATTGGACATACATAAATACATATGTACATTTGTAGTAGCAACAATACTTTAAGAATAACAACTCTTATTTTTGAGTTCTTCCTTTTGCTTATCTTTCACTCAGTTAATGCAACACTCATATGTATTCACTATTGTATATTATTCACTATTAAGTTTTTTAACAGAGTCTGTTTTTTCTCTTGAGTTGCTTTCTTGAGTTGTTCTTTCAATTGTTTTGTTTACGAAATTCAATTATTTTAAGTCATCTTTACCTAAATTGCTGTATCAATTACTTTTTCTTTAATATTATTAAACTCGTTCTTTGCCACCAATTTCACAGAATTAAAATTCATCAATGTAACCACATGGCATTCTTTAATATGTATTATTTAATTGTGTCATTATGTATTCTAAAGCAACCATTTAAAATGTACAAAAGGTAATCGATCCAACATTAAATTGCAATAAAAAAAACTCAGACGCACTCATCGATTCAATAAAGACAACTAAATTTACGCAGCTTAAATTGAAAAGAGAATAGCGGAATTTTTGACGTTGCGTTATGTCTTGTGTAGTTTTTTTCACATTCTATTATTCTTTTTTTTGCTTAATTTACAGTTTTATTTGCGGGCTATGTTAATATACACTTCTCTTTGGCACTCATTCGCTCGCTTAGAATTCAATTAATGACAGTGCGTCATAATCGACTATCGTTGTAACAGCATCAAGTACATTTTATTATTTGCTTAAGTTCTGAGATTCAATTAAATATTACATATTCTTGGGAAAATTTATAAAAATGGTATTTGTCTTATAGAGTGAAATTTATGCACTAAATTTAGCAAAATCAAATTTTGTAACTTTGCAGCGATACTCGCACCCATATGCCCAGTGAGGCTTGAAGTAGTGCAGCGATATGCCATTTTGAGTGCTTCACATATTGCAGACAGTTTTTTTGCTGGTTCTTTTAAGATTTTTTTTGTTTTAGTGTAACACCCGCCTAAGGGTCAAATTTTGCACGCTGTCATGTGTGTGTGACCGTGATCCATGCAACAGGCCAGTCGCAGCCTGGCGGAACGAGTGCAACACGAACTATTTTAATGGACTTGGCATGGCCCAGCCGTGGCCATGTGAGAAGAAGAAGACATCTGGCTGTGCCACCAGACTATGCCATCTCCAATCATCTATCAGTGTGCGAGAGTGTGTGTGTGTGAGTGTCTGTATACACGCCCGTTAATCAGCTTTGCTTGGAGGCCTTTCATCAAAGCGCAGGCGGCACCCACCACCACAACAAAAACAACAACACAAAACGAAACAGAACAGAAAACAGATTAAACATACGACGTGTTGTGCAGTTAACCGAACTCCTAGCAACAACAACCAAATGGTCAACTAACGGTTTGGCATGCGTTGTTGACGTTGAGACTGCAAAGGCTTTTCAGTCTGAGATTTCGACTGCGACCTGGCGGCAATTGTAATTTATGATTCGCAGCGCACGGTGTTCAAATGATCTATTGGCGCGCCGTCATTCGCCATTCAAGTGATTTTCTTAAGAGGCGGCTCGTTGCACTCTTCATCATATGCTGGGCACTTGTTGCAGCGGCATCTATATATATGTAAAACATAACAGTTAAAATGAAATATTGCAGCGCATGTTGGGCTACATAGCCCGCCCTCCCTAAGGGCCTTGACTGTTATAAAAGTGTTATACTAGATGTTCGCAATTTAAATGCATATGGATGATTAATGGATCTGAAAAGTCAATGGGTGCGTATTTTTATCATTGGTAAACTTTATTCTTTACATTTACATACAATTGTTTAAAATTATGTTGTCCAATTCGACATGGATTCCACTTGAGAGTAAAAGGTAAACAATGTGCGAACGAGCGAATCTCTAAATATTGACATCAGTTTAAAGAATCCGCAATTCGATATGTCACACATACAATGGTACCTTTCAAGCATTACAAATACAAATTTATATATATATAATTATATATATGCGTGTGTGTTTGTTTGTGTGTATGTAATTGAAACTGTGTATTATAGAAAATGATTTGCATTAATATGAACTACGTAAATTTTAAACTATAAAAAACTGGCTACTTTAAAGGGTTACGATAGCTGGGTAGCCACAAGTGCTCAATTGTTGTTTGTTTGTTGGTTGTTTGTTGTTGTCTGCAGCTCACGTAAAATGTACAAATTTGAACTGACAGAGCAAATATGTTTTGTGTGGGTGTGAGTGTGTTTGTTAATAAAAACTAGAACTATTTCTTCTTCGACTCGACGGTTCGTTCATGATGCTGCCGCTGTTTATGTTGTTGCTCCCGTTGCTTCTGCTGTAGTTGTAGTTGGTGTTGCTGCTGCTTTTGTTGCTGTTGCTGTAGCTGCTGCTGTTGATGTTGTGTGCGGCTGCTGCTTTGCGCTTGTGCCTTGGGCAATGACTATAATGGCGGCGGCTCATAATGGAAACCCGGATTATTGAATTTAAAACGCGCGATCTCAAATTGCAGCGTCTCATAATTGATGTCGGCCAAACGTTTTAATTGATGCGCAATCTCCTGCGCATCCAGCCCACTCAATGCAGCACCCAGTGTTGTGCCCTGTCCATCATGATGCATCTTTGTGTTATGCAGCGTCGGCAGCGAGCCGCCCGTCTGAATCGTTGTATAAGAGCGCGGCGCATTTTTAACTAAAAGCAGATGGAAAGTGTTATATGATTGTAACTAGTTTTGCTGATTGCTCTACACTCACCTTCATAGATCACCTGATCTCGTCGTAATCGCTTAACTGGCAATTCGCCATTAATTAGTTTCGTGCCGCCACTGGAGCTGGCCGAGTGTATATTGGGCGTGCACACAAACTTGACGGGATCATTTGATGGCTCCGCATGATCCTGATCTTCTTCCACATAGGTTGAATTGTCCACGACGATGGTGCGATAACCGCCACCGCTTGTATTTACGGCCGTTGTGCCGCCGACAGTGGGTCCATCGATGCCACCGCCTGGCTCATGCATATTCTCATCGGTGAGATCCTCCTGATCGACGTGCTCCTCGACCATTTCATCCTCGTCATCGTCATTGATGGCCTCTTCGACGGCGGCTTGCAGCTCCTTTTGGAACGATGCCGATGTGCGTTGTCCCAACTCCTCCATATCATCCTCCTGATCATCCTTTTCCGATTTCAAATTCATTAACGTTTCCCCAGTACCCGGCACCTTGCCAAATAGATTGAGGGCACGCGTCTCTAGAGACGACATCGATATATCCTTCTCGCTGGACATAAGGCTGCGTCTGTACTTGCATCGTGTCGTGTTCTTCCAGTCGTTTAGGCGCTGCAATAAAAATATTTGCGCGTCATTCATTTGCCGCCAATAATCGCATAGCCTCCCTTCCCCACCCCCTTCTGTTCAACATAACGGGAGACCCACACAAGCCCTACGCGCGCGCACACGCACACACACACATACATATACACATACACAATCACACAGAGAGAGACACACACAGAGGTGCAGAGTGTATGAAAAACTCACCTTGCGCCATTCCTCGGCTGTTAGTGTCGGTCCCGATCCACATTTGTTGAGCCTGTCAGATAGCTCTTTCCATTTTCTGGTCAAATAATTTAGATCATAATCGCGCGGCACGCGTCCGCTGGCAAAAATTGGGTCGCTCTCCATGAGCTCAATGTACATTTGGTACTGCTCCGAAGATGTTCGCTTTTTGCGTCTATCCATTTTGCCAACCAGCGAATTGCACAATTTATCAATGAAAATGGCTTTTTCCTACAGTAAAATGCACTGCAAACACGAAAAATTAAAATCGACGCCACCAAATGCAAACAATTTTTACGCGTTATGTATTTTTTAGTGCATTTCATACGGCGGTGAACAAGGCTGCTATATGCAGACTATCGATAAGGATTGTGGTAATCGCGCAATGTTGCTCTTGCTAAGAATAATATGCTGCTCACAATTGATGTAAACATACTGTAAATGTGTAAATATAAACAAACATTTCATAATACTGCGATCAAACCATTTACTTGAATTTTAAATAATTATGATATTTTCTGAATGAAAACAGTTCAACAGAAATATTACAAAAGTCGATGCTTGCGTTCACACTGCTCATAAATATCGATAGTGAAGAGTGCTGCCCAGCGGCATAATAGTGTTACCCATAAAAATACGGAATCATTAAGTGAATACAGCAAATTATTTTATGTCAGCTTAAATTGAAAAAAAAAACCATAGAATTGTGAAATAAAAGAATACAGCAACTTTTAAATTGTATTACATAAATGTGGCAAACGAGCGCGCTACATCAGTATTAAAGAAAAACATAATTTGATATAATAAAAACCATGCAAAAAAAGACGCATGTTCAGTTGTTGGATGTTTCATTGCGAAGAAAACCAGATGATAACTAAACGAGAGAGAAGAGCGAGTGCGAGTGAGACACCAGAAAATAAAAAGATAAAGACGGAGACCATCACGAATTTAACTACAGGAAAATTCGCTTGCATAGATTTATATATATATATATATATATAAATATATATTTATATATACAGCAAAACTACTCTCTCCATGGCCGATTCACTGCTCATTGAGGAGCCGCATCCCTACATCGAGGATGTGGCTGCATCTGTTATTGTCGAACCAACAGCGGGTGGTGGGGGCGGTGGCGGCGGCGCCGGCGCCGGCACCTTGCCTGCTGCTGCAATGCAATTTGCAGATCTAACAGAAAGCGGCAGCGAAAGCGGCGACGATATTAGCAGCGATCCACAGCCACAACAACAACAACAACAGTCACAACAGCTGGAGAATGGCTCCTCGAATGCAACTCCCGCACGCTCATCGCCGCCACCAAATTGTGCCATTTGCTTGTCACGCTGCAGGCACAAATGCTTTACAGACTCCTGCATGCATCAGTTCTGTTTCAAGTGTCTGAGCGAGTGGAGCAAGGTGAGTTACAGGTGTTCAAAAGTGCATTTAATGCCAGGTCTAAACATTATCTCATCACATTGCAGATCAAAGCGGAATGTCCGCTCTGCAAGCAACCCTTTAAGACCATCATACACAACGTGCGCAGCCTGGGTGATTACGATCGTTATCCTGTGCAGTCCAGCACGCCGGAGCATTCAGCGTTGAGCTTTCACATTGTCAATATCAGACGGCAGCGTTATTCGAATCAAGGTGTTTTGACCAATGACATCGATGCCGCTGCTACGGACGATTCACTGGATGGTCTGCTGCCGCAGCCAACACGCATGCAAGCGCCTTTCAATCGCTTCGAGCCGTATCGCACGGAGCTATTGAATTTCTATCGTCATGACCAGGACGCTGGTGGTTCGGGTTCACTCAGTCAGCTCTGGCGTCGCTACGTCTACGACCGCAAGCTATACGCGTTGCCTGTCAGCGATAGTCTCACTGGACAATTTCGCGAGTGGAGCGCACGATTCTACAGGTAAGAGCCTGCAAGCGCAACAATCATAAGTAAAATGCATGCTTATTAAATGTTTCGTTTCTTACACTTTAGAGACAATCCCGCCCAGATGCATCGCTTAATGCCCTGGATCAATCGGGATATTGTTTGCCTGCTGCGCAACTTGCCGCAAAATGTGAGCGAGGTGATGCAGCTGATGCATGACATACTGCCCATGATCAATATAACGACCCGCACATTCCGTCGCCGCCTGTCACCCTTTCTGGGCGACCGCACCAATCACTTCATACACGAACTATTCAATTTCGCACGCTCACCCTACGACATGGTTGGCTATGATCGTGTTGTGCAATATTCAGCTCGTGTTGCCGAAGAAGTGGAGGTGGATCTGCTCGACTTGGTGTCCAACAATAACGAAGGCAGTGTGTCAACAGCCTCCGATGCCAATGGCAGTGGTATTGGCGATGCTAGCGGCAATGCTGAAGCAAGCAGTGACTGGAGCCGATTGCCACGTCCCTCGACCAGCGTTATTGTGACCAATCCCAGTGCAACACATTCCTTTAGCGTGACTATGGCCACCGATGGCAGCGAACTGCCAGGCATTTCGATTCGTCGCACAACCACCTCGAATGTCGGCTCTCAAACGGTGGCCATCAATTTGAGCATGCGTCGTCCGGCCAATGAGGTCATCGAAATTGATGATGGCGATGCTGCGGCCAATGCCGAAGTTGCTGCCATCAATGATGGCAGTCAGACAGGACGACGGCAAGCGGGTGCCAGTCTGCCCATCAGCGCGCACATCGAGCTGCAGAGCAGCGATTGCAGCAATACCAGTGATGATGATGAGTGCGTCTTTGTGCTGGAGCGAAAGCCGCCGCATTTGCGCACACCCGAGCTGGTTAGCCTGGACTCCAATAGTGATTCGGATGTGGTCTTTGTGGATGAGCAAAGGCCAAACACGCCGCCGAAATCAACAGTTGGCGAGCGAGCCGAGCAGCTAGCGGATGTTGCTACTGCTGCAGCTTCGACTACTAACAGTGCGCCCAGTGAGCTGTTCATGGGTCCCTCAACCAGCACTGGGCTACGTTCCACCTCGCACAAGCGGTGGAAAAAGGTGCTGGAGGATGCACGTCGTAAGGATTTAATGTCCAAACACCATGTGACACGTTCACAACACCGCAACAGCTTGCCATCAACTCTTGGCGACGGCAATAGCCAAAGCAGCAGCTCCAGTAGCGAGGATTCCAATGAGAAATTGCGCAAAAGGCGGCCATCGCGCAAAACTAAAACGCGCAAACGTGTGGCCCGAAATGACAATAGAAATAAATTCAAAAGCAAACGGCGCCGCAAGCAAGTGAAGGCTGACGAGGTCGTCGAGCCGCAGCGTTTGCGCCTGGCAAGCAGCAGCAGCAGCGACAGCAGCAGCAGTGGCAGTGACAATGAGAGCAGCGATGCAGCAGGTGAGTGGCAAATGAAATTTATATAAGCCTCCTCAAACTAAAGTCTTATTCTGTATATGCAACATAGGCAAGGGCAAGCACAATATGAGCAGCAGCAGCACCGATGAGAGCAACAGCAGCGATAATCTCAAGCTGAGCACATTGAGAGAGCACTACAAAATAGAACTAAAGCCGCACAAGCCTCAACTCAAAGAGGAAACAGAAGAGCCGCAAGAGCAGGAAGAGGCAGAGGAGACGGTCGAGCCAGAGCACCAAACAGAGCAAACGCAATTGCCGGATATTAAGAGCAACGTTCGCAAACGCCGACGCAGCTGCAATAGCAGTAGCAGCCAGAGTAATCTGTCCAGTCACAGCAATAGCCAGAGCGTTAACAGCAGCACCTTGGCCAGTCATTGCAATACCACGTCCAGCTGCTCGCCCTTGAGCCTCACGCTTAGTAATGCTAATGCGGAGCCTTTGTCGCTAGTGCAGAACATTGTCAGTACGTTGCTTGAGCTAACCACTGTGAGTGCTGGTGGTGCGGCCAGTGAACAGTCGGGCGCTGTGGAGGCGGATGCATTAAGCCATTCGCACAATAATGGTAGCAGCATGCATCAGGCTGGCGATGAAGATGCGCGATCGGGCAACTATTCAGATGGGAGCAATGATGATTTTATGATCGATGTCGTGAGAGAGGCAGAGAGCAGCTTGCTAGATGAATCTGTTGAGGAGGAGCAGCAACTGCAGCAGCAGGACCAGCAGGAAGAGGCAGTTGAGCAACCAAGTGTTGCTTACGAGGAGGATGAAGATGAAGACGAGGATGACGACGATGGTGACGATGAGGATGAGGATGATGAGGATGAGGATGAGGATGAGGATGAGGATGAGGATGAGGATGAGCATGAGCATGAGCATGACCATGAACATGAGCAGCAACTCGCTGATGATGATGATGATGATGCGACCGATGATGCTGAAGACTCTCCAGCACCTGATACCGAGGCCAGCGACTCGGAACTGGATGCAACGGATGCCTACTAAGACGCCTTGCCGCTTGCTAAAGCATGAACTGTGTTTTTTCTTTTATGAGTTTTTTTAAAGCGTTTTTCGAATTAGTTATCCTTAGCAACTTCTATGTGACGTTCTTTAAAAAAAAACCCCAATTAATTGTTGACTATACCTAAATAAGAAGACGCAAAAGATAACTCCCAATTTATATTAAGAATTTAATGTTAAACGCAGGACGAAAAATCTTTTGTAGTTTGGAGGCCGCTGATTAAGCTTAAGCTTAAGTTTTTAAGTTGTACATACACATAAAAATACGTAGCTACATTATATTAAGTCATTGTATTATATAAATGCATTGTTCCCCCATTAACCCACCCACCCACACACACACACACGCATCCTACACCCACCTCCGAAACCGCTTGCATGCGCATATTTTAAACCCGTTTAATCACATGAATTAATTTGTAAATGTTTGTACTTAGATATGTAAACACAAAATACAAGTATATATATAACTATATATATATATAAATCCATATATCTAATCGACTTAAGTCTAGTTTATGAACTAAACTCAGTGTAGTAAACAAAAATTTCAGCAAACGAAATCCATTATGCATATGCCAAATGCTGAGCATATCCAAAGTTTTTAAATTAACATTTTTTTTAACAAGATTTTAATTAAGTTCTTCAGTAAATGCAATAATTGTATAAATAAATATATTTATATGCAGTCTTTATATATATATATAAAGCACGTCAATAGTCTGTATCGATTTCTCAGCTGAATCACATATTTATTAAAGGTATATTATATATGTGTATAAGCTATACATATATAATATATATATTACTTATTATGAATTTTATTTTGTGTACAAATTGTGCACGTAGTTAATAAAACAGAAATATATAATACTATTGATTCCTAAGCATATATAAAAAAAGGAAATTGATAAACGTTTTGTTATTGTTAGCAATCTTTATATAAATTTATCTTTATCAGCGGAAATTGATTTCATAAGATTATATGTCTGAAGTAATCTTCTAAACATATACAAACTGTGCATGGTTTGTAGAATCGTAAACTGAAATTGGTTTTTGTCAGTTGTCTTTGAGCTGCCTTTGCGAACGTTATTTATAGAATTGTTTCTCTGATCAGCTGTACGATCATAGGCATATATTTCGTCATATGTATGAGTTTATTGCATATAAAGGTTAACTATATATGTGTGTAGCTATAAGGGAAGACATAATGGAATTTGTGGACATAGTACATATATATATTATTGAGCTGTATTCTCAGTTATGTCGCTATAGCCAGTTGCGTCTGTCTGTTTTATCAGTTTATCTTTTAGCTTTAAAGCTTACTTTATCAAACTTGGCGTATGTAAGTCTTATAGTATATATAGAATATACATATATAAGTCTACTGTTAGATCACATTATCTATATACATATAAGTATACTTTATGCCAACTATATCTCATCAATATCGATAGACTATATCACATAGTTGCCCTTGGAACTAGCAGTTAAACCTAAGTTCAGTTTGATCTTTCAAGATTTATCTATTTAACTAAAGAATTTTTGATTTATTCTTTGTATATGATCAAAGTTTTATGAATATCGGACGAGCATATCTTATGGCTTCCCTTGAGAGTAAATATTTTCAGCTTATCAATATATCTAAACAAAGTCTGCCATTTCAGCAAGCTACAAACTGTCCTCTATATAAATCAAATCTTAGCCATATCGGCTGACTATATACTATGGCTGCTATAGTTAGTATCTTAGCAAAAGTTTGCTTTTAAATTTTGTTAAACAATTAATTAATCAGTTTAATTAAGTGAATCTTATCAATTAGTGCACTATATTATATGGCTATGATAGGAATATTTATCTATTTCTGTGGGGCAAGTCTAGGACATGAAATTTTTAAAGTTGCCTTTGGTTGCTTGAGGCATCCAGTAGTCTTAGTGCTAGAGTTTTATTGTGGCTATGTAGTTTATTCATGTATATTTTTGCATATTCTTTAACATATTTACTATATGTATATGAGGGTTCAAAATTAAGTTTTTGAGAAACTTGTCAAGTTTTGATGATATCTTAATCAAATTTGTAAGTTCAGATTTCTAGCTAGTTAAGAGAAATACTTGATAACATTATATCATAGAGCTGTCTATGTAAAAGATGGGAGGGAATGACTCTATAAAAATGTTTATAATTTTTATGAACTTGTTAAATAAGCTTTACTACTTTGAATACCCTTTGAGATGTAAGACTTTGAAAAAAGCTGTACTAAGCGAAAGTTTTACTTATATATATGTCTATATATATATATATACATGTATATATATTTATATAAGTAAAACACTCGCTTAGTATAGTTTTTTTCAAAGTCTTACATCTCAAAGGGTATTCAAACTTCGTCGTGTTTAGGCTAGCTTTGAGCACTGCTTAAGCATAATTTGGCTGCAATTTCAGTGTAGCATTTAAGCCCTTATATGCTAGTCTGATCTAAAGAGCTTAGGAGAGAGCTAATGTGCTTTGTCTGCAAGCCAATTGAGTCATTTCTTAAATATCAATTTTCTATACAAATATCAATTTTGTATTGCTATATCGATATGATTGCTATCGTTATCGATAAGAGTTTGTGCCAAGTGGGCAAGTGACATGTCTGTGCCAAAAACCTGGAT
This sequence comes from Drosophila eohydei, assembly GCA_035045825.1. Classification (NCBI taxonomy): domain Eukaryota; kingdom Metazoa; phylum Arthropoda; class Insecta; order Diptera; family Drosophilidae; genus Drosophila; species Drosophila eohydei. The sequence continues at coordinate 6,591,899 of JAWNOT010000072.1, read as the reverse complement.
GTGACCAACTAAATTGGGTAAGCTCTATACATATATATATATACTATATACATATATATTTATATACATATATATATATATATATATATATATATATATATATAAACTCAGATCAAATGCATGTGTATATAAGAAACACAATAGCTAACAGCCTGGGCAGCTCTCTCTCTCTTTCCCACGCAGCATAAACAAGTGTTTATGTGAAACGAAATGGAATGAAACATGAGAAACATGAGAAACTTGTGCTTTGCCTGTGCTGTCTGTCTGTCATATTTGTATCTTTCTGTGTCCGTTTTCGTTTTTAGTGAAATTCTAGGGAATATTTAAGATAATCCATCAAATATTAGCGAAATGGGCTCGCGCTACATGGTCTACTGGCGGGTGTACGTCTACTCGAACAACTTGTATTCGCTGCCTGAAAGCGAGTCGCGCAGCTACCGTGATTGCACGCCCTTGATGTACAGGTGAAGTCGCACTATATAGATATAGAATGTGTATATATATAGCTACTTGTTCGCTTCGCAGACGCAACTCGGACGAGGTGCATCGTCTGCTGAGCTTTGCCAATCGTGAGCTGTCGGTGCTGCTGTGCAACACGCAGACGGAGCTGCTGACCGCGTTCGATGTGCTGCAGGAGCTCATCCTGGATGTGAGCATGAAGAGCGTGGAGTTCAATGCGACGCTGGCTGCCTTTCTGGGGCCCAGGACAAATCATTTCGTGCACGAGCTCATTAACTTTGCACGCTCCCCCTACGACGATCTGATCAGCTACGAATGCAATGTGCAGTACCGAGCTAGGCCCATGCAAGCTGGGGGGGAGCAGCAGCAGCAGCAATCGTCGTCGCATCTCATGCTGAACTTTGTGGAGTTCTCTGCGTGTGTGGACGAGGATGAGTGCGTTAGCTTCTCGGCTGATCTGGAGGTGGAGGACGAGGATCCCGACGAGATCGACGAGCTGGCGGACTTGAATGATTTGAATACGCCACTGCTCCTGGAGCTGCGTCGCCTGCTCGCCGAGCGCAATGCATCGAGCACGCTGCGCGGCAATCAGCCGGCCAACCAGTTGGCCAATGAGCTGGTGTTGCAAGCAACCAATACGGCAGCAGCGGCCGTGGCAGCGGGCGTGGCTGGCAACAGCAGCAACTCCAACTCCAACTCCAATTCCAACTCGAACAACAATAGCAACAGCACAGGCGCGCCGGGCAACGGCAATCTGCTGGCCAATGATCTGGGCCTTGAGGTGGCCATCGAGCGCAGCATGCTGGATCGCTTGGGCTCCGACTACTATATGCCGCGACGCGCCCAGCAGCTGGTGGCCAATGCGAACTATGCACGCAACTTGGGTCGCAATACGGATGCGGCAACGGCAGCGGCTGCAGCGGCAGCGACGGCCAGCTTGATGCGTGTGGCACAAACGTCGAGTGGCATGAATACGGGCTTGCGTGCGGCGCTGCGAACGGCGCCGCGGCCCAGAAGCTCCAGTGTGGCGCCCAAAAGGCGACGCACCACAAATCGCGATCTCGACCATTGAAACCAAATTGGACCAAAGACACAGGACACGCACACAGACACAGACACAGCCACAGCCAATGGTGGCACGTGTCGCATCTATAATAAATAAAAGAGCAGCTTAACGCATTTAATATTGCCTGAAAGACAGAACTTTTTGTTGTTGCGCCAGTGCGTTTTTAAAAGGTTTTTAGCATCAAATATTGATAAGCGTTAACGGTTAAAAGGATAACTGAAAAAGGGATCGCTCATCAATAAGGACATGCCATCGACTAAAATTGCGTGCCAAAATATGCCTTTGACGCATATTTGCGCTCCTTTTGTCTTAGCACACACACACACACACACACACACACACACACACAGACAAAAGGTAGGGTCTGTCACGCCGCCTCCTTTGGGTGCCGCGGCGCATGAAAAATTGAATTACACGCACTTTTGCGCATAAAACGAGAGGCGAGGCAACAAAATGTCGAGTAAAAAATTGCGAACGCTTTGCCTGCTGGAGTGAGTGAGCGGGGGCGTGGCTGCTGCCTCTTGTGGTAGCAAATTTATGGCCAGCAAATTGAGTTAAGTTTTTGCTGCGCAAAAAGGGATAATTTAATTGTGAATGGACAACAGTCGAATGTAATTCAATGCATATTTGATTTTATGATTTAACAGGTGTACAAAAGGTACTAATGCACACGAATCCAATTGGCTAAGAAATATTTACAGCAGCTAAGGCAATTTAGAGGCAAAAAAGTAGGGAGAGAGGGTGAGCAAAGGAGTGGGAGAGTAGCATTAACAGCAGCTTTAAGATTGAGAGAAGTTGAAAAAAAATAAGAAATTTATTTTATATTTTTATTTAAATTTTATTCATTTTTTAATTTAAATGTTAGTACTGAATCAAGCCTTAAGGAGAGTAAAAGGCAGAGATAAACATAAAAAAAATATTTAATATTAATCATAAAATATTTATAATAAAATAATAATAAAATATTAATAATAAAATATTAATAATAAAATATTAATAGTAAAATATGAATAATAAAATATGAATAATAAAATATGAATAATAACATATTAATAATAAAATAATAACAATAAAATATTAACAATAAAATATTATTAATAAAATATTATTAATAAAATATTAATAATAAAATATTATTAATAAAATATTAATAATAAAATATTAATAATAAAATATAAACAATAAAATATTAATAATAAAATATTAATAACAAAATATTAAGAATAAAATATTAATAATAAAATATTATTAATAAAATATTATTAATAAAATATTAATAATAAAATATTTATAATAAAAGTATTTTGTATAGATTTAAAAAAAAATCTATAGAACTTTTAGAGCAGTTGACTAGTTTGAACAGAAGTAGAAAAAATATTGTATTTTAATCAGTTTAAGCTGACAGATGACTTTATATATTATATATATATCATAAGCTATAATCTAGAACTTAACGAAAAATTAAGCTATTTTCTATTTATCTAAAAACAAAACTACTTATGCAAGCTAAGAAAGAAAACGTTTTTATAGACTGTTTTACTCAATAAACTGACGCGCTCAATAAACGAATTGATTTGAAAGAAATTAAACAAATTTTACATAATTGTGAAATGATTTTAGACTAAGAAAGGAGAGGAAAGTATTTTGTTTTTTTTTTTATTGCTGTTTTAATTTGCAATCTGTCTTATACTAGACAATAGAAAAAGAAGAAGAAGAACATATGTTCTGAAGAAGTCAAAGTAGTCTATAAACAAGAAGAAAAAGCGGAATATTGTATACTAAGAAGAAAAAGTAGAAAGAAGAGTGTTTAGAAATAAAATTTAGAAGAAGAGTTAAGCTTACGTTAAAGATATAGAAGAAGAAGAATATAGTCTATGAAAGAGAAGAAAGGAAGAAGCAAAAAATGTTTGAAGAAGAAAAGAATCTAGTCTATGAATAAACATAAGAAGAAGCTTATAGTCTCTAAAGAAGAGGTAGAAGAAGCAGAATGTAGTCTATGAAAACGACGAAGAAGACTAATAGAGTATCTAAAGATGCAGAGCAAGACTAGAGTCTTTGAAGGAGAAGAAGAGGAAGAAGCATTTAGAAGAAAAGCGTCTATGAAGCAGAAGAAGAACAACAAGGAAGAAGCAATTAGCCTGTGAAGCAAAAGAAAAACGTCTGAAGAAGAACAAAAAAAATATAGTATGTGAAGCACATGAGGCATAAAGTAGGCTTTAGTTATGCCTTAGTTAAAGACTATGCTTTAGTTATGCTTTAGTTAAGGACTATGCTTTAGTTATGCTATAAGTGCTAGAGTCAGTGCAGGTTGCAGTTCTATTTTACTTGCAGCAAATGTATCTATTCTATAGGCATCAACAAACTTAACAAACTTTAATTTACTGTCAAGCCTATGCTACGTGAGTTTATATAACTGTATGTTAAGCCCCATAGATCAGCTTATTTAAATGGTTCAGACACTGATTGAATGTACACAAAATTCGCTCTAGTTAATTTTTTTTTTTTGTATAATATTTATTTATTTATATTTTATAATATTTACAATTTAGCTTTTAAAATAATATATTAATTTTAAAGCTTACCTCATTTACTTCTCAAGAGTATATCCATAAGACACAGTTTTCTTATCAGTTTGATGTCTGTCAAAGATTTTATATGCAACTCCAAGTCGTTGTCTCTCTCTCTCTCTCTCTCTTCGTTCAGCTTAACTCAAATCGAAAACTTGACCGTGGCATAAATGTCATTAGGGGTATGCCTGCATTTGATGCTTGGCTTGGCTTGGCAAACTAATTTGCGTAATGTTGACGCAAAAAATAAAAACTTTCTATTTGAGTTGCCGACTCGCCCAGTTGTCCAATTGACGGACACGCCCAAGAAACCGAAACCGTAACTTGGCTGGCCAAGAAATAAAAGCGCAATGCTTACAAAAAACTTTTGCCAAAAATACCCTGTAAAAGTGTTTAAAGTTGAGCTTCAAAAAACGTCACTAAGTGAGCAGAAAATGAGCTTGGGGTTAATTTTTCAAGTACCATGTAAGTTTGCCAATAAGTATTGACAGAAGTTTTGGTATGCACTGGAATGTGTGACACACATACCCTGTAAAATCAACTTAAACTATTTTTTTTAGCTGAGACAGAAATGTGTTTAGGAGCTGCTTTCTGGCTGTCTGTGTGGAGAGTGGACATTTATCGATAAGTATCGAAAGTAGTTTTTGCGTAAATACCCTGTAAAGTCATTATATATAAATACTATATATATGAATATTATATAAAGCTGTTCTGGAAGCATTTGCTAGAAAAATGAGTAAAGTTTTTTTTTAATAAATAAAGAGATGTATGTAGTATAGCTAGCTATATACTTCTCTTTATTTATTAGAAAAAAACATTGCTCATTATTTTAGCTAATACTTTCAGGTCAGCTTTATATAGTATTTATATATATAAGAGACGTACTCTGATAAGATTTCGCATAAATATGAGAAGCACTGTGAGGCTTGTTAATAATAAGTTAGCTTGAGGCATATTAAATAACAAAAAAAATTTGATCTTAACTTTCTATGGCAGCTGAATGATATAGTAAGCCGATATTGATAAGCTTTAGTTTATACCTAATATATCAAATAATATATAATAATAATAATAGATTAAAATTTAAGCATATCAAGTTTCGTTGTGATAGTTTAAAAAAAAAAACAAAAGTTTTTCCAGCCAGAGCTAAATTTGTGAGTGTCGACTTCTTGATATATAGATATATAATAGAGTAAAACGATCTGGCTAATTTAGAGATAGGTAAGCGTGTGTATGAGGTAAAGCAGAATGTTGTGAAATTTTGTAGAGACAAAGGAAGATATAGATTGAAATTGTTATAGCGATAGATGAGTTTAGTTTAAATATAACAGCTCGACTGAGACTTGAAGAGAGATACTGAGCTATGTGTGCTTCCATGAGCAACTCCATTGCTAACAAAGCTTAAAGAGACATAAGTTTCAAATAAATACTCAAAGACCTTCCTATATTCTAGGGTATTTTCAAATTCAACATGCAAACCGTTTCAATTTGCTGGCCAAGAACTTTTTGCGCTGCATTCGCAGCTGTTGGTGCATGGGCGTGGCTGGGTGGTTATTGGTTTGGCGATTTGATTGCAAAAGTCAAAAAAAGTTTTCGCCCAGATTTGAGTTGCAAATTACGCAAAACTAAATGAAGGCAGCTATCTATTTCAGCGGCAGATATTACGCATACGCACCGTTACACTTGTTGGCGAACGCATAAATCAAGCGTGGCGCCAACTAAATGGCGAAAATCAGCGGCTCTTTATGTGAGTTCTATGAAAATGAGGCAGGCAGTTGGAAAACTATATCTAAGCGGCAGCGAGCAACATCATTATGCAGCCATGCCGTGGGCGTGGCACAGAGTTATGGCGCATAAATGTTTAATGCTGGCAGCATTTTCGTAGCTTATCTCAAATTCAGCAAAAAGAAACAAATATAAAATTAAAATAATTGCCACATTTGCCGCAGCGGGCAATTAATCAAAAGCCGCAATGATATGCGACACAATTATGTGGCACATACATAAGAGCGCGTGTGGGAGTGAGTGGGCGTGGCTTGGTGTAACCACATTCTGTTAGCCGTTTAACACTAATGAAGGCTGTTGGTGGTTGCCTTTAGCAACGTTGTCGCTGCCTGATTTGATTTATGCCTCGGCATTTTTCCACCTGAAATCAAGTTCGTTTTGCGTCTTATACCCTTTAATGAATGCATAATAGAAGGGGTATGCTCAGTTTGTCTGTGTGTGTGGCAGACACTGAATAACTGTATACTTACATGCAGTAATCTATATATATTTATATATATATTGTTACTCAGCTTCAATGGCTTAGTGCAACTTAGTGAATGCTGCCATCAGCCCATGTGAATGCTTCAATCTGGAAAACTTTAACAGCTAGCGGCTTAAAATTTGACATATACACGCTTGTTTAGCATATATATAATAATTATGTTAGCTTTCTTTCATATCTCTTAACATTATCATTATAATGCTAAAAATCGTTATAAAGATATTGTTTTTTGAGCATAACTCGAGGACTATAGTAGCTAGAGACACCAAATTTGATATGTGAGCTCTTGTAAAGCTTATATAAATATAAAAAATTTGCTTTTTTAAAATTGTTATACAGACATCGTTTTTTTTGCGCAGAACTCGAAGACTATAGTAGCTAGAGACATCAAATTTAGTATGCGAGCTCTTTTGTCGCTTATGTATATATGTAATATTTGCTTTTTTGGAATAGTCTTTGACAAGATATTTTAATTAAAAAATATTAAATCAAATCTTGACAAATTTTTAAAATAAATTTAAAAAGTTGTTTTATTTTGGATAAGTTTGAATATTACGCTTAGAATTCAGAGTTTTTACATGATATTAAGCTATTTAATATCAATCTGATATTTGTATAGTATCTTTTGGTAGATACTAGAATTATATATATAAAGTTTGCCTATTTTATATATAATTGTAAAATAAAACATATCATAATTTAATTCATTTTATTTTAAGTAGCATCTTGACCTTTGGCAGAGAGCTTAAGCACAAAGATGCACAAAGCTCCCAGCTATATTATATTTTGCTACATATATATTTTATATTTATTTAGCTACAATATATATTTTATATATTTTTTAGCTACAATATTAGGTCACTCTGTTTAGGGTATTTAGGAGTTGCTCACTGGCAAGACGCTACCTGGTTTCCCAGCTCATTTTTGTGCTGTGTGCAGTCGATATCCTGCTGTGTCCTGGCTGCTTAGATTTCCGTTTGCGACACTTGCGGCCTGCAGTTGCCATTTGCCAACTGTAAAGCTGCCACAGACTGTGGCACGTACTCGTACTCGGTTTCCATTACATTTCAGCGGAAGCCGGATGTTGAAATTGTTGAGCTGTTGCTGCGCCGTCTCCCTCGCGGCGTCTCCCTCTCTCGTCAAGGTAAGCTGCTTAGAGCAGCGCGAGCAACGCCTGGCAACTGGCAACTGGCAAAGGAAATTGCCTTGGATACGCTGTGGCAGACACATAGCTCGAAACCCAATCGCAGCATCCTTTAAATGCTCAATCAAAACTTAACTGAAGCAGCAGCAGCAGCAATGACTCAATTTACGCACTGCACAAACATCGCACTCGCCTGCGCCAGCTGGGAAAACTTTCGAAATGCCAAATGTTAGAGAATATTTTTTTAGCTGAATTGGCAAAAGTATTTGCCAGGGTCATAAAAATGCGTATGCAATCCGTTAGCTAGCTGCAAGCAACAAGGACAGCGCCAGCATTCAGCACTTAAAAAGTTGCGGTCGTTACCAAGTGCCAAGCGAAATGATGTTGTTCCTGCCACAGAGCAGAGAGAGGGGCAGAGGGCTAGAGCCAGTGGTGGGCTAAGCCGGTCAATCTTCGTGCTCAATGTTATCGCAAATCGAATTTGACAAGCAAGCACCATGAAGAAGAAGAAGAAGCAGAAAACATCAAGCAGCAGCAGCCGCAGTAGAGAATAAATAAAACTTGAGCTCTGCTAAAATTTATTGAGCAGCGCCGCCAACACGCGCCACATCAAAGGGGAAAAGGTGAAAACGTTTAATGCCAAGAACATTCCATTCAATTTAACTGTCAGCTCAATAACTGAACTAACATTAAAAATAACAAATTAAATTATATATTATTTTTATTAATATAAATTTATGTACTTTAAAGTGCACATTAATCTTTGCTTTAACAGTTGAGCCACTTTCAATAAAACCCTCTGATTTGCAGCAGATTTATAGGCTTAGTTGGATTAATATTTTATTCGCAGAAAGTTTACACAGCTGATATATAATATATGTATAAGCTCTTGATCAATATTAGTAAACAGTTAGCACACTAGCTGTTTTTTTTCCAAAATTCAAAAATTTTTCTTGGGATCTTCGAACAGAAAAATGTAAGCGATATTTGCTTTTTAGTCATATTTAAGCTTGTGCAATATTAAGAAAAGTTTTTTTTAAGATCTCAGCTTTATCTCTTAATAAGCTCTGCTCTTTCTTTGCCTCCAAAACAATTTTAAAATCTTTTGAAAAACATTTGTTTGTGACTTGAAGAAATCGCTCTGTCTCTCGCTCTCTCAGTCTGACTTTCTCTGTCTCTCTTTATTGCTGCATCTGGCTTTAACTCTTTCTCTTTTTCTCTTACCTTTTCACTCTTTCTTTGCTGCTTTCTCTTTTATCAGCTTCGCTCTCTCTGTCTCTCCATCTCAATCTCTATCTGTTTTCTCTCTCTCTCTATATATCTCCCTCAAATACTGTCCAGCTCTCTTGTTCTCTCAGCCTTTATCTGTCTATATCTCCCTCAAATACTGTCCAGTTCTCTTGTTCTCTCAGCCTCTCTCACCTCTTTCTCTCTCCGTCTCAATCTCTATCTGTTTTCTCTCTCTCTCTTTATATATATCTCCCTCAAATACTGTCCAGTTCTCTTGTTCTCTCACCCTCTATATCTCTCTCTCTCTCTCTCTCTCTCTCTCTCTCTCTCTCTCACACTCCATCTCTCTTAAGCCCTTATGCGTTCTGTCGCTTTCTCTCTCAACCTCATTTGCTTTCGCTCGCTCCCTTCCTGTCTCTTTCTTGTTTTCTGCTTCTCTCTCCCTTTCTATATTTTTACTGTCGTTCTCTTTCAACCTTTCATTCTCACCATCTGCCTCTGTTTACGTCTCTCTCTCTCCCTATCTATCTCTTTTTCCCTATCTCTTTCTCCCTATCTTTCTCCCTCTCTCTTTCCTTCTCGCTATCTCTCTTTCTCTCTCTCTCTCTCTCTCTCTCTCTCTCTCTCTCTCTCTATGTCTTTATATTTCTATCTCTTTAACTTATCTATTTTACCATGTCTCTCTCTCTCTCTCCCTCTCTTCTTGCCTTTCATTCTCTCCCAGTCTCTCTCTCTCCCTTTCCCTGCTAACTTCTCAGTCATTCTCTATCTTTATCTGTCGCATCTCTTTCGCTCTCTCTCTCTCTCCCCCTCTTCTTGCCTTTCACTCTTCCACTACAGCTTTGATGCTCTTTCCTGATGCGACAGCAATTTCTTCATAGTTTCTTATTTTCTCAGTACTAAAATTTATAATTAAAAACGATAAATCGAATTGTATTTATTATTCTAAATAAATATATATAATATATATATATATAATTTTTTTTTATTTTTTTTTAGATTTCATATTAGTTTCCCTTCCCCTCAATTATTCGTGCACACTTAAAATGCCAAGGAAATTGCGAAATTTAAGCTTAAGCCGAGTCATACGTAATCTTTGGCCTTTGCACATAATGAAAAATAGATTTTAATAAATTGGATTTGTGCGAATGAAATTGAAATCTTATTCATTATATTGAACTGTCATTAAAATTTGAAATTCAATCACAAACTGTGTAAGCCAAGCATATTCAAAATCAATTTCCATTCGAGCTCACAGCTCCATGGCCGTAACCCCTAACATCCACAGCCAAGCCAACCACTACCCCTGCTGGCCGACTGCCCCGCCACCCGCAACCTGAGCTCCGCTCGCTTTGCTTGCTTTTCACTTTTGGCTGATTTGCGCTGCCGGCAGCAACGACTTTTCGTGGCATTATAAATGTGTGCGTCATAAATCTACACATGGAAATTTCAGCTTCATCTCTTTTTTATTTATTTTTATTTTCGGGCTCACTGTTAAAAATCATGCCACATATTTATTATCAGTAGGCGGCGTCGTCATTGTCGGCGTCGTCAGCCGCCAGCAACAATGTCACAAGCTGCAGGACGCTTATCGGCAGCGTCATCATCATCAACAACAGTGGCAAGGGAGAGGCTGTAGGGGAAGGAGGGAAGCGCAGATAGAGAGGGCGAAGCGAAGGCAGGAGTTGCAACAGCAGCGAAAGCAGGTGAGTGGAAACCAAGTCATAAGCGGCAAGATGCGTATAAGCGTATAAGCAGTAGCAGAACGAGAGCAGGGGGAGGCAAGCGCAATGGGCGTAGGAATGGAAGGCGAAGCGGAAACAGGTACAGGAGTAGCATCAGCTAGGAACTTCAGCTGAAGCAGCAGCAGCAGCAGCAGCAGCAGGTGTTACAGTAACAACAAGCTAAAGAAATCTAAAGACTTAAGTAGCAGCATAGTTAGGAGCTAAGTTAGAAAGGCCAAAAGTATTAAGAGGAAGACTGAACGCAGACTAAGGAGTAGCTGCAGAGCAGTAAATAGTTGGAAGAGCTGAAACAGTAGATAGAAGAAATTTAGCAGGAGTTAAAACAGCAGCAGGAGCGGGAGCAGGAGCAGGAGTGAGAGTAAGAGTAAGAGTAGGAGCTGGAGTTGGAGCTGAAGTAGAAGCAAGAGCAGGAGCAGGAGTAGGGGCAGGAGTTATAGTAAGATTAAGAGTAAGAGTAAGAGTAAGAATAAGATCAGAAGCAGGAGCAGGAGTGAGAGTAAGAGTAAGAGTAGAAGCTGGAGCAGCAGCAGGAGCAGGAGTAAGAGTAGGAGCTGGAGTGGGAGCTGAAGCAGAAGCAAGAGCAGGAGCAGGGGCTGGAGTTAGAATAAGAATAAGAGTAAGATTAAGAGTAAGGGTAAGAGCTGGAGTTGGAGCAGCAGCAAGAGCAGGAGTAGAAACTGGGGCAGGAGCAGCAGCAAGAGTAGGAGCAGGAGCACAAGTAAGTAGGAGCAGGAGCAAGAGCAGGAGCACGAGCAACAGAAACAGAGCCAAGTGCAGGACTAGCTGGCTGGACTTCGGCTGGAGAAGTAATAGATGAGGGAGTAGAAGCAGCAGTACAAGCAGACAGTTAGAAGTCAGGAAGAGAACAGGAGCAAGTGCAGTACACGTAATAGAAGCAGGAGACGAGGCTAGAGTAGCAGCAGCAGATGAGGAAAATGGAGCGAAAGATAAAACTAGCGACAGGATCAGGACTGGACAGGACAGCAGCAGCAGCAAGGCAAGGAGCAAGGACAGCAAAGCTCAAGAATAGCAGCAGAAGCAGCAGCTGTTGCAAAGGGGAGAGACTTGATCGACAGCAGGAACAGGAGATAAGGAGATCAGGAAATTAAACAGGATATGGAACAGGAAAAGAAGCAAATGAAAAGGGTAAGCAAAGCTAGATATCGGATGAAGGATTTAAAGAAATGAATTGAAATGGAAAGCAGCAACAGGCAAATTGTCAGCAAACTAAGCTGAAGAAGGAGTGGGAGATTAGGTAAAGGAAGTGAGAAGTAGCTGCAGCAGAAGTAGAAGCTGTAGATCTGGGCGTAAGAGTGTAAGCAAGCTGAGCTGCTGGATCTAAGACAAAAGTAGATAAAGTAGAAGCAGAAGTAGAAGGATCAGGAGATCAGAAGCTGCTAAAGAAGCTGTAGCTGGAGGCTGAACAAGTGCAGAGCTGCAGCTTGAGCTGCAGGAAGCAAAGCAACAGCAAAAGTAGAGACATGGCCAGGTGTAGTTAAAGGAAGAACCAAAAGAAGGTTAAGGTGAAGCACTGAGAGAGCGAATTGGAAATGGAATTCAGGGAGCAGAAGTTGCGCTAGATAAAAAACTTAAAGAATCGAGAGGAGGTTTAGAAGCAGCAGCTGAAATGGCTGCAGGTACAGGAATAGCAATGAGACTGCGAAGGCTGCCCGAGCAGCTATCAGGAGAGCTGGCAAGGCAGCAGCAGCAGTTACAGCAGCTGTAGCAGCTTGCAGCTGCTTCCGCTGCAAGATCACAGCACTGCAGCTGTTGCCGGGGCAGACGTGTGAGTGAAGGCCGGCGCAGGTGCAGCAGCAAGCACAGGAAATTAAAGTAGAAGTAACAGGCTAAAGAAAGGGAGAATAAAAGTCGAAGCTGAAGCTGACATGGAACTGAGTGCAGCAGACGTTGTTGCCTCATTTGATGTCCTGCCGCAGACACATGTAACGCAGCTGCTGGTGCTGCGTGCTGGCATTTTATGGCTTTTGCCTTCAGTAAAGATGAACTTTTTGCGGCAACAAAGTTTTCACGCTGTGCGTGTGTATGCGTGTGTGTGAGTGCCTGTCACTTGGGGGCGACAAAAATTTGGTAATTTGTGCCCGAAGGTTAAATGTTAATGTCCACCATTACAGCACATTCGACGGCCCGAACGAACGGGTTATGGAGCAGGTGCCCGTGTGCGTATACGCAATATTTAAGGGGAGCTCTGCACTGCTAATTTGCTTGTCGCTTCGCCAACCCAAAGGCTCAACCGCAATATTTTGTAGTTTGCTTAGGCGGAATAAACACAAAAGTTGCTCATAATTTAAAGAAGCGGCAGCAACTGTTGACAGGCGCTCAGTGAAAATGTCCTTGCCTCGAGCTGTGGCCACAAATGAAATGCCGCAAAAGCAAACACGCATACACACACACACACACATACACATACACACTTACGCATACACACTTTGGGCCATATTTACGCATGTTGTGTTCGGCCATTAAACGCAAAAAGGCGGCTACTTGGCCAATGGGTTTTTCTTCTTAATGGCAACTGCAAATGCTGCTAATGTTAATTTAAGAAAATATATATACAAGTGTGTGTGTGTGTGTGCGTGTGTGTGTTTGCGTGTGTCTTGCGGTTGGCAACATTTGTGCAATATTATTTGAAGCGTCCGAAGTATCTTTTTAATGTTTGCGGCTGCAGCCAATTAATTGCTTGAGCTGGCCAACTAATTAAAGAAATATACGCTTAAAAATAGTTGGCAAGTTCCTTGGCCAGGATGAACAACTGCATGGGGCTTGAGACGTGACAAACTAATCAATTATGCCAGACAGCAGTTGCCTTCATCTTTACTTTGCCACATTCGCCATTTTGTTATTTACACTAATTGATGTGGCTAGAGTTTAACAAATGTGAAGACTATTTATCTCGCTTGCACATATATAGCTTAACATAATTCAAGGCTGTTCTCACTTTCGTGAAGCTTGCTAATTTCATCAAATTCCTCTTTAGTTTATTCTTTATTCTGTCATCTCGTTAACACGTTCATTTGTATTTAAATATAGAGAATTCATTTTTCCATGTATATACGTATTTATATGTATATTACTAGTATGCAGCTAATAATAACTCAGTCCATGTTAATTATAGAACGCAGACGCACAAGCACGAAGAGTACTTATCTCGCTAACACAACTTATATATGCTTGGCCAGCTACCTAGTCCTCAATTCCCTTTTGTGCTAAGCTCGCCACGTTCCTTAATTTTTTCCTTACTTGAAATTCATCAGCATTATTATGTTTATCTCGCTCAAACATACATCTTACGTTTGCATGCATAAAATGAATCTTGATCGCACGTCAGAGTGAAATAGATATACTTGAAATAAATTCCCTTGCCCTTTTACACATGCAACAAACGCAGCACTATGTGCATATACATATGCATATTAGTCTTACGTAACGTAAACATATTTTTTGTTAAGCGCTTTTATTAATAGACTAATAAGTGCATGTAGTCAAATATATTCTGCTTGATCTTAAATAGGATGAGCAGGCACACGCGGCTCATGTCGCTTGTGACGTGACAAAGCAATCAATTATGCCAGTCAAGGAGCAAAGGTCCCTAAAAAACGTTGCCAACGTCATGGCGTGCGCGCCTATTGAGCAGCAACAGCAACAAGCGCAATTAATTATGAACAAGACGAAGGCTTTGTAACGGCTGCTGTGTGTTTGTTTGTATTTATATTTGTGTTTGCGTCTGTGTTTGCCCAGGAGAAGCAGAAGTAGCAGCACCCAACCAGCACACTCGTTGCTTTGACTCGGGCTTTGGTCCTGGCTGAGCCGACGCCTTGAGCGCAGACGACAGCATATGCTTATGCATGCCTAATTACGACAAATCCTTGCCTCCACACCGAAGAGCCACAGACCAGCAGCAGCGCGAGAACAAGCACGCGCAAATGAAGCCAAAATACAGACACATACACCCGCACACACACACACACACACACGCACACAGACGCATTCATAATTATGGCCGTATTTAGAGAAATTGGTTATTATGTGCCTAACGCCATTTGTCTGACAGAAATAGTTTGTATTTGTGAGAGACTTAGCCAGAGTTAAGCGCGAGGGCTGTTCAAATAATATTTGAGTGTCGTCTTTATAGAGAATTCTAATTTGTATATTTATTAAATTATATTACTTGATATTTATAAACAACAAAATATCTAAATAGCTGCTAAAATATATATTAATTATACTAAACTTAATAAGCAACTCTCGCTCATCGTCGAAATGCTTGAAATTGTTTGCTAATTCATTATTATTGGCAATCGAGTCTAACGGTTAAGTGTGCTATTGTCCCTACAAAGGCGTTGCAGCAATTAGCCAAACTTACTATCTATGTGTGTATGTGTGTGTGTGTGCACCGTTAGATGGCCATTAATAATGCCTGTTTGTGGCGCTCATTATGCCGTCCGCGTCTGCCAATTGGCCATCCATCAATTGTAATTAATCATGCTGCCGAAGACCCCAACGAATCCACTCCAAATATGCAACAAATTGATGCCCCGCAATTAGCCGCAACTATAAAAATACCGGCCCAGCAAACAAATCAATGTGAGAAAAATACGCACATGTTTTTAAAGCACTCCAAAAGCAAAGCAACAAAGCGGCCAATGCGATTGCTCTGAAATGCGCATTTAAGTGAAGGAGAGCGAAAGAGGCAGCTACTGAGAGGGGGGTGACATTTGTGTAAGTATGACCTAGACCATGAAGATAGAGAGTGTGAGAGAGTGAATGAGGCGGACATTATTTGCGACGCGTTGACATCTTGTTGATGAGTACAAAAAGTCAGCAATGCTGTCATAAATTGCAGATGCAACAAAAACAAACAACAACTGGAAGCGCACTGCACTTGCGGCTTTTGTGTGTTTCGCTAGCGGAAAAATCACAACATAAATTCATCAACACGGATTGACAATAGCCTGTCAGCTGGCCGCACGCTTGGTGGGGAGAGCGAGAGAGAGGAAGAGGGCAACGCTGCTGGTAGCGTTAAACAAAAGACAGGCAGTCTAATAGAAACGCAAATGAAGTCCAACCGCACAGAGGCCATTGCCACACACATGTACATAATGTGTGAGAGGGGAGAGAGCGATACGCACACACATAAGCACACTCGAGTGTTATTGGCATTGCATGGTGCGCTTTACACTTCCATAGCTGAATGGGAAGGCCCCTGATGTGTTTTCTGCATTGAGGATTGAGCATGTGAATATATAAGAGTACCTTTATAAAAATGCCTACACAAATGTACCTTTACAAATATACTCATAAAAGTTTATCTACATAAATATACTTATACAAACGTACGTATGTGTGTACATTTACCTATTTGAAAGGGGTGATATACAATGTCCTAGTTTGTTAACCTACTGAAGCAAACCTAGACAGAGTAGTAAAAGGAATTCATATAGAAATGCATATGCCCTTATTCCAAGTACGCTACATTCTTCAATTTCTCTTTCACTCAATTTTTGTTTATTTGTTTGGTACACGTATTGAAGGTTCTCAAGTCGGCAGCCCATTTTTACGCTTAGCTGTCTACACTATCCAATTTCTTCTTTACTTCAATTCGTGAAAGATGAGCTTGACAAGTGCGTAATTGGCTGTCTCGCTCGAACACATACATATACAAATCGACATTTCCTTTAGTCAGCAGACACACAAGAAAGACGGAGCCAGTCTTGATCACATGTCAGCATGAAGAAGAAGTGATTGAAAGAAATTGTCTTGCCGCTGTACACATGTATATTATTATGATAACTGTAAAGAGGTTCAGTGTAAAAATCGCATTGAGTGCATCATTTAATAGACTTGTAAGTGCATTTATTTTCGCCTGATTGCACTTGAATGCCTAAACGCCGTGTCGGGCAGTGCATACCCTACAATTTGACTCTTGTCAATTAACAGCCAACAAGCCGTTTACCTTTAAGGTAAGTTTAAGTATTCCTTGGTGAGAATTTGTAGGGTATTTAAGATGCAATCATGCAGTTTTCTTCCTCTCTGCACTCACATATGCCGAAGGCTTCTCGTGTTTGTAAATAAGGAAAAATAACGGAATTTTTTCCTCGCAGACAATTCCGTTAATTTGTGCTTGTTTAAACTTGTCGATGCGGCCATATTAATAAATATAGCCATACCCATTTATAAATATACAAGAAAAAAGTAGAAGAAGCAAAATGATTCATGATTCAATTTTTGGCCAAAATGCGTGGGCTTCTGGAAATGGTAGAATGTGCCCAAAGGCAACTGCGAAATAAGTAATGTTAAAAAAGAGGTGGGAGAGGTTTGGTGGTAGCAAAAATATGATAATAATTATGGCAGCCATTGCCATACAGGCAACAATTAAGCGATCTGAGTTTCGCCTTGGCTGGCGACAATGAAAAAGTGTCCATTGTAAAAAGATTATATTGAGAATTCCACAGAGAGGTTCAACGAGCGAGTGGGCAAAAGATGCTGCTGTGTGTGTGTGTGCGCGCCACAGTGAGTGTGTGAAAGTGGACAAGCAGCGAAATTCTTTCTATTCATTTGTTTTTCTTCTTTGAAGCGAACCCATTGGGTATATTGGTTTTTTGAGAAGGTATACGATAGCAGCTGACATCTATCTGTCGGTTCATCTATTTATATGTCTGCCAATATAGATGTAGATAGAGAAAGATCTAAGTTTTAATATATCAAATTTATGTCGCTTTCTGTATATATCTGACTATATAATATTTAATAATTGACTTTTTTTAGTCTGCCTGATTATAGAGCTCAAAAAGCAAGTCTCCGATAACTTTGTTGTAAAACCGATATATATCGATATTGTGTTTCTGTGTTTTAAGCATATTTCGTAAGTTTTCTGATCTAAAATAAAAGTAGTTCTGGAAAACTTGTGTTACCTGATAATTGTCAGCGAGAATTTCATTCCTTTGATTTGGTATTTCCTCTTATATAAAATCTCTTCTATATGTGCTTTATTATGCACCGCCAATGCTTTCAATGGGTATCTGTTGATCATGCACTTCCCACACAGTTACGCTTTCTATTTGTTGTTGCTGTTGTCGTTGTTGCACGTTATTTTTATAAAACTCACCTCAGAACGGCTGATCATCAAAGATCTTGCCGCTGGCATTCGAAAGGCCCGAAAAAAATTCATTTTCATTTGCAACACGCTCGCGAGTGGACGTGTCGCAGTGCCCAACAGATATTCGCTATATAGCACACATATACTATACCTCATATATATAAAGATAGATATAGATATATATGTATATATATATATATAGTTTAGAGTGCCTGTAGATCTTGCAGCTGCCCGCGCAGCTTGAAGTGCGTGCAACAGGACGCGAGTGTTTCGTGCGTTCGAATCGAAATCGAAATCGAAATCGTAGTCGAAAAGCGAATCAAAGCTTAACTAGATTAAAGTGCAGATAACTGTAGTACGAGACGTGCCATCAAAGGCATGCGTATAGGTGTGCGAAAGTTTAACAAATTTCAATTAGTCAATTGCAGTGCGGCCCACAAGTGAGTGTAAAAAAAACTGAAAAAATAAAAGCTGAAATGTTGCGTTGATTATGTAAAATATACATATATATATGCAGTATATATACATATTGAATATAAGGCTGCTCACAAATGTCACCTGGCAGCTACACCTTGCTTTGCCGCCCACCACACAGACAGAGCGAGAGAGAGGGAGGGCGAGCGGACGCAAGCTGTCAAAATTATTAAAATTTTTAAACAATTTTGTTGTTATTTTAACATAAACATTTTGGCTATATATAAACATATGTATATATACTATAAAATATATATATATCTCTTATATTTTTTATACATTTTTTTGGTATTTTTAATTTGAGTTGATCTTTAGTTAGATTGCTCATACGCCGCGTTTGCCGCAATTTTATTTTTAGTTTTTATTCAATCAGCGACATTTTTACTCAATTTTTCGAAAAGCTTTTTTGTTGTTGTTGTTTTCCATTTTATGTTTGCCTTGCGTTGAGCACTTTTTGTGCTCGTTTTTTTATTTTATTTTTATTTTTTCATTCTCTGTATTTACTGTTGGCTATTGCCTTTGTTTTCGCATCACACCTGAATTGTTTATACTTAATTTCCATTTTGTTATTTTGCCTTTTGTTCATTGTTTTGAATGAGCTAAATTAAAGCGAATTTAAATGCCAAAGCACTTTTCCCCAGTCCACTCAATTCTCATCCGCCCAAAAGTATGCAACAGTGTTGTCTCACACACACACACACACACATACACACATCGAAGCTTCGTAGTCTACACTGCGTATGCGTATTGAGATTTTTATTTTCTCTAGTTCAAGGTCGCATTTTAATTAGTAAATGGAGTGGGAACAGTGCAGATGCAATATAATATTAATTGAGAAATACAAACTCTTGCTGTTGTTCTTAATTAATTCACTTTAAAGGTTCGATTACATTTTTATCCGTGGCCAATTTGAACTTTGCTTATTTGCAATTTCTTTTGAACTTTGTTAAGTCTAAAAATATTTTATTCAATATTTTTTTAGACTTCCTTAAAGTTTTAATTAACGGCAGAAGGTGTTGCCTTACGGCATGAGTAACAGGCTTTTTAAATAGAGAAGGCTGAGAAGTTCCTTGTATAACTTTTTGTTATTCTTTGTAGCTCAAAAGTGGCTTTCATAATTTGTAATATAATTTTTGTTGTTTTTTTTTCTATGATAGAGAACAGCAGCTTGCAGTCCTTTGATTTCTGCTTAAGATCTGTCTGAATTAATAAAGACTGCAAATGGGGCTAAAACATAATTAGTTCGAACTGACATTTTAAATTATTATTTTATTTTATTTATTATTATTACATTTTTTCTAATTTATTTTCTTTTAGCAATTTCACATAAAGAAATTCAGGCTAAAAATTGAATTGGATTTTAAAAAGTGCGTTTGACTAGGCAAATCTTAATTTTGCTCTTTTTTCTTTGCTCTGTCTACATGCAAGTTCCTCCCATTTCAAATCTATTTGCTAAGCTAAAGCCTGAGGCTGCAAGTAATTTCAAATGTTAAGCCTGTGCAACTCTGATTTTCTTACAGTTTGTAGCGCTAAGAATACTCGTATATATCAAATATCATATTATTATATAATTTATAACTTCAAACTTAACCAGAAATCTCTTAGCTTCTTTTTCATTTCCTTGACTGCTTTAATTTCTCAACTCAAAAGTAGCCAAAGTAGCTGTAATGTTTATTCAACAGTTTTCAGTCTTAAGACTTATTATATATACTCTACCATATGGCAAATAGACTACTCCATTATCACATAAAGTCCCAATTCGTAACTGAAAACTGTACGACGACATTCTTCAGGCTGCATTTCGTACTTAAGTTCGATAATGTCTTGAGTTCAGGTGGAGGTTGATGCATTGCAATTAAAAGGAAAGCCGTATTTCCAGGTGACTGCCTGCGAGCGTTGCATTTATTGAAAAACAATGCTTGTAGCATATTAAAATGTTGCATGCAACAGCTACGGGCGACGAGGCAGCATGAATATTGGCAGCGCACGTTAATTATGCTTGACAATGGGAGTGTGTGCGTGTGCCAGTTTGTGTGTGTGTGTAAATCAAAATACATAAATACGCATATCGCTTATCACGAGTCATGCAGCATGTGGCGCCGAAATGCTTGGAGCATCGTTAATGTGCAACTGCCAAGGGCAACAAAGTTTTGCTGCGGTTCTTTTGTGGCAATGCAATTAAATGCCAACTGCAGCCCATAACGATAATGAGCAGGTAAACAACAATGCAGCTGCCCCATATTGTGTGGCATGTGGCATAATGAAATGTAATATTCAATGGAAATTGTAGCTGCTATCATTTGATGTGGCATTCGTGGCCAAAAGCGTTGTCTGTGTGTGGTGGAAGCGACCTTGTCTGATTGCCAGCATGCGTAACTAGTTGATTGGCAGCCAAAACTCAAGTGATTAATCATGCAATTTGGCATGCAGCGGTGAATTCACTGCTTATCTCTCACTCACTCAATCAACCACTTATTCTATGGCTCTCTCTCCCTCTTTCTCCGTCTGTCTCTTTGCAGCCATCACAGTTAACAGCAACGCAACAGGGCCCCCCAAGGGGCGCCTCGGATACCCAAACAGGAACAGGAAGACAAAGCGTAACGAAAGCCAAAGCCCAAAAGTAGCTGTAAGTACACGAATATGCCATAAAAAGCTTTAAATTACATTTGAAAGTAACTGGAAGATACAAATTCCGTGTGAGAAAATCTGTGGAATATAATCGAAATTAGTTTTTTCAATCAATCAATCAATCACTGATCAATTATTCATAAAACATGGAGAATGGTATATTTATAAAAAAAAACACTTTTACGGCTTTCTTATTTTCAATCATAAAATGATCAATCATCATCAATCAATCAATAAAAATTCATAAAATGAAAACAATTTTGTATATTCTATGAAAACATCAATCAATAAGGCTTCAATCATCATCAATCATCATCAATCATCTTCAATCAATCAATCAATCATTCATATAGCACTTCATATATACATATATAACTGCAAAAATACACTTTGAGGGGTGTCCACTTTTGAAGACATCGATTATCATCAATCATCGTCAATCATTCGATCAATAATCCACAAAGAAGTCATAGTTTGTATATTACTTAAAAAGGTTTTATGGAGTTTCCGCTGTAAAAGACATCGATCATCAGGGCATTGATCATCATCAATCATCATCAATCATTCAATCAATAATCCAGAAAGAAGTCATAGTATGTATATTACGTAAAAAGTTTCCCTTGTAAAAGACATCGATCACTAAGTTATCAGTTCTCATCAATCAGTCAGTCAATTTTTCATCAAGTGACAACCACAGAGAGATTCTTCTCTTAAAGATATTATCAATTGGTCAAGCAAGCTAAATGCTTTATAAGATAATTAAGCTAGATTTCAGGGCGATAATAAAATCAATTTTACTTCTCTTTACTATTTCAAAGCTAAAAGAGTAAACTATAATTTAATCATTTAGTCAATTATTTAAAGTGGAAATAGTTTTTCTTTACTGATTGCCTTATTAAAGTGATATTCATCATATACAGATATATCAATGAAATCACTAAAGAGGCGGAAATAGCTTGTACATTCATTTATTATAAACAAACTGAAAGCTTTTAAGGATTTCTTGTTTTTTAGAAAAACTTGAACAATTAGTTTGTTTGCATTAAATGAAAGCGTGTTTTCAGTTTTCTTGCTTGTTTTCTTTGCCTCGCCAAATTGCAGAAACTTTTTCGCCTTCAGTTTAGTTGGGCAAATGTTCTCGCTTTTACACATACTCGACTGCAGTCTGCGAAGTTTCAGCCTCTGTCTGGCTCTTATTTATAGCTCGAGTATTTGCCGTTCTATTTTGAGGCGTCTGCACTCCGCTGTAGTTAAAAAAATTCTGGGCAAAACGCATTAACTATTTTTAGCGCCTGTCTCCGCTCCAAGGGAATACGACCTTGAGCTCTCGCTGTGCCTGCTCTGCGCTCAGAACTCTTCCCTTCTGCGCTTCCCCCTCTAGCTACCTTGCCCTTCCATCTGCCTCTCTTTTCGCTCCTTTGTTTGGCCTACGCTGACTTGTGCCACATGGCAGCTAATGGACCCCTTTGTTTGTTTGTCTTCATAAATAAAGTCAATTTTATTTTTTGGGTGAAAATTTTGTTGCGAAAAATTGTGCAGCGTCATTGTGCACTAACGGAAAACCAGCTGCAAAAACGAAATTATGGCTAAAGCGTCTATAAGTTGCAGCTAACTAGGGCATCATTTACAAAAAAGCCCAATGTGCGTTCCAGTTTTTGTTCAATGGAGTTTATTTTTAGAGGCACCAAAAAATAAGTGCCTACAGATGCATAAACATATATAATTACAGATACGGATGGTAAGATAGATACAAATTCATCTATAGATTGAGATGAACAGATAAAGATACAGATACAGATACAGATACAGATACAGATACAGATACAGATACAGATACAGATACAGATACAGATACAGATACAGATACAGATACAGATACAGATACAGATACAGATACAGATACAGATACAGATACAGATACAGATACAGATACAGATACAGATACAGATACAGATACAGATACAGATACAGATACAGATACAGATACAGATACAGATACAGATACAGATACAGATACAGATACAGATACAGATACAGATACAGATACAGATACAGATACAGATACAGATACAGATACAGATACAGATACAGATACAGATACAGATACAGATACATATTTAGTTGCTTACACAGATTCAAGTCTAGATACAGACATAGATACAGCTACTTATGTAGCTACGACTACAGCTAGAGATACTTTTACATATACAGCTGCAGATACTTAAGATGCTAACGGAAAATGCCGGCAGCTTTATAAATAGTTCGTCATTTAATGACGTCAACGGATGCTCAGCGAGAATTGCGCTCTCTCTCTCTCTCTCTCTCTCTCTCTCTCTCTCTCAATCTCTGTGAGTGTGTATATGTGTGTGCATGTGTGTGTGTGTGTGTGTGTGTGTTAGGCAAATTACTTTGTTGCTGTGGGCAGCAATTAGCCGCGCTTTCTTGTGGCCTCACATCAAAACAAAACAATGTGAAAACTTCATTTCGATTCACACACGTGCAGCACACACAAAATGTAACTCATTAATGAGCTGCTGTGCATAGCCAACGATGTAATGCATAGATACAACAGACTTACACACACACACACAATCTCACACACACACTTGTGTGAGACGTTGCCAAGAATATCTTTTTGCGTTCGTATTTCGATCGCACGTTTGTTTATTTGTATTTCGAACGTCGTTGCGCTCTATATGCATATATATAGCAACACACGCACGCACACACTCACACACAGTTTGTATATATTTAAAATATTATACACTGCTCTTGTTTTTCCTCGTATTATTTTTTCGCTTTTCTGCCTTTTGGCTTCATGTGCTTGGCAATTTTCAATTTTCAATTTTCACTTGGCTTCAGTCGGTTCTTACATTTCCAATCGAATTCTACGAGTCGCGTTGCAAAAAGAAAAACTCGCAGCGCATTTATTTTTATAATTTAAATCTTAAAATATATAAAAATTTTAAATTTTAAATTCACAATTTCCTTACATCAAATATCTATATATATTAAAAATAAATGTTTTCAAATCGAATGTGAACGAGCAAAGTTAATTGTGAAATATCTTTGGCTGATGAAAATATTTGAGAAATTCGACATTAATTATAAATAGTTAAAGTTACGTTGGAAATATCCTTAATCTAGTTTGAGTTTGTAGCCAATTGCATTTTATGATTGCCTCTGAGTGTTGCTTTGACACAGCAGCAACAGCAGCAACTGCAACAGCAACAGCAGCAGCAGCAGCAAACATTTTACTTTATCTATTGGTGAGTTTTGTGCTTTTATTTTTTTGCTGTGTTACCCGCTCAGTGAGTAAACAGTGGGTATATTAGCTGTTCATCTCGGCATTTGCTATATGAATTCTTTTATGTGTTCGAAAACAAAATTACTAGATACTATATTAAGTTAGTTTATAGACTAAAGTCTTACCATGTTGCAGGCATGTCTGTTTGTGTTTATTAGTCTATTAATATTATTTATGGCTACGCCCACGACGAACAAGCAAAGAAAACTATATTTTTCACAATTTTGCAAGCGCTTAACTTGGGCAAATAGATCTTTAAGAATCTACTTCAAAAATCAATATGTAAGATATATATATATATATATATATATATATATTTATTATTCAGTATATCAGATATCGAGCAGGTCTATATATTTTAGTCATGGCTAGAATATATCGACCACGTCTCAATGCCTATAGGAGATATCGAATATGTCTCTTATTGGACTAAATATCTGATATATACTATATACGATACGATACTATATACGATATATGCTATATGTAGGCACACATCGCCCACGTCTGAAAGCCTACAGCAGATATTGTCAATATCTCTTATAGGCATTCAGATGAGGCCAATATTTGATATATGTTATATACCATATATTATATATATATGTATATCAAATGGTAGCTCTTCCGTCTAAGTTATGTGCTGATAAATATTCTCTAAATATTCTGGTAGATTTTTCCATTTGGGAAATGTTTGATGGAGTACATAACATTTATAGTAATATATATATATATATATATATATATATATATATATATATATATATATATATATATATATATATATATATATATATATATATATATCTTCCATAAACTTAATACTGATAATAAACTCTGAATCAGTCTACGCTCTATATACTTTAGAGTCTTTTTGAATGAATAGATACAGTTATGGCGTAGTCTTTCTACTATATAAATGTATACAAATATATATAAATATGTTTAGTTTACTTAAGAATGAAAGTCAAATATATTTGATATATGTTTAGCCCATTGTGCTATAAGTGAGCTTTCAATAATATTTAATCAGAAATATTGTTTTTAAAATATTTTCTCTTATAAAATCATAAATATTTGTTAGTTCTTAGAGCTTTCAGAGCAATTGTTGAGCGAGCATTAAGCAGTCAATGTTAGCTAAGCTCTAGACTACGATCATAAATACCCTTTCAATATTTAGCTCTATCCCCAATACTAGTTGACTTGTTAGTCAATTATGAAAGAGCATTGCGCAGTCAGTTAAGCCCGACCTAATGTATATTCTTTAGCTTTTTTTAGCGGTTTTGTAGCTGCGGTTTAGCATTTCGCTGGCTCTGCCAAATGTTTGACCCAAATATTTCGCTGCAATTCCGTTTTTTGTTCTTCAGTTTTTGTTTTTACTTTTATTTTTGTTGTTGTTTTTTACTTTTGTGACAGGCAATCGCTTTAGAGATCTATCAAACCAGCCGTCGAATTTTGTCACTTGCGACAGCTGGCGAAAAGTTTTGACCCATTTACCAATATTGATGAATGGCCAAAAATTGGAAACGCACTGAAGTAGTTGCGATTGCAACCAAAACTGGCAAGCATCCAGGGTCAAATAGACATAGCATAGACATATACACATACATGTACATATATATATGTGTATGTATATATATATAGTCTATATAGTTGCAAGTCTTTGAACCCAATTGCAATGAACTGAATATTTACGCATTTCCGTTTCCTTTAGCTGACAGACGTTTGTCACATAATTGGCTAAATTTAATTGCCAAGGCTAATGTTTTTTCTATAGCTATACACACACACACACATATATATGTATATTATATATATTTGTCTGTGTACGTTGAAAACAAAACATTGAACAACTGTCCCCATCAATCTTGGCGCATAAACAAAAAGTTGCGCTAAAGTTTTGCCCGACAAAATGAATAATAAATATTGTTCTTTGGATCAGGAAACAATAGTGTGAATACTAGATAGCTAAACTAGTTGTGTATTCGAAAGAAAAAATTCAATTTATTATTTATTATTTCATTTAATAAATGCATAATTCAACTCCAAGGGAAGTGGCTAAAAAATTGATGTGAAATTTATTTGGTGTTCGCCTCTTTTCCAGCTGTTGGCTGTCATTAATTATAGCTTTTTCTACATTTTATATTTATATGCTTGAAAATTTCGAAATGTGAATGGCATAAAAAAGCCAAAATCCCAAGTGCATATAGTATATATATGATGAATATATATATATATTAGACACAATATATGTTGAACTGGCGCTAAGTCTATGTGTCTTTTTGCTTAGACTGCGGGAAAAATTGGAGTGTTTTTCATCATCATCATATATATATATATATATATATATATATATATATATATATATATATATCTATATATATAAGATTATATTAATCTGATTTGGCTTACCTAACAACGTTTATATGAGCACACAAAATCTTATCAAGATCGATAAACCATAGCATTTAACTGCGTTCACTTAGAAATTAAGTTTCACTTTAAGAATAATTTGTTTTTTTTTTTTTAACAAATATTAATAATCCAATAATTCGTTTATATATGCAACAAGCAATGAACATAATATTTAAAAAGCCAAAGCAAATGATCGATTTTTATCGAAATTAAGCTAATCGAATGTGTTATCGAAAACGCAATGCAGATTATGCACATCAAATTTAAAGCCTCTCCAGCTGAACATGGCTAGAACAACTCGGCACGTCGATCTGAGTAAGAATCTTCAAACTGTTCTATATATTTTTATAGAATCTTTATAAACTGAGTTCCTGTATTCAACTATTTGAAGATATCTTTAAGACTTTAACTTCGATTTATCCCGCTGGCTGTTTGTTAAAATATCTTTAACAAATTGAAATTTTACTCTCTAAAGAAATAGTTAAAGATATAAAGCTATGCACACTCAGAGCTTTGCCTTCGTGCTCAACTCAATTGCAAAGCTATAAAAAAAGCAATTTCGCTGCGATTTGCAGCACATGTGTTTGTCTTAATGTATTTATTTATGTAATTGTTAAATTCGAGCACTGTCCATTGCACGCAAAGCACGCTCTTAAATAACTAAGCTGCCGCTCCCTCTCTCTCTCTTTCTCTCTCCTACGCTGCCCTCTCTCTCGCTCTCTGTTTGCTGCTTTTGAATGGCCATTCAAATTGTGCATTGAATGTGCTTTGAAGTACCGGCGCCGCCTCTGCGCACCGCCCCCTTTCAGAAGTCTTCAGCTCTTTAGCAAACATTCACAATTTCAGCCAGCACAGCGTGTGTGTGTAGTGGGCGTGGCCCTGGCTATGGTTTTTAAGGCAGTTTCTATTATGCGAGCGCATGCCTTTCATTTTAATCCTTTTTGGCGCCCAAATTCACAGATTGCAATTGCAAAATTAGTTTCCAAAGAGTGGGCGAGAGAAGGAGACACATACATATGTGCCACGCCCACAACTGCTACGGCTGCCAGTGGTTTATAGTACGCACAATTTGAGCGGGCGACAAAATTTCTATTCAATTTGATTTTAAGCGCATTTTCCACTTAATTGCACGCTATTCGCATGCGATTTTCTTCTTCTTCTTTGCATTTTTTTCTGATGCTATGGGCGTGGCAATGGGCACGGGTTGGGGGGTGGGCTACTGCCATACAATGTGAACTTTTGGCCGCAATTTAAGCAGCGCTTTAAATATATTTCACACACAGATTTAATTGGCAACAGGCTGCACGACAATTTTGTGGTGCACCTCGATGTTTATTTATTGTTGGCCAGGAAGTGGGCAGCCGGCTGCAGCAGCTTTGGGGCGTGGCTGGCAGCCATGGGCAACGCGTGCACCGTGTGCACCGTGTGCTGACGTGGCGTATACGCAATATGCCTCACGAAATTGCATTTCATCTACACACACATATATATATATGTATATATATATATATCACTGTATGTCTGTAGGTATGTCTGCATATAGTGCACATCGCATTGAGAAATATTTCGGTGTGCTTCATGGGAAAATCTGTGTCATTTTTATTATTAAAAGCTGCGCATTTGCAGCTTATTTTCGGTCAGAAAATAAGAAAATTTTTGTATGTTCGCAGCTAGCAGGCAACTGGCTCGCAATTACTTTGCCAAAAATCAACGCGTGTTGGATTTCCGCGAATTCGCGGCAGTCAAAAACTTAAAGCCAATGCGGAATTGACTTTAATATTCGCATGATCATTATCATTATCATTATTATTGTTATTACTTCTATAAAAAACTTTGCTATAAAAATATATTAGCAATGTTAATGATAATAATAATGAGTATGCTAATAAAAATCATTATATCTATTGAAAATGGTGATAGGGTACAATTTTGATAGTTAAATAAACAATAGTAAAAAATAATACTATTGCTAATGAATAATCATAATGAAATTAAATATTTAATAATGACAGTGCTAATAGGGACGATAATAAAAATAATAAAAATAGGGATGATAAAATATTAAAAAAAATAAATAAATATTATATTAAATAATGATATCGATAATGCTAATGCTAAAAAGGATATTAAAAATTAAAATGATGAAAAAATAAAATGATAATGAAATTGATAATAAATGTTACTAATTCTAATGAAAATGTAATCATAATGAACAAAACATGATGATAAATAATGAGAATTATAATGATAATGCTAATGATAATGATTATAAAAATAATGTCATCAATGAAAAAATAGTTGAGTTAAAAATAATGATAAAAACAATGCTTATACTTATTCAAAGAATGCAATGAATAATGAAAGTGATAATGATAATGAGAAATTAATGCTAATTAATGAAGCTAATGCTAAGAAAAGCAATGTTTTAAATCAATGAATTTGGTTATGATAATGAGTTTGACATGAATAATGAGAATGAAAATATTTATGCTAGATCATAAGCTAGCTAGATATAAGATCATTGATAGCAAAAGTGATGATATGATTTCTAATGTAGATTGGGATAATGACTGTGACAATACTTACGATCATGATAATGATGCTGATAATGAATCTATGTGCTCTAATAGTAATGTAATATATATATATAAAAATAATTATAAAAATAAACTAAATAAAATAAAACAAAACTTAAAATAATTTTATGCTAATTCGAAAGAAATTTAATTGCAATTCACTTGCTCATATTTAATTAATTATTAATTAAATTTTGCAATTCGTTTCAATGTTTACGCTCGACTCAGTTTTGTTGGACGCTTTGACTGGCTGCAATTCAGCTCTGATGCTTTTCAGATGAGCTACAAACTGCAATATTTCATATAAATTGCAATTGCCAATATTTGTGGTCAATGGCAATTGCATGCGTCAATCGACATTTGAGCCATTTGTTGAAGCCACAGCAAAATGGCTATCGAAGCGCACTGCCAAGGCTAACGCTCAGCTGTGCTCATAATTAGGCTAAGTTATTGCCAATTAAGAGTGTGTATAGAAGTAACTATATATACAGTATATATACTCCATGTATATATACATACAGTTGCTTTGGGCCATTTCTATTTACATTAGCTTGGTTCGTTTTTATTTGCCGTATTGAGTTCTTTTAAATAAACCGCTTTTAATGAAGCCAGCCATAAGCAGATTTGCGGCTTAGAATATT
Organism: Drosophila eohydei; assembly: GCA_035045825.1. Taxonomy (NCBI): domain Eukaryota; kingdom Metazoa; phylum Arthropoda; class Insecta; order Diptera; family Drosophilidae; genus Drosophila; species Drosophila eohydei. The sequence continues at coordinate 6,562,267 of JAWNOT010000072.1, read as the reverse complement.
TGCCAAGGACAAATGAGCACAAGCGAGGAGGGGGGAGGGTGGGAGGTTGGATGATGGGAGCTGCTGCTGAACTGAAGCAGGCTTGCGATTTACGACAATGGCTCAGAAATGGTCAATTTACGGTGATGCCTGCTCTTCTTCTTCTTTTTTATTTGTTTCCTTTTTTTTACTTTGTTTTTATGCCCGTTCGCTAGGTGTTGTGAGAAGTATATGGGTTTTTGTGTGGCGTGTTGGGTTTTAATGAAGTTTGAGAAACTCTTTAAATTAAAAATAAAAGTGACCATATTTTGGAATAAAAAAACTTTCTTTAAGCTCAATCATAATTTATAAGAAATTAAAAAATTTCAATTCTTCATAAATATTCATAAAAATTTAGTTTTTTCGTGATTCTTCGACTTGAAGCGAGTATTAGACAGTCAGTTGGAGGCATGTGGCATAGCTTTTAAACAAGAAAAAATAAATATATTTTTTTTTTAAATCAAAATATAATATATATATGCATATTTATTAAGTCCCAAACTTATCAAACGATGCCCGCACCTATTTTGTAGCTTAAAAATTAGAGTGACCATAATTTGGTTTCAACAAAACTAGTCAAGTTGGCAGAAAACTCTCTAACTAATGAGACATTGAAAATATTCTTTAATTCTCAGTAAGTCTATCAGGAAAATCTTCCGTTTTTCTAATTTGCTACTTTAGCGCGTATTAGACAGTCAGCTAAGCTCATTTGCCACACTCGATGGCATTCTGTTGTTTTGTGCTCATTGAAAAGCGAGGGCTCATAATGTCGCAATCCGATTTGGGGGCCATCTTATGATGAGCTTAGCAGGGCGAGGCGGTGCACGCGAATTTATAATGATATGAATATCAAATTGACAGGACTTTGTCTCTAATCAAATCAAGTCTAATGATGTCTGATTGCATTCACTCACTCTCTCTTTTGCAGTGAACCATGGAACAATTCGAACAGTTGTTGACGTGCTGCGTGTGCTTGGACAGGTATCGCATACCAAAGCTTTTGCCATGCCAGCACTCCTTTTGCATGGAGCCCTGCATGGAGGGTTTGGTCGACTATGTGAGACGCCAGGTAAGATTATTTGTCACATCAACTCTCTATGTACACACGCACACATACGCACAAAAGTCCATAAATCATAATCACAGTCGAATGCATAAGCCATGTGTACACATGGCTGTGTATGTGTGTATGTGTGTATGTGTGTGTGCATGTGTGAGGCAATTTCGTTAAATGCGGCGAATTCGTTGAGCGCTCTACGTCACATGCCAAAAGCTGCTTAATAAATCGTATGGCAAAAGCCCCCAAAAAATCGCATCGAGGCAAATGAAAACAACATTTTCCTTGTCCAAAGGCAAAAATCCAAAGAAAAAAACGCAGACTTCACATTGTGGAAATGAGTTGAGTTTTCTTTTTGTTTTTCTTTCAACGTAATTTCAGTTTTTGCTGCTTGCGGCGCATTTGCGTAGATTTTCATTTTTTTCTTTGCGTTGGCTGCTGAAAAATTATAAAATTTACATATAAAGCAACCATACTTATCTATATATATATAAATATATATGTATGTATATACATATAATGAATATGTGTCTACCGCGCTACTTATAGACGCCTACTGTGTGTGTGTGTGTGTGTCAGTGTGTTAGTGAATGCGCGTATTTATAAATTTATTTTGGCTTTACGCCAGCGCCACGCAAATAATTGGTAAGCATGTCCATTGTATGCCATACACTGCTGGCCAAAAGCCTCTGCAAGCAACTAAACAAATAACTGTCTTGTATACAGCAGCCAGGCCCTATGGATTTGCCAACACTGTAGGGCAGGGCGAAAATAAGGAAAACATAGACAGAGACGAAGGTGACACACGCTCAAGATGCCTGCACTGCAAACAATTCATCAGCTGTGTGGGTTTTTAAAGCGTGTTACAAAATTTAAATATGTTAAAGTATACATACATATTTATTAAACTTATTTTAAGCTTATATATTAACAGAAATGCAGCTAGTAAGATAAATATTCAATCGCACTGAGTCAAGGCCATTTGGTAAACAGCTCCCGTTTTCTACACTTGCTGTACTCTTTCAATTCTTTTTACTGTAATTCTTCCAAGACAAGCAGCGGTCGCTTTGTCTCGCTCTCACATGTGCATGTAGTTAGATAAATTACTGGCAAAGGCAACTCCCGTTTTGCAAATTTGCTGCACACTGTAATTTCCTTTCCACTTTAATTTTTTTAGCTCAGTTTGACAACTATGATTATTACCCTTACACATGTATGTATACATGTATATACGAATGTACTTGTATAGAATAAAAGCAATGCAGATGCATAGAGTCAGTCGAGGCGAATGTCAATTTACGTTTTGTGAATTCGCTGTACTTTTTATTATTTCAATACTTTTTAGATTAGTTAAATTGCCGCGAATATAGCCTTTCTCTCTCACACATTACATGAGTATGCAGGCAAACTGTTCAAAGGGACACACTCAAGACTTGTGCAGCACTCGATTTCTTTATACGCTGCCCATTTTTCTTTACTTGAATTGCTGCTGCTCTCACGCATACAAACATAAATACAAAGTCACGTCTCTGTCAGAGTGCAAGGCAGAGGGAGTCTTGACCGAGCGTCAGCGTGAAAGAGACGTGATTAAATGTTCGTATGTGTGCAGTATTGTGTGAATATATTATGTTTTTATATAGTACCGTATGTAGCATACATAACTGCATATTTAGCTGTTAAGTTGTTCACTTGTAAAATGCGTATTCACTGCATCGTTTGATGTACCTGAAATTTCGTTTACTTACGTCTGATTGCACTGATTGCAGGTCAAATGCCCCGAATGCCGTGCCGAACATCGTATACCCTACAATGGCGTACAGGCCTTTCCCACGAATGTTACGCTGCAGCGTTTTCTGGAGCTGCACATCGAAATTACCGGCGAATTGCCAGATCCCACCTCAGGTAAGTAATCTACTCCCACTCTACCGCTCTCCCTCCCTCCCGCGATGAAAAGCAAAGCATTTCATTGGAATTTGTTGATGCTGTGACAAAGCGAAAGAGTGAATAAAACGCACAAAGCGTGAAGCGTATCTCTGATGTCTGTCTGCCTTCTGTTATTTGTCCGTTTGTCCATCTATCACAAATTAAAATTGTTGTGCATTGGAAAATGCAAAATTGCTATTCGCAATTTGCCATTTAAAATTGTTTACGCTGCGTTGATTTTTGTGCCCAAAGGCAAAAAGAATTTGAACAAAAATATTGCAAAACCATTTTTGTAATATGCTCTTTTAGTAAAAACACTTTGTGCACGCAATTCCATTTTCTATTTTTTGATAATTTGTTAATAAATGTTGCTTTATGTCTAACTTTAATTAAATTCCTAAAATATCACAACGCAAAAAAAAACATATCACAAAAAGGAGTGACGAATAAAAAGCAAATGCCATCGCCATAATATTTGGTTTCCAATTAAAAATCAAGCGCTTTGTGTATTTTACAAATCAGTCCACGCGCCTTACGGCCCACCCGCCCGCAATTAAAACTAAGCAAAAGCAAATTGATTTTGGTTCATTTTTTGTGTGTGTTTGAAATTTGTGTTAAGTTAGGGTATTTGTGAGAGCTTACCAAAATTGTTATGTCGTTTGCGTTGTGTATAAAAGAAAATGCATAAAATGCATATATATATATATATATATATATATATATATATATATATGTGTATATATATATATATATATATATATATATATATATATATATATGCATATATATATATATATATATATATATATATGCATATATATATATATATATATATATATATATATATGTATATATATATATATATATATATATATATGTATATATATATATATATATATATATGCATATATATATATATATATATATATATATATGCATATATATATATATATATATATATATATATATGCATATATGTATATATATAAATACGAGTTGTTATAGCTAAGTGTCTTATGTAATTCTCATTTTGTTCACTCATTCAGGAAGCAAACGAGTATATTGTGCGCCTTGTTATCCTTCCAACTGTCCGCATTTATGCACCATCGCATCTTTTTTATATCATATCATATCATATCATATATATCATAACTCTGAAAAATTTAATTCTGATAAAAACAACTTTTTGGCCTTGCCAAATCTCTTCGTAACACTTCCTATTTAGGTTTGCTAGATACTGCCAAGATTCTATCCATATCGTTGTATTATATAAGTCAGCTGTCGTAGGAATTATGGCTTCGAAATTAATTTTTTTATAATCATTTTACGTTTCTAAAAATATTTGAATTAGAATTAACTATCTATATTTATATATATTTAAATGTAGATTTGTATATATGTAGAAGTCCTATATGCTATAGCTTTCATAGATAACAGCTATTAAAAACTTTGTTTATAATTAGAGTTTTGTGTCTGCTCCAAGTTGTTTGTTCTTATGCTTAAGCCTTCCACTTGTTAGATAGAGTATTCAATCGTCAGCTTTTATCATGCCGACAATTCTTTCTTGTTTTAAATCATTTGCATTGTGGCCATATTGCGGGATCAGGTTGGTAGCCATGACTATGCAAATAACTTGAAACTTGATAGTCGGCGACAAATTGCAAAGGACAAACAGAAGCGACACAGAAGCGACAAAGCGATAAACCGACAACTCTCATCAGCAAAATGCAAATAAGTGTCGAAAGAAAGTGCCTTTGACTATTATGAATGCTGCGAAAGGAATGAGTATTATGAATATCATAAGTTCTACATATATATATATATATATATATATATATATATATATATATATATATATATATATATATATATATATATATATTTATATATATATAGATATATATACACGTATGTAGTGTAAATGTATTCACAGAGCTGCAATCAGTGGCTGGCAGTTAATAAGCAGACAAAGCTTCGAGTATTTGAGTCTCTTTTTTTATTATTATTTTTTTTTTGACAATTGCTATGCAAATGTGTGTGTGTGGAAAGAAAAGTTGCTCCTTGAGCTGATTTTTGGGCAAATCCTTTCAAGCCGCGCTGTTATGGATAACTGAATGCGATGATACAAGGACTCGCAATCGCATGTAGTATTTGCAAATTCACTTTTCCATATGATTACACAAGAAAATACAGCCAACTATTGATGCAGAGCAAGCATAGCGAGCTTTTCTTTTTTCACTCTATGTGTGTGTGTGTGTGTGTTGGTGTGTGCTTGGTGAGCTTATTGTAATGGCAAGAGGAGCGAGCGAGCAAGGCCTGAGCAATTGGTAGCTGAGGCAAGTTCATCAGGCAATGCCAATGCCAATGGTTATGCCAGAGATTTGGCCAGATGAGGTGAGCGGGGCATCTTTGCGAACAATTGATGCAGAAAAGTTTACATAGCTCGACTGTGACTGCGACTGCGACTGCGACTGCGATTTGCTACACTGTGACTGAGACACTGTGAAATGCTTGCATTGTTGAAGTAGGAACGATAGAAGAAGCAGGTTACGAAGATGGGTACTCGAGGACCAGTCGAAAGGATAACTAGTGGGGCATGTCGATGGCTCGACAGCTCGTTATTTGCATCGCCAAGACATCGGCATGCGCTGGCAGGATATGCCCTGGCAAACGGACGCATAAACAACTCGAACAGCAACGAGCTGGGCTGCGTTTAGATTCAGTTGATTTCTGGCATTTTGGCGCGGCTCTTGAAATCGCATTAGTCCCCAGCTGCCCCCGCCATTGACTCTCACTGCACTGCAATCGCAGTCAAGTCAAGATACAAGTTAAGAAAAAAAAAACGAAACAGTTGCCAATAGTGCAAATTGATGGCTTGGCGGCCTGTCTGCAGCAAGTGCAACTGCAACTGCTGCTGCTACTGCAGTAACTTAGCATCTAGCGACAAGTCGAAATATTTTGGCTGCGCAACAAGCATCGACAAGGCTAAACAAGTTGGTAAAAGGAATGCGATTTGATCGAAAACAAGTGGAATTTCAATTGCTAAGCATTGGCAAATGATTGCGCTGACAACAACTGAAACGTTGTGGAATTGGCATTTGATAAGCTGCGTGACGGCTCTCATTGCATTTGGTTAAATTGTATTGAAAATGAAATGAAACGATTTGCTGCTGAAATATGATTAAATGGCAAATGAAATTACTTTTGAGGGTGCCAATTCGAGCTGTTCCAGCTCGGATTGTATTAAGCTCAAGCTTGCATCTTGACAATGTTTCCGCGATGTTTCATTCCTATTGTACCTATATAAATACTTGAAATGAAACTAGTAAAGCTGTGTTCCAATTATTATCATTTCTGTTTCATTTCCATTAGAGTATTGCTAATGAAACGATATGATAGAGAAATGTTGATAAGCTACTTATAATAAAGTTATGTTCATGTTCCCATTCACTTGTTTCATATAAGTTTATACCTATATGAAATTTGACTATATCCACTGAAACAATTTCATTTGGAACGTTTTGGTAACGAAATGTTTCATTTCCATTGTTCCCTAACAGTGAAACATAATGAAACGCATTTCTACTACCTCGCTTTAGTTTCGCCATTAACGTTCCATTTCCATTATTCCATTTCAGGTCAAATCATGGAACGCTGCGGAGTTTGCTCCGAGAAAGCGTATCTATCCCACTGTGCGCACTGCGAGAAAAAGATCTGCGAGGACTGCAAGAGCGCACACATGGACATACTGCGACGTGAGATAACCCGCTTCAATTCACAGGTGAGTCCAACATAATCTAGACCCGAACTGAACTCTAGCTAATGGCTGGCTCTTCATAGATTCGTCGCAGCTTGCATCGATTGCAGGACTCGCTGGCCATCATCGAGAAGAACACGACGAGCCTGCAGACGAATGCGATTGGTGTCACGGAGGAGATCGATGAGATCTATAGGCGCATAACGAAGGCCATAAAGGACAGATCAGATGGCCTTAAGGGCGAAATCGATCGCTATTTGGCCGTCGAGCTGCGCAATCTGACTACGCTCAAGGAGAATCTGGATCTGGAGATCACGAACATCACCAGCAATTGTGACATTGTGGACAAGTACATGAACGAAACTGTCGAATGGGATGACTGCGAGCTAATGGACACCAAGGAGATCTTTCTGAAAACCGTCGAATTTCTGCGTCACTTTGAGTATGAGAACAACGATTACAGTCGTCGTGTGCGCTTCATTGTCTCCATCGATCCCAATCAGTTGGTCATGAATTTGGCCACCTTTGGTGATCTGAACATTGCGCCACACTCAACGCCCAGCGGCTCGGTGAGCAGCTCCCATCTGGCACCGCCCAGTGCACTGCAGCCGGGACTGATGCGCTCAAAGAGCGATCATCGTTTGGCCACACAGTTCCGACAGCAGGAGGAGCGCGGCGGCTACAATGATGAGCCGGTGCTCGGTGGCCGGAAATTTGGTGAGCGACCACAGCGCAGCGCCAACAACAACAGCGATCGCTATGGTGACAATCGCTATGGACGCTCCGAGTACGATTACGAAAACGACTATGAGAACGAGCCGGCGGGACGTGCTGCGAAATCTTCGCGTTTCCGTTCACGTTTCGTGCGCTCGCACCAAAACGAGGACTCGGACAGCGAGCAGCAGCAACAGCAGCGCCAACAGGAGATTGACAAGCGCAAGGATCGCGTGCTGGACAGCGAGGATGTGTCGCGTGGCCAGCTGAGCGGCATAATACGCCTCAGCGATTGCTCGCGCGTTGTTCAACGTCTGGCAGAAATTGGCAAGGAGAAGAAGGAAAAGAAATCGGATGTAGCGGCTCATGCAGCTCAAGCGGCCGTACAGGCGGCCATCCAGGCGCAAAAGGCCGCCATGCAACGACAGCAGCAAAAAAATCAACAATCGGCGGCAGCAGCAGCGGCCACCGATGAGGATGAGCTGGCGCGTCAGAAGCGCAAGAGTGCGGCAGCCAGCTCCGCGGCAGGTGAAACGAGCAGCGAACAGCGACCCAATACGGAGCGTGTGACAGCGCTGAAGCGAGGTGGTCTCGGCGGCAGCGAGGAGAGCGATAGCAGCAGCAGCAATCAAGCAGCGACAGCAGCAGCGGCGGCATCTCCAGTGCGTACAGCAACGGCGACAGCGCGAGCCGAGGTAAGTGTGAATGAGACAAATGAAGAAGAAGAAAAAGAAGAAGATGAAGCAGAGGAAGCCAGTGACAGCAGTGACAGCAGCGAAGCTGAGAACGAGACTGAAAGTGAGAGCGAGGCAGAGCAACAACAGCAGCAGCAGTTACAGTTGCCAGAGCAAGCGGATAATGCGACCAGCTCTGAATATGAAGAGGTGACAGCCAGTGAGAGTGAGGAGAGCGACGAAGAGCAGCAGCCAGAGCAGAGGCAAGAGGAGGGTATGCCAGTGATAAATATAGTGCCGCCAGAGAATGACCTGATGGACAAGACGTCTGAGAATGACTGCAATATGGAGCTCATAAGCGATAGGCATATAGAGCAAGGGGCTGAGGAAAAGCAAGAGGAAGAAGAAGAAGAAGAAGAGGAGGAGGTGGAAGAGGTGACAGATGAGGAGGATGAAGAAGAAAGTGAGGGTGAGGTAGAGACAAGGGCAGAGCCAGTTACAGAAGCAGCCGCTGCTGAGCTTGAAGATGACGAAGAGGAGTATGAGGAGGAGGAATATGAGGAATATGAAACAGATGAGGATCAAGCGGAAGATTAGAGAGAGTTAAAAACAGCTAACTGCTATAGAAGAAGAAGTAGATGATGATGTTGATGATGAGATGCAGAGAAGAGGAGAGAGTAAAAAGCAAAAGAAAAGGCAGAGCCTAAAGCAGAAGCAGCTGCTGCTAAGCTGCGCAGCAGATGAAGAGCAGGCGACAGACTAGAGAGAAAGAGAAAGACAATTCAGCTGCTCGAGTAGCAGAAGATGTTAAAGCGTAAATAAATGCAGTAAGAACGGATGAAAGGGAATCCAAAGCAAATGCAAAATCAAAGCTAAAAAGAGTAGAAGTTAATTAAGTTGAGAAATATGAAACAGGCAAAAGACTAACAGAAGGAGAGCTCGTTTGTATAAATAAATATGAAGAGGAGGAAAGCGAGTGCAAAGCAGATGAAAAAAGACAGAGCCAAAAGCAAATACAGAACATGATATACACTTCAGCATCTACAACATCATTAATGAGTATAAACAGCACGGAGAGGATTCACATAAATAAGCGGATAAGCTAAGCTCTTGCTGCTCCTCTCCCTTTACCTCTCTCACTCTCTCTCTCTACTCTCTCTCCCTTCGTTAGCTGCACTCTCTGTCACTAGATAATTACAAATGAAAATCGGGTTGTCTGCACAGTATTCAATATTTAATATATATCTATATTACGTATACGCCATGTTTTGTCAAATGTTTGTTTACCCAAAAAAAAAAAACGAAAGTAAAAAGATAAAAAACTCTTCTTTATTTGTGTTCAGTGTTCACACTTCCCTACGCTCCGTAAGTCTGTTAAATATAAAAACCTAAACAACAAAAAAAAATGAAAAGAAAAAAATCGAAAAACAAAAGCAACAAAAAAATTTTACTTACTGTTAACCGTTAACTATTTACCTGTTACCCGTTACCTGTTTACCTGTTTACCTTTTGACCTTTTTGACCATTTCGTTTTCTACTGATGAACGCTAACAAAATGCCAAATACGAATTGTTTTTGTTTTTGTGTGTTTTTTTTTCATTTTTTTCCTTTTTTCTATGTGTCTTAGGCTAAGTTTCATTTATTTACTTTGATTTCATTTCACATTGCTGTCTTGTGGAGCGCCTTTCATTCGTTTTCATTTGTTTCTTGTTGTTATTAATGCTGTTTTGGGTCCAAACCTTTTCCAACAATCAACGCCTAATCGACTAATGTAAGCTAAAATACAAAAAGAGAACAAAAAAAATAATAATATATAAACCAAAAGTCAGAGGTCAGGCTGAAGACTAAATACTCTTGTAGGGTGAACGCGCTATGTGTGTGGTTGAACTGACTTTGAGTTGAGTGTGGCTAAAGTACCTGAATGTAAATTCAATTTTTGCGTGGTTTTAACTAAGGCATCTAGATGATAAGGCAGTCATTTATTGATAAGACTTGCTAAGGCTAGAAAATGTCAAATTTGACAAAGATATTTCGATGATTGATTGAGGAAAGTTTTTCTTACAACAATTCAATTGATATGATTTTTTACAATGGTATAAAAAGTTTCATTAATAAAGCCTTAGACCTCAGCTTATCAACTCAACTCATATATATAAATCCTTCTACCATACCCAACATATTTCCTATCAAAAGTTAACTAGCCCTACAAGAGTACGGCCTAAGCCTCTGGCTAAAACTGTATAAATAATTGTGATACAAAAAAATTAAAAAAAAAAGAAGAAAATATATTCAAACAAAAGAAATGAAATTTTTGTAGAATTGCGACCCAAAAAGCAGGGACATCAGAAATAATGAATTGTACAAAAAAAAAAACACAAAACAAAATTGAGTTCACAGTAATTTAACATCTATTACCTTGTCGTTTAATGCTTAGTTAGAGACTGCAAGCAAAAGAGTTACGAATAAAAAATAAAACACAAATTTTTATGTGTAACAAAAAAAAACGAAACAAACAACAAAACTCTCGAGTAATTTCTGTTACATTTTATTGTTTTATATGCATCGATTCTCGCTCTATCTCACTCTCTCTCTCTCTCTTTTTCTCTCTTTTTCGCTGTTTTGCAAGTGGACAAACGATGTGGTAGTGATGTTAATTTGCTTAAACCTAACTAAATACATCTGTGCGATTTTGGCTGGCAACAGAAAAAGCTAAAAGACAAGAAAGAAAAACCGCCAAAACGGCCAAAAAGCATACAAATCACATTTTTATCCGCTATCAATTTTTTATTTCATTTTGATTTTGATTTATTTTCTTAGTTTTTTTTTTTGGTTTTCATTGTCACAAATTTCTGATGTCCGTTGTACATATATGTATATATAGATATAGATATATCCTGTGCATGTGTGCCACCTTTGTATCTGTATTGTTAGCCTTCCTGTGCCAGGCATTGCGCGTGGCATAGCTTTCAATGGTAGCATTTCAATCATGTCTGTCAGCCGTTGCTGCTTCCGTCAGTTTAACAACGTATTCATTTACCGTTACATGCGTGTGTGTGTGCGACGTATGCGCACTCGGCTGCATATTTGTCTTGTTTTGTTGACAAGCAATTTTTGACAGAAAAAGTTGAGAAAAAAAAACAGAGGGAGCGGCGGCTACGTGCATTTGCGGAAATATCCTTAGAACATGAGGTGGACATTTTTTTAAAAATTATATAAAGCTCTAAAAAAACTGTATAACAATTGAAGTGATATATATAGAAACAATTTTTTATTGTTTTTTTGGATACTTTGGCAAGTGATAACATCAAAAAACTCGCTAAGACCGAAAGCTGCAAATTTTTAAAAAATATATAAATCTTCAAAAAAAAACTTATCTATGAAAAAATATTAATTGTGTAAAATTAATTAAATTTAAAAAAAATGTATACATTAACACATTTTTTGAGCTTTAAATATTTGTCTTATAATGTCAAAAAATTCCTATTAATTTTTTTTTGTTTATAAAATTTATGTAAATATTTATTTTGTACCTTTTTGACTTGCTTAGTTTTAAAATTTGCTCTTTATTTGGCTAAAATGATTCAAACGTTTCAAGCTGCCCTCGTCCTGTCAAAAAGCGCTCTGCCTTTGACGTTTGTCCAGTGCCCAGAAAAGCCTTATCCCTTGCCCCGCCCCTTGCCAGCCGCCCACATCGTTGTCACTTGCACATTGTCCATACGCCATCCATATGCATATTCGATATCTTTCTTTCTCTACTTGCATTTCGTTTCGCTTGCAACCCAAACAACAACAAACAAACAAACAACTAACAGGCTGACAGCGCCACAGACTCTGATGCAACTCCTACTCCTACCCAACAGTCCAAACCGGCCGTGTCCGCCCAGGTGGCAGCTGTTAAGAAGACACAACGTTCTGGCAGCAGCGATAGCAGCGCCTCCACCGAAAGCTCTGCCAGCTCGGCAGCAGCAGCAACAGCAGCAGCAGCTGCGGCAACAACAACAACAACATCAACTAGTGGCAGCAGCAGCGCCCAGCCGGCCAAGGCGGCCAGCTCCTCACGCTACTCGAGCGCACGAGAGGCTACGGTGACAGCGACGCCGGAGAAGAAGCCGTTCGTCAGTCGCTTCCTGCCGCAGCATAGCAATCCAAGCACTTCCAACGGCTCCACGGATAAGAAGAAGGCCGAATCGGATTCGAGCAGCGAAGAGGAGACCAGTTCCGAGTCGGAATCCGAATCGGAAGCAGAGTCGAAGCCGAAGACAAGCGCCGCAGCTAGCAGCAGCAGCAGCGCAGCAACCAAATCGACGCCCAGCAGCGCAGCCAGCTCGACGACAGCAGCGGGCAGCAGCTCCTACAGAGATCGCCTGGAGGCGAGACGCGCCTCGCGCGACGACACCAACTCGACGACAACGCGCAGCAGCTATGCCACGCCCAACTCCAGCAGCAGCGGCTACGGCAGCAGCAGCTCACCGCGCACCCGACCAGTGCCGGCAGCTCATCATATTGCGGAGAGCGACGATCGTTATGGCAGCGGCAGCGGCAGCAGCAGGTATTTCCATCCGAATTTCCAAGATATCTATATATATATATATATATTTATCGATTTTTATACAATTTAATATCTAACTCTATAGATTTATAACTGTACTTTTTACTACTAAACTTTTGCATGGCTCACGTTGAGTTTGCAATTAATTTGTGCTATTGATTGTGGCTTATAATAATGTAACACAATTCATTATATTAATAATAAACACAATATTGATATATATATATATATATATATATATATATATATATATATATATATACACGCACACCCATACTCCAATACATAATGAATAATGAGTAATGAGACTCGTGCATGATAAATATAAATTAACTGTCGACTGCCTTTTATAGAAGCGAGTTTAATGTGGGGCGCAAAGGCTTTATATATAATATATGAATATATTAGCATTATATTTATCTGATTAACCTTTAGGTATAATTCTAGAAATATATATACCTCTGAATACTCTATGTATGTGTGTGTGCTTATTGGAATACAGTTTTTAGATCTTAAAAAATTACTAAGACTAAGCTCTCTAGCTGTTAGCAACAAGTCACTCAATCAGTCAGGCTTTCAACCACATATTCCAACAATCAATTACTGCATCAATCTAACAGTGAGTGAGTCAATCAGTGTACAGCTAAGCCAGTAAGACAATCAATCACTTTGTCAATCTATTTATTTAGTTTGTCAGTTGTTAGTCACTCAATCAGTTAGTTAACCAGTCGAACAACAAGCAGTGTTTAAATAACTGAGTGTCAGTCGTGCTGTTAGTTATATATTCCATCAATCAGCTAGTTCATTAATCAATCATTCTGTGAATCAATCAAACAGTAGGTTAGCCAATTAGAGCATTAGATAATCAATCAACTGGTCTGCCTATTTATCATTTTGCCCGTTTTTAGTTACTCAATCAATCAGTCCAGCAATCAATCGTTAATCTAGATAATTAAAGATTTAGCTATATATGAATTTAGCTATAGATATTCTCTATTGTATGTCTCTCTCTCAATCAATCAGGCTGTCAATTAGGCAGCTAGACTGCCTATAAACTGGCTGTGTAACCGATCAATCAAGAGTCAATCAGTAAATCTATTTGTTAGTTTGCTTGTCAATCAAACAGTTTTTCCATTCATTTGTCAGTAAGTTAAATTATAGTCAGTCAGTCAATCAGTCAGTCAATCAGTCAGTCAATCAGTCAGTCAATCAGTCAGTCAATCAGTCAGTCAATCAGTCAGTCAATCAGTCAGTCAATCAGTCAGTCAATCAGCCAGTCAATCAGTCAGTCAATCAGTCAGTCAATCAGTCAGTCAATCAGTCAGTCAATCAGTCAGTCAATCAGTCAGTCAATCAGTCAGTCAATCAGTCAGTCAATCAGTCAGTCAATCAGTCAGTCAATCAGTCAGTCAATCAGTCAGTCAATCAGTCAGTCAATCAGTCAGTCAATCAGTCAGTCAATCAGTCAGTCAATCAGTCAGTCAATCAGTCAGTCAATCAGTCAGTCAATCAGTCAGTCAATCAGTCAGTCAATCAGTCAGTCAATCAGTCAGTCAATCAGTCAGTCAATCAGTCAGTCAATCAGTCAGTCAATCAGTCAGTCAATCAGTCAGTCAATCAGTCAATATATTTTGTTTAATTTGGTTAGTAAGACAGTCAAGCTGTCAATCAAGCAATTAGTCAATTAGTAAATAAGTTCAACCGGCTTGCCTTGCAGAGTAATCAATCAGGCAATCAATCAGTCAAACAATTCATCACTCTGCTAGAATTTAGTCAGTTACGCATGAAAAATCAATACATCTAATTTGATATATTTTCCAAATCAATCAATAAAACCTCAATTAAATAGTGCATTTATTATATATGATAAGTTTCAGGGCATTTGTTATTCGGCTAATAAAAATCGAATAATCCCAGCATTCAAAAACTTCAATTTATTTAATTTTTTCATTTCTGTTGATTCTGTTGCATTAATCAAATTATTGCTTGTTTATAATTATAAAGTGCGTGAGATCAATTTACAATTTTAATTTGCTGAACACACACACGCACACACACTCCCACACACACACACACACACACAGACACGTGCACGCAGCTATACAGAAATGGCAAAACAATTGAGCTTAAATTGAAATTAATTGATTTCATGATTCATGCAAATGCAGATTGAATTTGTTATTTATTGTTTGTTGTTCGTTGTATTTGTTGTATTCGTGTGTATTTGTTTATGTGATCTCTCTCTGCTGCAGCTTTGTACAACTGTGCGACATTGGCATTAGCATCGCATTGGCCATTTTATTGCTCATACGCCTCGTGTGGCGTTTAATAGTCAAGTTCTTAACCTTTGCAGCAGCAGCCAGCCAGCTCTAGGTAAAAAAAAAATAGCGTAGCACTCACTGCCCACCTCCTTCCCACCCTCCCCACTCTCTGTCTCTCTCTCTCTCACTCTCTTTGTCTATATACGTATCTCACTCTATGTATTTGTATCTTGTTGTTCTCTATGTTCGTCTTTGCAGCGCACTGCCCTTTAGCATACCGTACATAAGTAGGCCCCACCGGGCTCTGTACCGAAAGCGATTTGCGGATGTTAAGCGTGACACTAAATAGTTGACTATCAGAAAGTTATAACTGAAGTTGATTATCTATCTATCTATATATCTATCTATCTATATATGTGCATATATACCACCTCCATGCCTTGCCTGAAATGTGCCTCACAATCAAATTAAATGCGTGCAATTGCATTCAAATGTTTTCTTTTTATTTATCTGTTCATTGAAATCATGTTGCAGTCGGGCATAACCAACTGCATGCATACGCGTTTATGGTACAAAAAGAGCTGAATTTGTGGACAAATCAAAGCCCAAATAAATGAGTTAACGTTATCCAGGTCTAACTGTATCGTAGCTCATCTCACTTAACTAACTAAAATCTTGGGAGAATTCTTTTCGCCACGCCCACATTATTTATATTCAAAGCATCTTTACACCTTTTGAGCTGCGGCTAAATCTAACTACATATTCCATACTTTTAGTTCATGCCAAACCAATATACCCTCTTTTGACCAAGTAAACAAGTATGTACACTGCTCAGACAAATTTGCTTACAAGTTGGCTCCTAGCTTAGTTTATAATGTTTCCCTTTTGACCTTTTCATCTGCAGTCAAACAAAGAAAGGCCCTAATAGTCTCAGAGGCTTAAAATCTTAACCCTAGATGGTTTTTTTTCTCTTGGGACAAGGGTAAATGGAAGTTGTCCAATTCAAGTTTTGCTAAATAAAAAATAAAGAAAATAGAAATTTTTAATTTATTTATTTTAATTTATAAAAAAATATGGAAACTAGAATTTTTCAAATTTTATTTTGTTATATAAAAAATCATAGAATTTTTCAAGTTCAATTTTAATATATAAAAAATAGATGATTTTACATATAGTTTTAATATAAATAAGCTTTTTTATACTTAAGGAGTTTTGGGCTTTAAAATTATATGAAAAATATCTAGTTAGTATTTAAAAAAAAATTACACAAAAATTTGGCGAGTAATCAATTTATATTAAATATATAATATTTATAATTTATAAATTTATAAATATTTTTATTGGCTTCACTTTACTTTAGAGCCATAAATATATCATTAAGAAAAAATATAATTTTTAAATATTTAAAAAAATGTGTAATAAAAATATATTTATGGCTATATTTTTATTACACATTTCTAAAATATTTAAAAATTATATTTTTTCTTAATGATATATTTATGGCTGTAAAGTAATAACATTTTTTTAGAAATTTCAAAATAAAGCATATTAAATAATGTTATATATATATATATATTATATATATTACATGACAAAAGAATTTAAATAATGAATATATCATTTTTGTGGAATTTTAATGACTTTTTTTTTTTGCATTACAAACTTTGACTAAAGTTTGTTTTATTGTAGGAAAATTAAATTTTGTCAGACATTTTTTTATATATTTATATATGTATATATATTTTTTTTTAAGGAAGTTAATTAATACGTATTATATTCGATTTCTGTATTCAGACAATAGAAAGTTTCTGACAGTTTAGTATTATGAATATTATATTTAAAAAAAGAATTATATATAGTTCAGTAACTATGCAATTTTCCATAACAAATTTGATTAATCACTTAGCTGCAGGGCTTCCAAGTCGTTTGACATTTTGGAAAAATTGAATTGATAAATTGTTATACATCTGAGTCAACTAGCAATTGGGGAATAGCTGTCCACAGCTTACAGATTTATTATAGCTGCCACAAAATGTTATTGAAATGTCAGTGAGACTGTGTGTGTGAGTGTGTGTGTAGTGGCATATTTTAGCTTGAGCTGACATCAAGGGGTTAAGTAGGGACAACTAGAAGTTGAGTCCAAGTCGTGGCTGAGAGCGGGAGCCACTCAGTGGCTGCTCGAAAGCAGCTTCAATTCAATTCACAGCACTTTACAATGACCTTTCACACACACACACAGAGTGAGTGAGAGAGTGTGAGTGCGAAAAGGGTTCAAATGCCGTTGAGCTGTTGTCGTTCTGTGTGCGCTCGTCTTTAATTTATTTTATTGACAATCATATTGAATATTGAGTTCTTTTTGCCGAGTCGCACAAGTTGCGTAATGTAATTAAAACTTGTGGCACAGCAAGTGGAGCACCAATTGCAGTTTCTATACTCGCTGCACGAACGAGTATATTAGCTCGACTGTTGTGAAGCTTGATATTTGCTATATATATAAGCAGATATATAAGCTGTGTACTTGACTTAACAAAAAGATTTGCAGCTTCAAAGGTTATGCAAAAAGTTCAAAATTTTCTATAAAGTGAGAATTGATTAAAAATTTTTTTTTGTACATTCGATTTGCGGCGTGGCATTAGGGCAACATATAGCTAGAATCTGCATATTTGTTTAGTGAGCTTAGTGCTGAGTTGGGCTTTATATAGTTTAACAATTTAGGGCGTGGCAATTTAGTAGATATAGTTTATGGTTTTTTTTAGTTAGATTTTTTTTTGTTTAAGTGTAGAGCCTGTACAATCAAATTTAGTACCTTAACTACACATGTATATATATAGAATTAGAGCCAAACTACAGTCACATTATGAGGAATTAAATGTCGACAGTTTACTGTGTTTTGGCAAAGCCTTGCCGTTCAAGTCGTCTTAGGAGTCTGGCAGGGATTAGTTAGAATCGCAAAATTTGATTTCTATGCTCTAAAAATCAAACTCAATTGTGGGCATGACAAAGGGTTATTAACTATATATTCTGCCAGCTTTAGAGCTAAGCTCAAGCAATTCTTGCAGTGGAAACAGTCTTGAGTTAGGCTACAATTTAATTCAACTATTATATGTTTCGTATCTGTATCAATTTATAATATGAATTAATAATATAATTTAGCCCCTTGGGTCGTGGCAAGTCATGAGCTCTTTTGCATCACGCCAATTCAGCCATGTCATGTTCAAAAACGAGTATGAGGCAGTCGTTGTCGCCTGTTCCAGCTGGTTTTTGTGTGCACACAACAATTGTTTAAATATTGAATAAAACATCGAGTTTCGTTTTTGCTAGTATACGAAGTAATATATATATATATATATATATATATATATATATATATATATATATATATATATATATATATATATATATATATATAAATATATATATATAAATTATATAAAAAAAAATATATATATATATATATATATATATATATATATATATATATATATATATATATATATATTTTTTTTTTTTTTTTTTTTTTTTTTTCATCGCAATAATCAATGCTTGTTTTTTCGACTGCTTGCTCATGGCATTTTTTTTTGCCATGGCAATTAATGTGGAGTCGCACCACATGCCACATGATGTGTGTTGCATGTGGTGTTGCATGCCCTGGCATTCATTTCATTGTTTGACTACATGGCATATATTCAATGTAATCGATGTGGCGTACTAACAAAATAAAAAGCATTGCCTACATTTGTGCGTCATGCGACGTGGAAGAGAGAGAGAGAGAGAGAGAGAGAGAGAGCTAGAGAGAGAGCTAGAGAGAGATGGCGCTTGCAGTGTTACGCTGTTGCTGTTAAAGCCTCTGCCCTTGGCCTGATTACTTATCAAACCGTATTTAATGAGCTTTTTGTATTTACTTTCAGTATTTTTTTTGTGATAATTGTATTTGGTATTTAAATACCGTGTAGTGTGCTTTGTTGTTGCTTTAAATGTAGCCGTTGGCCTTTGTAGTTTAATCAATGTTGCTTTGTCTTTTATTGCCGCACAGCTTACATACCCTGTAAATGCCGAGCCCCCATATATATATATACCCTGTAAATTGTTGCTCTGTGTCTAAACTTTTGCGCTAATGTAAAATGTGAAATTTAATTAGAAACTTTTTCGGTTGAGCGCACATAATTTTTGTTGTTTGTTTTTTTGTATTTTAATTGAATTTGGTTGCCTAATAAATGAGCTAGAGAGGGAGCGAGCGAGAGAGGTGTGAGGTGTGAGCAGAGGGTGAGCGAGGCAGTCGTAAGCTCGTTACACACAGATTTAAGCTAGTTAAAAGTTAGTTCACGCGAGGCGCTTACAAAAGTTTTTTTACAGCCAGGTGCGAGGCACACCCACAGACACAGCCACCCACCCACCTACACACACACACACAC
Source organism: Drosophila eohydei (assembly GCA_035045825.1). Classification (NCBI taxonomy): domain Eukaryota; kingdom Metazoa; phylum Arthropoda; class Insecta; order Diptera; family Drosophilidae; genus Drosophila; species Drosophila eohydei. The sequence goes on along the minus strand of JAWNOT010000072.1, from coordinate 6,542,902 downwards.
AAACTTCAACTTCTACAAAAGCAACAACAAAACACAATTTAAACAAAAAAAAAGTGTTAAATATAGCATAAAAAAAAACAAAACATTTTTCTAGCTACACAAGCCGCTTTCTAAACAAGAGCAAGAGCAGCGCAATTGTTGCGCAGCCATCGCTATCCACGCCGAACGCCTCCTTCGATGATGATGGCAACGGCACGGGCACCGGAACCGGAACCGGCGACGATTCCGACAGTCGCTACGGCACTGGCCGCTCACGCTATCTGGCCATGAAGGAGCGTCGCAATCGCTTGGCGCGCAGTCGCTCCTCGCATCAGTTTGGCAACGAGGACGATGATCTGGACGAGCCCGTATCGCCGACGACCGTTTCGCCATCCGCTTACCTGGCCTCAAGGTGCGCAAGTCAAACACAAAAAAAAAAATTAAAAAAAAAACAGAAAAATACCAAAAAAAAATACCAGACAAAAATGAGTGCTACGAAATCAATCCGAAACTTCGTTGTATATAGGACGCTAGCGTTTGTACATATGGCATATATGCTATAGCTCTATATATACTCTATATACTCTATATTTACTCTATATATACTCTATATAAATCTGTTATAGACGTTTCTGGGTGCTTTCAATGTGCGTGTGCTGTACCCCGCCGCCCGCCCCGTTTTCTTTTTTTGGCCCGCCCTTTATTTTATAGCCAAAAACAAAACAAAAAAAAAAAAACAGAAAAAATTTGAATTTCAAATTTTTGCATAATTTCATTTTTTTATGAGTTTATTTTTTTTTATTATTTATTTTTTATTTTATTTTAATTATTTTTTTATGAGTTTCTCTGCGTGCTGAACCCACGTTTCTTTACCACGTTTCGTTCTCGTTTATGTTTGCACTCTACACACACACACGCACACACACACACACACACACTAATTCCAGTTTATCTTATGTCATTTATTATTTAAATTTTTGATTTGTTTTTATTTTCTACAAAATTTTTGACACCCAAAAACAAAAAAAAAAGTTTTTTCTGCGCGTTCAAATTAACCGAAATTAACAGGATTTTTAAAGCCACTTTGTATAGTTGTTTCTTTTTCACTGTCTTTTCTTCAACTACAGTTGCGACCACTCTGTACAAATCTCATGCAGTCTCATGCATTCTCATGCATTCTCATCATGCATTTTTCCATTTCAGTCTCGTTGCGCGCCTCATTCATCAAAGTTGAAAGAAAAAACCAGCTCAGCAAACATTCATTTGAGCCAGCTCATAATTTCAGTGATGAACATTTCATAAGCGAGGGTTGCTCGTTGAGTTGTCCATGCGATTTGCTGTTGAGAATCGGCTTACAGTTTGACAGTAACTGGGCTGCATATTGTAAACAGTCAAATATTCGTGTAACAGTTTGAGACTCGTCTTACAGTTTTAAAGTTACTATGCCTCTTAGCTAACAAGCTGAGAGTCAGGCCATTGAGTCAGCGCAACTATCCTATTCTCAACTTACAGTTTGACAGTCACTAAGCAGTTTGACAGTCACCTCTTACCTTTAGCTCAACTGCGCATGTGTGAGTTTCTAACAGTTAAGTCAAAGAGGTTTGACAATCAGCTTCCAGTTGAATATCACTTGAAGCCAATGACTTTCCAACTGTGCTTGCGAATCTAGGTTAGATGCGAACAGTTCTACAGTTCTGCAGTTATGGCTCAATGGCTCAGCAACCGCTTGAATAAGCTAAGAATTGCACAATTTGCTTCCAGTTGCATTCAAACTGTGCTCGAAGAATTTGCAAATGTTTATTCTGCAAGCAGACTTCAAACTTCAATTAAAGTTGCAGTCAAACTGTATTCAATAACTGTTCTAATAGCAAATTTGATGCCAAACAGTTTGACAGTCAATGACTTTATAGCTGTTATGTACCATTCACAGTTTGACTAGCACTGCACTCAGTTTCAAATTGATTAGTTTTACAGCTAACTTGGCAGTGCCACTCAAACCATAGCAAATGGTCTTACAACTGTTGGCTTCAGTAACAGTTTGACAGTCATATTTCAACAATGCCTTCCTAACTGTTCGGCTTTGGCAAATTGATTCAGTTTACAATGACTCTACAACTATGAGCTACACTTAAGCCTACACTTTGACACTCAGTAGCGCAGTCACCTTCAAACTGTACGCAATGGTTCTCAAACAGCTTCGCCCAGCAACTCAACGTTCCGCGCTCGTGCTCAGCCTTCGTCTTCAATCTAATCCTTTCCAAACTGTTTTGCAGATATAGCGGCTATGGCAGCAGCGATCTATCACGCAGTCGCTCCTCGCATGCGCTCAAATCGCGCGACAATTCGCCCATAACGGATCGCAGCGCCGGTTCTTCGCGCAGCGCCTTGGGCAGCTCGGCGGACAACAAGGACGGCGAGGCGCTCAGCTCTTGGGCGCGTTATCTGAAGAACAAGTATGGCAACAAGAGCTCAAAGGATGCGCCCAGCAGCAGCAGCGGCGGCAGCGCACGCGATAGCCATGCCTCGGGCTCGACAGCTGCCAGCAGGAGCACGGCCAGCGATGTGTCCAGGCGGTTGAGCCTGGGCTTGCCGTTGCGTCAGGCCAATGAGCTGGCCTCGTCCGATGATGACGGGTCAAAAAACGGGCTAGGCTCCCCTACGTCCCCTACGGTAGCAGCAGCAGCCGGTATAACCGGAGTGGCAGGTACTATCCCTAAACAGGTATACCTGCGCAAGCGCCAGCAGCTGTTCCAGTTGGGGGGCCGGGGGAGCGAGCCCGGATCCTTCACGTGGCCGCGCGGCTTAGCCGTCGGCCCCGATAATAGCATTGTCGTCGCCGATTCAAGCAACCATCGCGTTCAGGTCTTCGACTCGAATGGCATTTTCGTCAAGGAGTTTGGCGAATATGGCAACGGCGAAGGTGAATTCGATTGTCTAGCGGGCGTGGCAGTCAATCGCATCGGCCAGTACATCATAGCCGACAGGTGAGTTGCTGTAACTAAAACTTTAAGTAACGAACTCTGCGTGCCTTGAATCGAGTTAACAATTGTGTATATCTAAGTGTGTGCGCGACTAGCAGTTACCCTGCATAAAATAGCTAAAGTCAGCTCAAGCTTCGCTTGAGTCTGCCAAGCAAAGAAAGCCTCGAATTCAGGTTCTTCTTCTGCTTCTATATTTGAAGTTCTCTAAATCTAATTGAACTCTCTAACTACGCATTCGCATCACTCTGCCCCTTCCTTAACCTATTCTAACAAACACAAAAAAGAAAAACTTCTTTTCTATTTGGCGCAGCATTCACATTCCTTTTGGACAGCTCTGCTGGTCAGCTCAGCTGCTTGAGTTGGCTCAGCTTTTTAGCTGCGCTCAGCTTTAGCTCCATCGACTCTTGGCTGCATTTTAATTAAGTCGAAACAATAGTCCATGATTAATTCTTGGGCTTAGCTTTATGCTGGAGCCGTGTAATTGGCACAGCTAAGCGCATAATAGCCGCGTTAATGAGAAACATGTGCGAAGGACCCAGCCCTGCCCCGTTTAAGCCGCATGTAACCTAACGCCTCACTCTGTCTCTCTCGGCCTATTTACACATGTGCATATGCCCAATCTTTGGCTGTGTGTAGGGGCTGTCATTCATTGTCTGACGAGAAATCTCGTTAAGCGCCCAGGGTCGCATGGTCGGTCGGTCGCTCGTTCGTTCGAGCCTCATTGTCTGTCTCAACTTTGATTTTGCACGTTAAGCGGCTTAGTTGTAAGCCCAATGCCCTGGCAAAAATGCGTCACACGATGCGGCCGACCACGCCCACTGGCCTAAAGTTACGGCACACGGTAATGAGTTCTCAACGCCGCATTTTGTAATTAATGACAGTCCGAAGCGCGTTTCACAATTTGATGGCAGAGTGACTGCAAATAGCATGACTCTGCAGAGGCCAACGCAATTCCCTGCGATTTGTTTGCTGTAAGTAAAAAGGCGGAAGGGGAGAGTGAGATATTTACTCTCTAGTTTCAGAGACATTTTCACTGTTAAAAAAAAATAATTCAAACAAAGCAAAATCAAGTAGAATTTTAAGTTAAATAAAATAATATTTATTAAAATGAAAAATAAATAAATTTGAGTTATAAAACATAAGTTAAATAATATTATATAAAAAAAAATAATTTTTAATAAGTAACAATGAAAATAAACATGAAAAATATATATGAAAAATAATAAAAAATAATTCAAAACCAATTAAATTAAATAAAATTAAAATTCATTATTTTATTATTATTATATATTATATTATTTGCTATTATTATAATGTAAAAAATAAATAATAATATAATTATATATAAATAAAATATAGAAAATGGTAAAAAAAATAAATAATAATATAATTATATATAAATAAAATATAGAAAATGATAAAAAATAAATAATATAATTATATATAAATAAAATATAGAAAATGGTAAAAAAATAAATAATAATATAATTATATATAATTAAAATATAGAAAATGATAAAAAAATAAATTATAATATAATTATATATAAATAAAATATAGAAAATGGTAAAAAAATAAATAATAATATATTTATTTATAAATAAAATAAAGAAAATGGTAAAAAAAAATAAATTGAATATTAAAAAAAATAATAATATATAAAATATAAATATGAAAATAAAAATATATATATAAAAATAATAATAAAATAAAATTTAAAATTATTTCTTTAAAATAAAAACAAATTAAAAAAAAACAAATGGTTATAAAATAAAAGAAATAAGTTTAAAATTTAAATTACACAAATCTAAAGTAAAAAACAAAAACATTTGTCCAAAATAAAATATAAATCTAATAAAAATAAATATAAATTTCAATAAATATATAAAATAAAAATTAAAAAAATATTAAGCACAGCTAAAAATTAAATGAAAATAAAACAAACTTAAACAAAAAAGAAAATATATGTATATTATAATAAAAAAAATTAATTAAGAATAAGTTTTGAAGCTTTAATTGCAGATATTTAAAATGCTCATTATAATGACTTAACATTTTGACATTGATTTCAACTCTGTTTGCCATGTTGCAGATACAATCATCGCATCCAAGTGCTCGATCCGCAAGGACGTTTCCTGCGCGCCTTCGGTTCGCAGGGCGTTGCAGATGGCAAATTCAATTATCCTTGGGGCGTTACAACCGATGCACTCGGCTTCATTTACGTATGCGATAAGGAGAACCACAGAGTGCAGGTGAAATGCTGCAAATATTTATAAACAAGTGTGGCAGAGAGAGAGGTGAGCGGCAGAGACAGGCAACAGCTGCAGCTCAAAGTCTTGCCCAATTTGTCACACTTGAGAAGGCTGCCAGGCGGATAGCGAGTCGGGCAGACAGTCAGGCAGCTGCAGTTGCCTACAGCCACGCCCACTCAATTTTCATGCGCTTAACGCAGTCAGTGAGCGCTGCCCTCTCTCCCTCTCCCACTCTCTTTTTCCCTGCTTTTATATTTTTTTTATATAAAAAAAACTATATCATGGTTCAGGTTTTCCAATCCGATGGTTCCTTCGTTGGTAAATTCGGTTCCTGTGGCCGTGGCGAGGGCCAACTCGAGCATCCGCATTATATAGCCGTATCGAATACGAATCGTGTTATTGTTTCCGATTCGAATAACCACAGAATTCAGGTAAGCTGACCAAACGAATTTAATTGGAATCGCCTACACCTGTTACCTGTTCACCTCCCTCTACGCTCTCTCTCTCCATCTCTCTTAGATATTCGATGTTAATGGCAAAGTGCTGTCCACAGTGGGCGGCGAGGGCTCTGATGATGGACAATTTAAGTTTCCACGGTGCGTATACTTAATATAGCTCTAGAATATATATAAATATATAATTGATATGCCCATCTATAGCGGCGTGGCTGTGGATGATCAGGGCTATATCTTTGTGGCCGATTCTGGCAATAATCGCATACAGATCTTCAATCCGGATGGCAGCTTCCTGAAGACCTTCGGCTCCTGGGGCTCCGGCGATTCGGAGTTCAAAGGGCTCGAGGGCGTGGCCATTATGTCCAATGGCAATATTTTGGTATGCGATCGCGAAAATCATCGTGTTCAGGTATTCTGAGCCCTGCCTCACCCCACACACAGCAATTTATGATTTCAATTTAATTTTATTTTGAAAAAAAATTAAAAAATTGAAAAATTGAGTTCAAATTTCTAGGCCTAGAAATTAGCGCAACTCACAAAAAAGGGAAATGAAATTTGAAAAAAAGTCGAAAAACTTGTTAGAAAAATCAGATAAATATATCTACTTTATATATATCTAAATATGTATTGCATAATGAAATAAAATAAAAAAAAAACCAAAGCGAAAACTCGTCAGAGTTGGAGTGAAAAAAAACAGCAGTTGGCCCAATCATTTCGACCACAAACATCAATTGGCAAGCAAAACTCGGGCTTGGGCCATAATTCTCCTGCGGGCCTAATTGAGATTTATCTGAAATTGCATTCGTGGCGAGGCTGTGCGAGGCACTTTATTAAATTAAGAGCTTCTTCGGGTGTGCTGCAAAATGAAAGTTTTTCCTTTATTTTTTACATAAACTATATGGTTTACTGTGCGTGTGTGTTGGAGTGTCAGTGTGTGCGTGTGAGTATCAACAAGCACTGAAAGCACAGCTGCAGATTTATGTGTACTCGCATAAATTTGTTTGCCAGCAAATGTTGCACATACGCCATGTAGCACAGCTACAAACAAAATGTTTATCTATGTATAAATATATTTATATATTTATATATATAAAATATACGAATAACAGTTACGCTAACTGTGCATGTGCAAGGCACTTTAGAAGTTCGGTAAGTAGTTTATATTTTTTTATTTAATTAGTCTTAAGGAATTATCTATATTTTATTAACTAGGCAAGAGCATCGACTTTATAGCCTTAGCTACTTTAGTATATGTATATTTTATATATTGTAATAATCTTGCATATTATATATAAATATATATATATTATATGTATATATGTTGACTTCTATTTTAAGGAACTAGGAACTAAAAACTAAGAACTAAAATCAGAGAATAAAGCTCTAAGAGGAAATATCAAGTATCTTAGAACAAAAAGCAAATTTAAATATAATAAAATTATCAAATTTAAATTATTTGATTTTTTTATTTTTAAAATTTTTTTTTCTTTTTTAATTTGTTTATTTATATTTAAAAAAATTTGCTCGCTCTTTAAACCTAAATTTAATTGCAAAACAAAACGAGTTATTTTTCGTCTCTAGCCAATACCAGAACCTATCTGATATGCTTAGATTATGCCTTGGGTTGGTGTCCGCGCTTTTTGTAATTAGTTTGATTTGGCTTAAGGCAAGGATTTATACTTGAAAGCGTATTTGCATGAAAATTAAAAATTAAAAATTTTGAAAGAAATTGTATATATGTATAAATAGCTAAGCTCTAATAAAACTTAAAAAAAAGTTTTTAAATTTATATATATACAATAAATAAAATTTATATATAAAAAAATATATAAAATAAATTAAATAAATATATTTTTATTGATTTTATTTTTTTTTTCAATTTTCGTTTTTATGTTATTTTTAAGTTAAAATCAGAACATTTTCAGGCTTTTCTTATCTTTGGCATTTACAACTTTAGTTTGCCAGCGATAATACTCTCGCTTTTTGCGTAGAGCAAAAAGTACAGTTTTTTGTGAATTTACACACAGAAACACACACACACACACAGATGCTCACACACACAAACTAACACTCACTCACGCATACAAAGCACGCAAAATGTTGCGAATTTAAGTGAGCTTTATGTGATTAAAATACATGTGAGTGTGTGTGTGTAAGTGTGCGTATGTGTGTGTGTGTGTGTGTGAGAAAGTGATATGTTAAGTGTTGAGTGCGGCAGTTGCCGTAGAACTTTATGGCTTGCCTGTGCCTGCTTCACTAGTTCCACACACAGCCGTCTCCTGCGCCGCCTCCTGCTGATTACATACTAAAATTCGTTGATTTGCAGCTGTCGCAATTAACCTTTGATTGGTGCAAGCCAACAAATTACAGGACAAATAACTGCCACGCCTACAGCCTAGAACGTCTCCTGCTTCGGCCCCAGCTCCTGCTGCATTGCCTTCATCTAATTAAATCAAACTGCGAACATTTCGCATGTCACGTGGCAAATACGCCTTTCAATTAGCACAGCCAACAGTCCCGATATGTGGATGCAACAACTGTTTTCGGGCAAAACTTGCCACATTATGTGGCAACTGGCAAAAAAAACTGTAGATAATTTGTTAAAGTGCCTGCCTGACTCTATTTTTTGTGCGCTCTTTTTATGGCCAGCCCACTTGAGCTCGTATGGGCGTGGCCGCAGCCACAAGTTGCGCCCAGCCACATAAATTACAGCTACTTTGTGTGTGTGTGCATGTGCGTGGCACGATTCGATTTTTTTATGACTTGTAATTTTTATTTGCATGTATCACGTGCCACGTCGCCAAATTTCATTTAAATTAACTACTGGCAATGGGCGTTGCGGGCGATGGGGGGCGTGGCGTGTTCTCATTTAATTGGAACACGTTCCGCAACAACAACAATAGCAACAACAGTTGCTTGTTTTATGAACACCTCTCATCCCAGACGACGCGTCGTCAAATTGCAATGTGCTAAAAAAATTATAAAAAAATGGTGCACACAAAACAAACGGAACTTTCGAACGCAATGGAAGGAGCGAACGCAATGGAAGGAGCGAAGGCGAAATGGAAGCGCAAGGCTGAGCAGTGGAAGGGAGGGGTAAGGAGTGGAAAGGATCGTTTTGTAAGCGAGCGAAGAGTCGGCATTGCTGAGTATGGGAAGAGAGGGGAAACGTGGAAGCGGAGAACGATGGTAAAGGCAATGAAAGGCAGAGAGAGGAGATCCAAAGGCAGCGCAGGCAGGAAGGGTGAGGCTGAAGCGGACTGCGGCGCTATCTAAGCACTGGAATGCTTAATCTTTTTACAGCCGCCGTAACTTTTTGATTTTCATCGCTTGCGGCATTTCGATTTTCATTTGTTTACACAAAACGCTTTGCACTTGCCGCCACAGAGGTCACGCACATACACACACAGGAACACCAACTCACTTGGCCTTGCTTGTTTGCTCTTACAATAAACGCACGAAATCAATCCATGCCACAGCTGAGTGGCATGCCCCCCAAAACACTGGCCAGTGCTCACAAGCACCCACCGCTGCTCCAGCCCCCTACTCACTCCACTTCCATTCAGCTAGTGCAATTTTGATGTGCGTTCGATTTTTGTGCGCTTGTTTTTGAGCGTTTTATGAGCTGGTAAAAGTTTATGTTGCATGCCCCCAGCCAGTAGCCAGTCAGCTGCTGTTGCCACAAACTGAATTTCCCAAGCGCGTTTTAAAAGCGAATTTCTGAGAGTGCAAATAAATAAAACGAAACTTTGGGTTTTGAGCAAAGGAATCAGCTAAAAATAACATAAAAAGAGCAGTTCCAACTAAATCCGTTCGGTTCCATTGCTAATTGTTTATTTTCGGACTTATTCTCATTCATACAATCGTTTTATTACTTTTCTCGCTTGCACTAATGATTAGGCTTAGTAAAATTATAGACATACATATATACATATACATAAGTAAGGTCGTAAACTCGCTTCATTTTTCAATTTCTTCTTTATTCAAATTCTCTTAAAATTAAGCAGTGCGAATATTGTCTATCTCGCTTACTCATATAGTGGAGTGAGCAAACTGCATAAGTACAAATTCTCGCCGTTATTCTACTCCCCATTTGGTTGTACATCTCATAGTTAGTTACAAATTCGACTTATTCCACAAATTCTGTTTTTTTCTCATCTCTTCCTTTTTGTCACCATAATTTACAGGCAGAGTAAGAGCACACATATACTAAGTATTCAGTACTAAGTCATCGCTTCTCGTCAGCAGGCATATGCAAATCGAACTCAGCTGCATATAATATAAAATATTTTATTTAAAGTTATATATATGAGTGCAAGTGTACCTATTGTTTTTTGTTCAAGTTTATTTGTATGCTAGACTGAAAAATTGGAAAATACGCATTTGCTGAAATCTGCTTTACAGACAACATAACGGTGAGTAGCATAATTAGTGAAGAGCACGAAAATTAGCTAATACTTTTGTTCACATGCCGTGTCCCTCTGTCTCTCTCTCTCTCTCTCTCTCTCTCTCGTGTTAAATTGTCGTTGGCAACTGTTGCGCGGCTCTTGCTTTTGCTTTTGTTTTCGCTTCGCTTTTAATTCCTCTAAGCGTTTCGACGCAGCTGCTTTGCCTTCCAGTCTGAACCCTTTTCGCTTATTACTTTTAGCGGCGAGTTGGAATGTATTTTATTTTGCTTTATTTTTTTATTTTCCATTCGTTGCACAATAAAATTATGCCCGACCCGATTGTTGGCCATGGTCAGAAGCAACAGCTGGCCACCTTTTTGAATTCCCTCTTTTTATTTTTGCCTGGCAGTTAAGTGTAAAAAATTCTTAATGCCTTTGACAGCCGCACACTCCAAATAAACAAGCCTGGGCCAGTATCCCACCTACACACACAGACCCACACACATATCTGTATATATATGTAGAGACCCCCGCTGTGAGTGGCAGCAGAGAGAGGAAAGGTAAAGCCACTCAGTTTCAATCAAAAATTACGCGCCAGCGCAAAAAGAAAAAGTCAATTTCGAACCGATCAAAATGGACAGGGTTTTTTCCAATTTTTTACACTATCGAACTGAAGTCTCATAATTTTCTGACTTAATATAATTTTTATTAATTATAAAGAAGTGCCATGTATATACGAACAGAGATGTAAATGTGCAAAAAAATGCCAAATAAATAAATGCGAATAGTAACAGAAGTGCATTAGCGCATACGCACATATATATATACTCACAAATTCACTCTACTCCTGAGCAATCTCACTCATACCTATACAAACGGATAGCCACTTCACTTTCCTCTGCATGCGTCTCAAGAATATGTATGTAAATCGATTGCAGCTGCAGATGCAGACTTCGAGTGACTTCTGTACGTATGTATGAGTGCATGAACATAAGTGTATTTAGGGTTTGGCATAACTTGCAGAAACTCATCTATTTTTAGCCACCCATAAAGTGAAAACTGTTTATTAGTTGAATTGCTTTTTGTCTGGCCGTCTGTGATGTACGTTGTGGGTAGTTATCGTTATTTCTCATTGCTTGGAATGAAAGCTGTAAAAGAGATAAATGAATTAGTAAAAATTGATAGCTTGAAATAAATTTTGCTGTCTCGCTAGATGTTAAGCTACAACAGAGTATTTAGCAGTCGGTTGCGTTCAACTTATTTGTCTTACTTATTTTATTTTCTATCTCCTTTTTTTGTTTCTTTTCGATTCTCGTGTTATTTTCTATTATTGTTGCCGCTGCTCCGTTCAGTCAGTTAGTTAGAATGTTGGAATGCGACCTAATACTCGAATGACGACTGTAACTGTGTGTGTGTGTGAATACCCAGTCACACGAGTGTAGGCAGTCTTAACCTTTTGTGTGTGCATGCATGTGTAAGCATATGTATGTGTGTGTGTGTGTACAGCCATCGCTAGAGTTTCATTCGGTGTGCGTTTCCGTTCTGTTGCGCCTTGCTGGGCGCTCGACCGGTGCACTTGGCGGTACGTTTAATACCACTTGAGTGACTTTTTATGGTCAGACATATGTGAGTGTGTAGAGCAGATCTTTGTGTGTGTGTGTATGTGAGAGTGTTGTTGCTGCTATTTTTTGTGTTCATTTAGACTTAGCCTTGCCATTTGTCTGCTGTTTTGTTTTTGTTTTTGTTTTAGTTTTTTTTTCCTTTTTTTTTTGCAACGTGCCTGACATTTTTATATGCAGACCGCGCAACAACAACAACAAAAACAAAGAAAAGTGTTTTTCAGTTTTATTATTTCCATTTGCGAGCTTTTGTTTTCATTGCTGGCAGCAGTCATGAAAACATTTGCGACAGCATCTGCATGCATTTAAATAAATATTTTAATAAATAAAATGGTCAGCTCAAGTCGTGGCCACAGCTGTGCAATTTGTGCCAGCAATCCTTAAGAGGGGGCTAACAATTCAACCAACTGACTGACTGAGTGACTGACTGACACTCTGAATGACCTTTTCAATGGCAACGAGTGCAATCTGAAGCACTTTTGGTCATAGAGACGACAGACACATGCAACTTGCAACTGCAATTGAATTTTAAGCTGATTCGCTGTGAGAGGGTCGTCAAAATCCACATTTCGTTCTCTTCATTTTGGCCAAAAACCAAATCTGGAACAGCTGACACAACAGGCAACAGTCCACTGTTACTATCTATTTCCCTTCCCCTTCAAACAGTCAACAGTAACAGTAACGACTAGTGAAAAGCGCGTAGCGAGTTAGGTGTAGAAGGCTCTTACCTTAAAGGTAACTCAATGTGAAACCTGTGTAAATACGAATGCAATAGATAAAAAGTCAAAAGTTAACTGCACTATATATATATATATATATATATATATATATACTTCTTTCTGTTTGTATAAGAGTGCATTCTGGCCACGTAACTGTATGTTGTAGTCAGGGTTCAGGATTCGGGCCCTGTCGAGAGGCTGGCTGGCTCATTGTGAAGTAGCTTTTAGTTTGCGTAAATCAAAGAGAAGAGAAAATTAAACTTCTAACTAAAAGCTGCTTACAGTTTCGAGCATTAAATGGATTTTGACATATTGTTTGTACGAGTGTGCACTTATCGAACTAGCGATGTGCTACGTGCCACGTAATCGAACGTATACGTGATGCTGACCAAATCAGTTGATTTATGCTGCATGCATGGCTTAAAGGGCTTTTGTTTTAATTGAGAATTTGATATAATTGAGTGAGGTGTAGCAGTGGGTAACTACTCGAGTTAGTAGTTAGTCTTCTCTTCGGGTACCTTTAACCTTTACTTACTAAAAGGTTGTAACTACTTGCAACTTATTACTCTTCAGTCTTTCTTTACTTTAATCTGCTGGCTTTTTCTCTCTGCTCATGTAAAAATGAGCTGTTAAAGTGTATTTTCTTTACACATTCCACTCGCACTGATTATTTGACCTTTAGCAGCAGCTCACGCACTCATCTCTAACTGATTGCAGCATTGTTCTCTGCAATTGCAATTACGCAAGTCTGGCAAAGTTTGTTTTTGGCCTGCATTAAGCAATTACATTGATTGTTTTTGACGGCTATGCAATGGATGAATGCAATAAGCTTTATATGTGCACTAGCTGGCAACAGATGTGAACAAACACACACATATATATATATATATATATATATATATATATATATATATATATATATATATATATATATATATATATATATATATATATATATATATATATATATATATATATATATATTATATGGGGCTGGTATCATGAATTCAGCGTTAATGCTGGCTGGAAGATGCTTAACTCGGGCAGCAGCTTGGCTTTGATGGCGAATTAACATTTATCATGCGCCACGTGAAACCCATTTATCAGAGGAACGGCTGCTCGCCTTTGCACAAAAACAAAAGGAATCGCATTTGCTATTTATTCGCATTTGGTTTTACGTTTACGAATCCGATACGATATTTGTTTTGCTTTTGCCTTTGCTTTTGCTTTAGCTTTAGCTTTAGCCTGTCCCGTCAATTCATCAAATCCGAGTAGCTTTTACTCTTATGTTAATAAAATCAGACAGACAGACAGCCAGAGTTGATAAAGCGGTGTGTGGAGCAACAGGAACAACAAACGAAATTGGCGCACAAATCTCAACGCATTGACCTTGGCCAGAAGTCGCCATTGCCATCGTCGTCGCCGTCGTCGTCATCGTCGTCGTCGTCGTTTACACAACATATCCTGTCTGTCCATGGGCTTTATTTCGAGCATTTGATTTATATTTAAATGCCTATTGAGGTCAAGCTGTGTTCATAACTCTTTGTATCGACGCCCTGTGCCCACAATTTATCATAGGTTTGGCCTGACGTTAGGGAATTCAGCTCTCAGCTCACAGCTCCTAGCGCCCAGCTCTCAGCTCTCAGCTCTTGGTGTTAAATTGAAATTCCCTTTTGTGGCAAAGCGAGCGAACGCGAACTGCCGCTGGCTGGCGCCTTGCTTAATAAAATCAATGTGAAGTCTCGCATAAATGCGGCTCTATAAATATATAGAGCAGAGCTGCGCTCAGCTCGACCTGCCACAGAAGCTCGGCGGCTAAAAGAGCTGAGAATAAAGTTGAAAAAATAACAATATAACAATAAAAAATGATTGTATATTAGGCAATGCTTTTTTTTATAACAATTATTAAATATGATAAAAAAACTAGAAAATGTTAAATTATTTAAATACAGTAAAATATAATAAAATAATAAATAATAAAAAAATATAAAAATATTCTAAAATATGTAAAACAAAATAACTACAAATTGTAAAAAAAATTATATAAATAAAATATGAAAATAAAAATGTAAATATGAGAATATAAAAAAAATAAATTATGAAAATATAAAAAATATTAAATATTAAATATATAAATTAAAACAAAATAAATTCAAATTATAAAAAAAAATATACATAAAAAGCATAATTTAAATAAATACATAAATTGTACTAACTTCGATCTTTTAATTTGTCCTTTTGAGATATGCTTGATACAAAGGTTTAAAAGCCAGCCAGAAACAAGCCAAATCTAGCTGATAAAAAGGTTAAGCCGGGAGCACTTATATTTGTAAGGCAAGTAGGAAGAAGAGCTCGTCCTCGTCCTCATCCTCGTCCGCGTCCTTTACCTGGCTGTAGCTTAAGTTAAAAGCGCCTTAACTATAGACAATCCTTTCGATGTTAATCATGCTACAGAGGCGTGGGCGCTGGTCGACGTTTATTTATTGCCTTGTGGAACGAATTTACGTTAGGGTGGACCGAATTCAACAACGCCCCCTGCTGCTGCTGCTGCTGCAGCGCCACGTGCGAGTTTATTGAAAGGACATTCATAGTTGTCGCTGGAGTTGACATCAATAACAAATTTATGGTCAACTTTGACACGAGGCGTGGTTGGAGTTTGCCTACATTTTAGTTTTTCATTTTGCATTTTCCAGTTTTCTGGCCAGCTGCAATTTGTATGCAAAGTGAGCTATTATCGGGTGCATGTGGCATGTGGCATGTGGCATGCTGGGCGTGGCAACATGTATATCGCACTGCTATTTAAATTTATACAAAAAGCCAAAAATGCAAATGCCAAGAGCCGAGCAACAATTGGAGCAGACATTGTTTGCCACAACGCCGATTAGCTACACGAACTGTGAATATTTAGCTCAAGCGGCTGGAACTGTTGGTGCCACATTAACTGTTAAAGTTAAACGTAACTCTATATATATAAATATATATATATATTTGTGGCCATAAAGCCAGCGATTAGTGCAAACACGCCAGCACTTGAGTTTTATCGTACTAAGCCTTTCTGTCTAACTCACTCCAATCACATTTTGGCTGCAGTTTAACTATGTGTGGCAAGACTCCTCGGTCTCGAAATATGCCACGCAAGCAGGTGGCACGAATGCCGCCACGTTCAGTGCGCAGCGGCCTTTCCGGTTCATGTTATAGCGGCGGCAGTGGCGGCGGCTGTTGCATGTTTCAGCCTGAAAATTGATATTAAATGCTTTGGCATAAAAAAGAAAAGAAATGAAACATCAAATGATTTCGTTACAACTCCCTCGCCTTTTGCCGTGCTTTATAATGAAGGTATTTTGGGCCAGGCGCTGTTATATATGCATTGCCATTTATTTCGTCTGCTGATTGTGCAAGAAATCCAGGCAAAACACTTGGCCAACACTTTTGCCAGCTTGGACCTCGGTCCTCGGACTCGGTTTCGGTCTCGGTCTCGGGTCTCAGTGTAGCTGACCTGGCCGATTGGTCAGCCGCTGCAAATTAATTTGGGATTTTGCGTCTATTTGTTTGCCACACACACATGATACTTTCTCCTCTCTCTCTCTCTCTCTCTCTCTCTCTCTCTTACACACTTTTGCCTCTCCTTCTCTCCTTCACTCTTTCATTCAGTCTTTGGCTCCGGTTCGCATTCATCACAATCACACGGCGCCCAGGCCGCTTGCAGATAAAATTTATGTGTCCTGGCGGGCCTGAGGCATGCATCCATGAGCAGAGTTTGTCTGGACACGAACGTTGCCACGTGGACATTTCAAATGCTGCCAAAGCTCAACTGACATTTGATATATTGGGGCCAGGACGAACAGGACGAATTGGACATGCTGGACAGCCCAGTGCCACAGTTTCATTCGACATTTTCGTCCTTTTCGACAGTTTTGCAACATGCGAGACTACGCTTTGTTGGCCTTTGCCCTATTCTATCTCTCTCTGTCTCGCACTCTCTGTCTCTGTCGCTCTGTGTTGCTTTTGCATGTGTAATTGCTGTGCTGAGAGCCTTGTAAGTGGGCTTGTAAAAATTGTGTTGCCGGCTGCAATTGCCACTGCCACTTCCACTGCTGCTTTTTAATTGATGACAAGCACTCGCCAGTGCGGCTTACTGAGTCGGCATTTGAATTTTTAAAAAACAAAAACACTTCTTCACACTTAATTTAATGGAAAATATTTAAAGCTTTATTTAACTAAAGATCATTTTGAAGCCATTGCTGCTTTTTTCTATGCCATTTTCAGAGTTTTAGGCTAAGCTATTTTATGTTTTTGTGTTATATAAATTTAAGAATTTAAGCAGACCTGTTCACGAGACATATGTGACTGTTTTATCAGTTTTTCAGTTAAATATTAAATGCCTTTCTATGTGATTCTCATGAATTAAAGCACTAATTGAAAAGCTTTGATGATTTTTTGCTATTTTATTTATTTGTTTATTATTTACTTAGTTTAATATTCTATAAGCTGAAATTGTATATATTAAATGTGCACCGTGGATCGCTCTTCTCTGCAATTCTCACAATTGTAGGCAATAGCTGCGTTTACAAAATCCAAGCAATTGCTGTTGTTTACATATGTTCTATATACTTCTTTTAGTTGAGCATTGCCAAAGGCTTTGGTCCGGTTAACGATGCAGCTCGCAAATACAAGCAAATGCTGACAAATTTCTTTCATTTCCGGCATTTTTATTTTCAAGTGTAGCCTAAAGCCTTTTGCTTAGCTGTGCCAGATTTCAGTCTCCATTGACCGTTAATCACAGCGTATCGTATCGTCTGTCGCAATGTTTGTTTGTCCGTCTGGCTGTCGTTTGGCACATGCTAAAACGTGTTGCCAAAAATGAAGAGATAAATGCAACGTGGCGGCACAAAGCAAAGCGACGCCAAACTGGAACGTGCCAAAAATTAACAAAACGCCCGGCCAAATGGACAAACAGCCTTTGCCGCATAGATGCGAAAACAAAGATAGAAACATGGCCAAGATAACGAGCAAGACAGAAAGAGAGAGAGAGAGAGGGAGAGAGGGAGAGAGGGAGTGGTTCCGGGTAAGTTTATCTGGATGTTAACTAACCCGGACAAGTGTCAAAGCATTTAGCATGCGCTGAATTTTAATTTCACACTTTGTACTGCAATGAAAAGGCATTAAGCGGCACAAAGCGGCACGCCCACCATTTGCGCAAGGCGTCAAGGGGCTATAGCGAGGTGTCAATTGTGTGTGTGCGCCTTGCATGCCAGCTGACACGCCCATAAAGGCGCTGCCGCTGCTGCTGCTGCTGGTGTTGCTGTTGCTGTTGCTGTTGACTGTAATTAGCACACTCTGATTTGTATTTGGCTAACAATAAAATGACAGCTTTTGGCCAAATGGCACGCAACGTTAAGGCTCAGCCATGTCCACGGAATGAGTACGGAAATGCCAGCGCAGCTTGGCGTGCGCTCATTTCGATTGCATGCCACAAGCCGAGCAGGCAACAGCCATAAGTCTGAACTGACCACTACGGCCCAGAGCGTAATAAATTCCAATAAACGAGTGCATAGCCTTGGCCAGTTACGCCCACAGGAGTGGCAGGGGCGGTAGGGGCGGTCAACACTTGGCAGCTGCCTCAACAGGTTTTCTGGCCAGCGCTGCACTCGCACAGAAATATGATAGCCGCTAATTAACGCTGCACACAAGCATTGCGACCTATGACAGAATGAGAGCAAGGAGAGCAAAAGAGTTACGAAAGGAACAAAGCGCACTTTTGCCATTCATTAGGAGGCCAGAAAAGTCAGTGTGTGTGCGGCATTTTAAGGAGAATTTGTGCTCATTTGCTATACTCTTTAAGCGAGTAGCTTAATATTGCCAGGAGTTCAGTAAACTCATTTAGTTTAGATAGTATAAAGACAGAATTTGTAAGCATCGCCTTACTATAAGCCAACAGCATTGGCAGCAGTGGGCGGTCAATATTTGGCAGAGACACCTGCCAGCAGGTTTATGGTTGAGGTCTTAATATAAATTGTTTTTCTTTGAAAAAACTTAATACGAACATTGCCAGTTTCGTATTTCTTTCGGCATCTCTGCATATTTAATCAGATAATTATATTATAGAAAACACTACTCGATATAAAGCTGCCTTATAATATAAATTCCACTCTCTCTCTCTCCCTGTTAGGGCATCTTAATTTCACTATGTTCCATTTTATTATTTTTTTGGTGAACTCGCATTTTATTTCATTAGTTTTGACTGTAAATTATAGCAAGAATTTTTAATGCTTCCACAAATGAGGGCCAGCAGCTAAAAAAGAAAATGCAGATAAATGAGCTACGCAAGGTCCACTGCCAAAGGAGTTTATAATAAAGGCAACTTGTTAACAAACTAGCAAAAAAAAGTTGAATAAATAAAACGAACTCAAAGCCAGATGAGTACAAATGGCATGTGTGTGTGTGTGTGTGTGTGTGTGTATACATGTGTGTGTCTGTCTCATATGGATGCGTGTGCGTATGCGAACCGGCAAACAAGTCATAGTAAATGTGAACTCTACAGCGAACGCTGCGTATACGTTATGTGCTGTATAAGAGTGAGCTGAGAGCGCGTATAAGAGCGAGAGAAAGAGCGAGAATGCGGCTCTATGACGTAGTCAGCAGCAAGGATGTTGGTTAAGAGCAAAGGAAAGCAAAAGGAGGCTGTGTTTTCACTTTCAAACGTAAACACGACACACACACACACACACACACACACACACACACACACACACACACACACACACACACACACACACACACAACGAGTCGACGGGCAGCGCGTGTAGATTTTTGAGGGCAAACCGAAACAAAATGCGAACAAAGGGGGAAAAAGTGTAACAAACACGCAAACACAGAGCACTGAGGTAAGCGAAGCAAAAGGCCAAAGTGAAAAGGCAAAAAGCGTTTGCGTTCTTGCCGCTTTTTGTGGGCATGGTGTGAAAAGGGCGTGGAGCGTCGAGCGTGGAGCTTGGCTGAAATGTTGCCCAAACATGCAACACGGTATCCGCAAATCTGAAAAGTCAGCGACAGATAAAACACGCTCGAATAATGAAAGAAAGCTGAACATAATTAGGAAAAGGAAAACCCTATAAAGCGCAAAAGCACAAACAACAACAGTTAACAAAAATGTATAAAAAAAAAATGAGGCAAAAACCAAAACAAAGTTAAGTGCACAATTTTTTTTTTTTTCGGGTTCGGCTGTGATTTTATTTAATTAAGTATGAATTATTTGTATGAAAAAATATATTAAATAATAATGTAAATTTACTAAAAAAAACAGCTGCTGGAAAGTTGCTAACTGTTTTCTAGCAAGCGATTAATATTGAATTTGTGCTGTTAAAAAAATCGAACTTATATATATATATATAAATATATAAGTTCCATTTTTTAACAGCACAAATTTAATGTTAATCGCTAATATATATAATATTATATATATAATTTGCCTTGGATGTTCAAATATCCGTTACAGCTTAATATGCTTTGAGTTCGAACTTTTTAACTGAGTAATGCTTAGTCAATGCTTAGTCTTTGTTAGCTAAATGTTAGATCAGAGCTCGCTGTTGTACCTGCTTTTAGCACTGACCCTAACAACTAAGGTACTTTTAGGCTTTGATTTCACATTTACCTTTAGGTCAGCAATTGATAATAAATTTTCCTTCTGTACTTTTGAGATCTAATCACCTGCTTTCTGCTAGCGTATGATTAGTTGTTACTTTATTCTTCTTTATATAAATGGCGCCGTTTATTTTTTAATTTAAATCAGCTT
Organism: Drosophila eohydei; assembly: GCA_035045825.1. Taxonomy (NCBI): domain Eukaryota; kingdom Metazoa; phylum Arthropoda; class Insecta; order Diptera; family Drosophilidae; genus Drosophila; species Drosophila eohydei. The sequence goes on along the minus strand of JAWNOT010000072.1, from coordinate 6,522,720 downwards.
GTTTGAGTTCTGCTTTAAGTTTTTACCTTAGCAAAAAAATCTTGCTAAAATTTCCTTGAATTGCCTAAAATACTTTTTTTGTCTGTTATTAAAATTTCCCTTGCCCTTCTTTAGCTCTTTAGCGTTTTAGGCCATTTAGCATTATCTTAAAGCAAGCAAAATTCATGTAAAATGTCTCGCAGTGATTCGCTTAAGGCTTTAAGTTTTAAGTGCTTTGCTTACAAAATATTTCTTTGATTTTTCTTATTTTAGCGCAACTTTTGGTATTAAATTCTTACTTAAATTCAAATTAAATTTTATGCCATGAAAATTTCTTCTCCTTGGCTTAAGTCACTTCTGGAACTTAACACGCATTTAGCTTGACTTATTTTTTGTATAAATGAGAAACTCTGAAAGCATCAAAAACTTTAAATTAATTAATTTTATGCATTAAATTACAATTTTTGGGAAAATTCAGCCACCTGTAAGGTGAACTGCACTGCAAAATATGTGTGTGTGTGGGTGTGGGTGTGTGTGTGTTTACCACTGCCCACCGGGTTGGCCGCGCAATTTGCTGCTGTTGTGGCGGCTGCAGCTGCAGCTGCTATTGCTGTTGCTGCTGCTCGGCAGGTCCTTGCAATCTGTGGCCTTTTGTCGGATGCCGCGTGCCCGCGGCACCAAAGTGCATTGTAGCAAAATTTGTATTGCTTGCCAGGCAACCCAGGCCAGGCGCCCAACTAGACGTTATTGCATGTGCAAATCATAGCGCAGAATGCGGCTGCGCTACATTAAATTTCAATTTCATGTTCATTTATCGTGGGGTGGGACGGATGAAGCAGCAGGAGGTGCTGGGGAGGAAGCTCTTCGTTGCATTTCGGGCTGGGCACGGAAGTCACAATGTCAGTGGCTGAACTTAGCCAAGGCCGCAGCTAGGCAAAAACTTTTGGGCCAAGTGAGCCAAAAGTTGCGAGTTGAGCAAGGAGGGTGAGGACTGAGTAGAGGCGGGAGTACTTAGATAGGGGTGCGAGCGGACTGCCAGCCAGCGATAGCAAATGCCGCGTTTACGCAAGTGTTTGCCAAGTAAATATGTAAAACCAACCAGCGCACATCCATACACAGACACACACACACACACAGACGCATGCATGTTGCATAAAAATTAAGCAAACTGCACTTGTAGCACGAACAACAACAACAACAACAACAACACTATCAAGTCACAAAAACTTACTGCCCAAAGCCCCAAAAATGCAACAGTCGACAGCAACTTCCGCTATGCGTTGTGAGCGCCTGAAACGTCACGCCGAGCTGCACATCCTTCTTGGCCAACACCAATGCGGCCCAACGCCCTTTCGAACAGCAGCAGCAGCGTCGGCAACAAAAGACGTGGTGCAAGCAGATGAAAATGAAGCAACAGCAGCAGTAGCTATAGCAACACAGGCAGTAACTGGCTGGCTAGCAACAACTACAGTAGTCATTCGTTAAGCAGTACATTTCATTTAGTAAATTGTTAAAAGTTAAATGACTTTAAAACTCACTAACTCTTTGAATATTGCTTCAATGATTGACAGCATTTCAGACTGATTGACTTAATAATTGTTGGATTGATTGATTGATTGGCAACCTGATTGATTGTCTAGTTTTGCTAAATGACTTATGCTGTTAATTAACTTATTTGATTTTAGTTGATTGACCAGCAGATTGACTGGTGACTAAGCTGGCAACTTGATTGACTGATTGACTTGTTGATTACCTCATATTGACTGACAGATTCCTAAGCTGATTGATTGGCTAGCGTATAAACTGACTGATTGACTAACAGTTGGATTGCTTGATTGATTAGTCCATTGATTGACTGATTGATTGTTTACAGATTGATCAATCAGGTTGAGCAGATTGGCTTTTCAATCAGTCAATCGGAGATTTACTAACTGATTTACTGATTGACTAACCATACAAAATATTTGGCAGACTGATTGACTGAGCTGCCTTATCCAACGATTCATAGTCTAGTCCTAATCTGTTTGACTACTCAACTGATAGCAACTACAAAAGTTGGTCAGCTTTACTTTGCAGATTTGTTTCCTGTTTTAAGCGAATTTCATCCTCAATCAGAATAATAATACAGCAAACTTTCTTCTTAACAGCCAAACGTTCTTGAACTATCGCACATTTAAGCCAAAAGCCTTATCAAGAAACGCACAAAAAATTACTTCTCAAGTGTCCGCTGCAATTGTATAAAATGAGATATTGAAAAGTTTTGTACTTTATTATTATATATAATATATATATATATATATATATATATATATATATATATATATATATAGTTCGCCAAATGGAATACTTAGAATTAATATTTTGACATTTTCACTTTGCAGAAATTTTCAATTTCCGAGCGACCATTGTACTGGGCGCCCGAGCGAACTGAAGAAGCTGAGTAAAGGAAGATGGGCATGGAATATTGTGCTGCAAAGTTTTGCAGCAAGTTTTTAGTTTTTGCTGCTTTTGTTGCTGCTTAGCCAAAGGGCTTGAAGCATGTGCAACTTGGCCAGCTGTAACTTTAAGCCCCAAACGTTGTCGCTGCTGCGTACGTGTTGGTGTTCATTACGTACGTGTCCTTTTTGCCATTTTACTCAAGTTGTCAGCGCGGACCAGCAGCCGGGGCATGTGGCGAGCAGCTGTACCAGAGCTGAAGATGCGCTGCAGCATAAGTTGAAAACACACGCACGTGCCAACTGGAAACGCTGATGATAAGATTTGACGCATTCTGATACTTGATTAGACCCTAAGCAGGTAAGCACATCTTTTACAATACATTCTCTACTCACTGCATAGTCTGAAAACTATCAAAAAATAACATTACCTGCAAGAGTTGAGCTGGATTGAACTATGCATTAAGATGCGTGATAAGCACAGTATTCAAGCCATAAATACCTAAGTACATAATACATAAATGACATATAATAAGAGTGAGCGCGCTCCACTTAAATACCCTGTAATCAAGCAGTTTTCATAGTTTGCTTAACTTTGAAGCTTTAGCAGTTTAAGATATTGCAATATAGTTCATTTGAATACCCTGTAATTGAGCACAAGCTGGAAAGATAATGAATTTTGATAGATGTTTTGAACAGCTGCCAAAGCAAATTTTATATACCCTGTAATTGAGCACTAGCTGGAAAGATAATAAATTCTGATAGATTTTTTGAACAGCTGCCAAAGCCAATTTTATAAATGATGATTTTCCAGCTAGTGGAATATTCTTTAATTGTAAATGATCAATTTTGAATACCCTGTAATTGAAAATATATCAAGAAAATGTATTAAAATATGAAACTTTCGAGTAGTAGTACTCAAAGTAAAAGAAATTTATGAGTCAAATATTTGAAGACACTGCATTTGTTACTCAGCCCGTTTGAATACCCTGTAATTATGAGTATTTTAAGCCAATGCAAATTATTATCATTGTATAAGCAAAGCTGTGAGTCAAACTTAATTTAGCTTTATTCCAGTTGAATACCCCTAAATACTCGTCAAACAACTTCAAAAAAGCTTGATTATCTCTTAAAAATATATAAAAATATATCCGTTGGTCATAATTAACGCAGATTTTGTGTTGTTGCAATTAGTGCAGCTGCTCTATTTTATGGGCATCTTTTGGCTGTCACTTGAGTGGGAGCCAACCGCGTTGTGCGTCCTGCCAGACAACAGTCAGTTGGTTCAGGTGGTTGCCATTCAGTAGCAACACCATCACCTCCCAGCTTCATCTCAATGTGGCGCAAGTTTCAAAGGCATTGAGAAGTGCACTTGACCGCAATTTGCAAAGACTTTGCAGCAGTTGCAACTTGTTCGGATGGTGCTTTGTGTGGTGCTGCTACTCCTGCTGCTGTTGGTGACAAGTGCTTTGGCTACCTATGCAGTGTCAACAACTTCAAAATGAGTTTTTTGCCACAAACACACACACACAGACACACATACAAAGGCACTCGTGGCACACACACAGTTGGCTCATAAAGTTATTTTTTATATTTTAGCGCGTTTTACGAGCTGTTTTACCTGCAGCGCTTTAATAAACACGACTCAGCAGTAGAGTTGATGCTGCTGCTGTTGTTGTTTTTGGGATTATGGCTGCTTGGGGGCACATTCAGCGTGCGAGTTGCTGCAACTGCAGTTAACACACGCACACAACTCTACGTAAATCCACAAAAAATAACTATAGCATACTTATGTGCTGCATCATTTTCTTTATCTGAATAGCTGTTGCTCTTGCGAGTCGAGTAACACCTGTTCCCGCTGCTGCAGCTGCTGCTTCTACACCCTCAGCTTAGTCCTATACTGCTGCTGCTGCTGCTTCCACATTTACTTCGACTCCTGCTATTCCTGCTCCAGTTCTTACACTAACTTCTGCACTTGCCCCTTTTACTATTCCTTCCATCATCTTCAATCGCTATCAATATAATCAAAGCTTTTGGCTTTATGTTTGTATAAACTTACTTTTCATGTGGCTTGGTCGATCGCTTGTGCGGACGTCGTGCGTTTTAATTGCCTGCTCTAAGTCGTTTTAGTCCTTGAACTAATACAGCGCCATAAGCTCTTAATCATTTCAAGCAATTTGCGCACGTTCGCTGCAATTCAATTACAACTTTGCTTAACACACACACATCGATTGCCAAGCCACTATGTACTTATGTACTTACACTCTTGCCAGCTAGCTTGTCTTATTTACTCACACACACACACACACACACGCACACACGCACACTCACACGCGCTGAAGTAGCTTTAAGTATATCTGCTAAAAGTATTTGATAGATACGTTGCTACACTTGGAAGTTTTTCTTCACTTATTTTCTTTTTTTTTTTTTTTTGGCAAGTTTGGCTCTTCAAGGTTTATAATCAGCCGTTGCTGTTTAATACTTTTAATACCTTTCGAATTGCTTGGCAAGTTTCGTTCATTTTTTATACGTTTCGAGCAGGCTTCAAGTCTATAATGTTCGAGCAAACAGTGTGCTGGCACTCATGTGGCATATTAACTGTGACTCGCACACACAAACACTCGTGGCACTCGTTGAGCAAACGATATTTATTCGATTTATGGCTTTTATTTTTTTTTTTTTTTTTGGGAGCACTAAGAAATTTTTTAATAAAACGCATTTTATTGACATTATCCAATACAGCGTGTGGGGTAGCTAAGGATATTAATAATGTGTAGTAGCTAATAAAGGCACGTATATTTACACATGCAACACACACATACACACACACACACGTGTTTGCTGTTGCACATTTGAAAGCATTCGGATTTTTGTGGCTTTTATGCCTTGTGGCTGTGGCCGTGGCTTATGACAAGGCTTATTGGATTGGCCCCCAAAACTCGACATGAGTTAACATTGTCAGGTCGTACGCACAGCTATTGATTGATTTTTCACACAGTTTTTAAGCCATAGATGAATTATGTATATAAGCCACCTAGCTGTGGGCCATACAACAAAATGTGTGAGGAATTTAATGTATTTATGTGAAGAGTGAACAATAATGGGTGAAAGCATAAAAGTTCAATGTTTATATATATGCGATGGGAATTGAAATGCAAATAGAGTAAGCTTGTACTTATATAGTTATATATATATATATATATATATATATATATATATATATATATATATAGAATATGTACCCACTCGAGTAATAAAAGCTTATTATTTACAGGTTAATTATTATTTTAATATACAAATTAAGCTGTTCGTGAATAATTTGAGAGATTTAACTCTTCACTTGGGAATTTTAATGTCAAAATTTTGTCTGCAGCTGCAGAATAGTTTTAACTTTTAATAATTAATTAATAGCCAATTAATATTTGCTTCAAATGTTGTTTTCTCTTCAATCTCAAATGTTTATTGCGCAAGTTGTTACTTCGACATTTCTTAAATATAGCTCTCAAATTGAAAATGTAAATCTTTTCAATTGCTTACAATTTGTCAATAAATTTTAATTTATTTTATTTATTATTTTAATATTTATTGCCACAGAAAACTTGTTTCTTGCAATTTAGCTCAATTCCTTAATAAACTTCCAGTTAAAATGTTTATTAAAATTGTAGTAGGGTATTCAAATACTTGCCTTAGTTGCCTTTACATAAATAATTATTGCTCTTGCTTATAATAAAATGTCATAATTATGAATGACGCACATATTGTGTGCAGTTGGGAGACTTTTAGTCTCCTATAGCCAATTATTTATGCATGAGACAAAAGCGAGATTATCAAACCGTATTCGAACATACGGACAAGCCTTCAACTGAGACTCCTTTTTTTTCTCGATATTTGCTTTGCTTGGCGGCAGCTGCTGGCACCTGATAAGTGCAGCTTTTGGCAGTTGAAAATGCAACAATGTGGCAAGCAGCGGTGGCAACAATGTTAGCAGTAAGAATAACAAGTGGAGAGGCAGGAGGAGCGACAGCGAGTGCGTGTGCGAGTATTGGCAGGCACTGTAATGCGAGCATTGCATGATGTATCGATTTGGTTGTTGCTGTGGCAAGGCAACCAGCTGGCTGCTTGTTTGTCACTGAAAGCACAACAATTTCGAGGCCATTTGTCGGCTTTTGCCTGTTCCGGTGTTGATAATGCCAATGCGTAATCCATCTCCATGAGTGAAGCAGACGCACGCACACAGTGGCTCCGAATCGTATACCGAATCTGTATCCGAATCCGAATTCTGCAACACTTGACACAATTTGCACTTGAACTTTGGCATTTGCCGATGCGCTGGCATTTGCTTACGTGCGTGCGGTTGAAAAGTTTGTCAATTTTGAGTTGAGTTGAGTGCAAACAAATTCAAAGCTGCCTCACCCGCACACACAATGAGGCAATAGCTGTGGCATATTAATATACATACACATATATATATGAGCTTGTCCGAATTTAAATAAAACACACTCGAAACCTTTGATAAAACACAATTTTTAATAACTTTGACATCAAGTACACATCGAGAATTTGATTTGTTTTCGTTTTTTTTTGTTTGGTTTTCTTTTTTTGCAATGACACACAGACAAGAAAGTTTTAGTAAACCGTTAGGATTACAAAGTACTTACTAGCTAATATATGAGTAGTATGAATATATTTATCTATATATATATATATATATAGCTTTTTTTTAGTATGTTTATATGCACATTGAAGCGTATTCGTATTACTTCTAATATCAAATGTTGTTCAGATTCATTGGAAATCATAATCTATACATACACATAAATATAAGCATATACATATATATATGCATGCATGTGTGTAGGTGTGTTTGTCTGTGTGCGTGTCTGGTTCAGCCGTGTTGCATGTGCTTACACTTCAGGCTGGCTGAAAAAGTTTGATTCTGCTTTGGCTCTCTGAATAATTACAATTCACATAATTTGATTAAACAATTCCGACATTATCAAGTTTCTTTTTAATTTTTTGGTTTTTTGAAATTTTATGCTCGGGCTACAACACTCAGATATTCTAAATGTATGTGTGTGTGCGTGTAAATTCGTTACAAATGCTGTTGCAAAGGACTTATAGAGTACAGGTAATTTGTATAATACTCTTGCAGAAAAGTTGTATATACAATATATATCTGCTCTTATAGGTATGCTATACTTTTTGATAAAGCGAAATTCTATGAGCTACTCGAAGCTTATAGACTATAGACTTATATGCCAATCGGCTCTCTGCAAGAGTATTTATGCTTCGGCTAGCCGATTTCTGTTGCCTTATACACATTTAATTTTCCAATAATTTGTTAAATTTTTAATTGAACACGAACAAAAGTGAGAAAAGTGATTTGTTCGTCTTGGGCTGCTGCTTATGCGAGAACTAACACAGAACAATTGAAAGCGTACAAAGTTTTTTGGACCCAGCCTTATCAGTAATGGAATATTTTATATATATATATATATATGGTCACATATACACACAGATAATGCTAAACAATAAAATATTGCCAATCTTCCAAGCTTTGCTAAACTTATCTAAATTTTTTTTTGTTTTCTTTTTTTTTTTTTGCATAATTCTTTAAGACACAGGGAAGACTTTAGAAATGTTTTTTGTTACATAGACATATATATATATATATATATATGTATATATCAACTACAATACATATACGAATACATTAATTTGTGTATTTGAGTGTGTGAGTTTTCTTATACTTAACGTCTTCTATATAGCTTATAAAAATTGTTGTTTATTTGCTTGGATTTCTGCTTCTTTGTCGGTTGCTAGTTGGGGCACGTGTGTGTTATTCGTTAAGGTAGGTTTAGGAATTACTTAGAGCGTACATGTACTTAGGATTGTCTCTGCTAAAAATATCGTCAAACGCACTACGAACTACAAAACTAATCGCCTAGCTAGAGTTTTAAGTTAATGCAATGCAATGCCTATAACATCAATTCCATATCCAGTTTCATTTACATATCCATTTACATGCCACTTTTTGTCAGTTGGCCTCTGAGTTGATATCGCTTGAGTCTATATACAGTACTCGTACATATGCGTTTATGTCGATTTGTAATGCCTGTGTTTAGTAACTTTTGCTTTCACCTTTTGGTTTAGGTTGTGGCTTACAGATACTGGTCCTCGTTGGTTTTCAGTTGAAATCAAATTTTCGCACTGCGCGCCCGTGCCGCATGCTTGCGTCCGAATAGAATACGCTTAAAGGCGCGTCGAAACTCTGGATTGAAAATGGTATAGATGACCTGTATAGAGAGTGGGTGATGTGGTGTGAGAAGAGTGAGGAGTTTATATAAAAAATTATATTCAATAATGGCTAAAATGTAACAGATTCTTATTAGCAAGATGAATTTACTGATCGTCTAATAAAAAATATATTTTTTAGATTAAATTTGTTTTTTAGTTTAATTTATTAAACCGTTCTTGTGCCATTCATAGCAATATATACGAATGGCTTAAGGCGTGTCAAATAGGCTTGATCAATCAGCCTCTCAATTACTTCTATTAGCAAAGTTTTAAGCCAGGTTAAACTGCTACAAATAGCCATAAATATGTGTGATTTTAAAGAGAGAAATTTAGCTAAGCCATTCATTCATCAATCATTCAATTGGAATGAAGCTGTTTGAAAATATTGCAATGCTTCAATTAAGTCCGTTGGGTATTGATTAGGTTGGAAAAACGTTGAAAAATGGTTGAAAATTAACAAAATTTACAGCTGCTTTTACTTTGGTCTTTTTCAATTGAGTTATATATATATATGGTAGATCAATCATCCAATCAGAACCACTCACACTTGGCTCATTTGTTACACACACAGGACCAAGACGTATTGCAACGGACAGTTGGACAAATCTTTTGGGGTTTCACTTGGTTTGTTTCTTTTTTTTCCTTCTATACGTACCGGATTGAGTGTCGAATTGAAGTAGCCCAGCCAGAGGAAGAGCGATGCAACTGCTGGATGAATTTCACAATCCTTGCACAGGCTCATTGTGAGGGCCATGACAAAGAAGGGCAGCCAACAGATGACAAAGGCGCCGGTGATGATGGCCAATGTTTGCGCTGCTTTACGTTCACGTTTCGCCTCCAGCAACTGACGTCGCTTGGCCAGCTTCTGGTGTGGATTGGCAATGCTGGCCAGCACGCCCCGACCAACAGTCGTTCCAATGGGACTTGTGGCACCAGTGCCAGTCCCTCCCTCCCCTGCTCCCGTTGGCTTGCCGCCCATGGCGATGGATTGTGCTAGCGGCGTAATGGCATTCAAATGGGATGCTATTAGATGCTGCTGTGCGGCGCTGGCCACCTGCTGTGAGAGCGTTATGATTTCGTTAGCATTGCTCGTGCGATACTGAGAGAACGAGAGTGAGACGGCGAGAGAAAGAGAGAGAGAAAAAGCGAAGCATTGAAAGACAAAGACAAGAAAGTGCACACACAAAGCAAACAGAAACAATTAGCTTCGTTTTGTTGAAACAACTGAGCAGTTGGAGCAGCTGGGCAGCTGCACAGTTGAGCAGAGCATAGCACAGGTAACTAACTAGCTCAGTTCCATTCAGTTGCTCCAGTTGCAGCGGCTACTTACGTCATCGGCATCGCTAGATATGGTCGTGAGTTCGGTGCCCGCGTGGCTTTTGTTATCATAGTTGCTCGTACTGAATTCTGTCTCCTCCCGGGTAATGGCCAGGCTGACAAAGTCGACGGCAATGGCTGCCACAGAACGTGCCACGGCACCCTCGGTGCCAGCATTAATGTTGGCCGTATTTGTGTTACGTCCAAAGCATATCTTAATTCGTTTACGTGGACGTCGCTGCATTTGGCCAGCTTCATTTTCCGCATCTTCCAGTTGTTCGCGCTGCTGTTCACGCTTCTCGCGTAAACGACGTTTACCTGCTCGCTCCTTGGGCACATCACGCGCCATCGAATCGCACTGCAAAATTTAATTATATTTCGCTGTTTAACAGGTAAAGAGTTGGGGTTCCCTCTGCCCTCCACTGTAACCCTTTTCTTTTATGTATCTTTTCACTCTATCTCATTCGCTGTCTGCCTGGCTGTCTGTCTGTCTGTATATTCCCTCATTTCCAATTCGCTTTTAGCTATTTTCTTGTATTTGATTTAGAAGCTGTCCTAAGCATTTCTAGTTGTTCCCTCGGGGCGCATTTTGTTTTTAGCTAACATACAACTAGCTAAAGCTTTGAGTGAATCGCACATTTGCCACGCCCATTCGCCCACGCACACATAAATCGTTGAGTGCGAACTTTTTGGCTGCTTCAAGTGCTCATTTGGGCCCGGCCCTAATGGGTAGCAAAGGATTCGCATTATCGTTTCGGTTAATGACACGCTCATTACGGCAACAAGACATGGTTTTTAGCTCAAATTTCATTAGACGACGCCCACGCGCACGCTTTTGTACGCTTCACATTATTTAACATTTGTCAATGCCTTCAAACTAGCTGGAAATTTATCAAATTAATTGTGAACCCAAGACCCAGTTCCGTTCGCTCAACTTACCTCGGTCTCCGTTAGCGTTATGTTGAACGACTTTTGTGTGCGTCGCTGTATGCGTTTCCTAGCAATTAAATAGATTTTCCAATACAGAAATAGAATCACCAATAGCGGCACATAGAACGTGCAGCATGTGGCAAATATCTGTGGCAAGCAAAACAACTTGGATTAAACACAATTGTGTGTGCCACGAGGCAAACTGCTCGGCTCACCTGATAGGCCACATCCTGCGATACCATGCAATTCTGCTCCTCGATGCGCTTCATATAGTCTGGATCCTTCCAGCCAAACTGCGGTGCCAGCGACACAATCAGCGCAGCGAACCACACGCAGAATATCATGATGAAGACGCGTCGCGGTGTACGCAAATTGTTGTAATCAATGTTCGTAACGGTCCAGTATCTGCAATTTAAAGAAATGTGAGAAGCAGAAAGTGTGTGAGAGAGAGAGAAGAGGAAGAGAGAGAGACTGACTGATAGATAAAAGTGTGAAGAGGGCGAGCGGGGAGTAGGAGGCAAAAGCTGCCATACGTGTGTATGCTTAAAAAATAGGTAAAAGTACATATCAAATAAAATGCTCCAAGAGGAAAATGGTGTAAATTTTAAAAAGTTCAGGGAGTAATTAGGAGAAGTAGTTAAGAGAGAATAGTGTAGGAGAGTGATGAAGAAGCTAGAGACGACTATTAAGTGGCAAGCAGTGAGAGGAGAGAGGAGAATAGCTCGCAAAGCTTCAAGATGATTGATAATGAGGATAAAGAACGTGTCATCCATGAAGTATGAGAGAGTGTTAATCACATTAGATGAAATGAACTAGCTTGAAAGAGCGCACTATTGCAGCTTCCACTCAGCAAAAAGCAACTAAAACTGTAAGCGACAAGTAAAAGGCGTTAAAAAAATGTCATTTTAGTTAGCTCACCTGTCTGCCGCGATGGCCACCAGGTGCAATATGGATGCTGTGCAGCAGAGCACATCGCACGATGTCCAAATATCGCAGAGTTCCGGTCCAAGGATCCAGCCATTGCTTATCTAAATTGAATTGAATGCAAGGACATGGATTTTCAGTGTTTGCTTTGCCAGCGGGAATAAATGCAATTAAATTATGTCATTGCGTCTTCAGTGCTTTGCGAGATGACGCAATTTGAACAATTAACAACGCGCAATGGCTCATTACGCATACACACACACACACACACACACACACACACACACACACACACACACCTACATACACTCCTTTTCGTTCGTGACACTTGCTGCGGGGCAAAGTCAACTCTTTGCTCGTAATTTCATTTGCACGCTTTTCATTCCAAGTTTCCATTAGGGTAATGAAGTTTGTGCTTGAAGCTGTTGCAACAACTGCCAGCGACAACAAAAGCAGTCGCTTGCACAACAAGTAACAGCAACAACAACTTACCTCGTAGACGGCGCCAAGCGGCATGACGAGACAGGCAACAAATAAATCAGCAACTGCCAGAGATGCGACCAAATAATTAGCAACATTTTGCAAGTTTCGCTCGAGTATAATGGCGGCAATCACAAATACGTTGCCTGCGAGTGGTAAGCAAAAGAATATGATTTAGTGCAGATATATATTATATATGTATATACAATTTATGATATATATAAATGTGATTTACGTATGCAATGTCTTGAGAATTCGTCAAGCAGGTTGTCAACATTTTGTCTGGAGTTTTGACTTGTTTTTTATTATATAAAACAGTTTTTATATCCAGGAGTTCAGGAACATTATAATGCTAGTTTATACTATTTCTTATAGTTATTAATATACATTGAAGATACTTTGCTAAGTTGAATTTATTTATTGCATTGAGTCAAAGGTCAAAGACTTGACTCTGGCAGCAGCTAAGTGTTAAATTTCAAGTATGTAGCTCTTATAGATTTCGAGACAAACAAATAAGATTGAATCGCATTAATCAAGAATATATAAATTGTGTGGATTAAAGGACGTTTTTAAAGGACGCCACAAATAATTTGCTTGGCTCATTTAGCTTTTTAAATATTTAATTAATTGCCTTAGCTCAATAAAATGCGTTTTAATTGTTCACTTCAAATACATTAAATATTAATTCAGTCGACTTATGTGCTGCAGGTAGTCAATTAAGTTAAGGCTTTGATTGCAGCCAGCAGCCGTATCGAAAGGTCTGTCACTGGCGCTGGACGAACTGTTTTATTATGCCAAAATCAATCAGCCTTTGCTGCACGTTTCTAATTGCAGGCAATTGTGCATGGCATAGCACACGCCATCAGAGCTCGAGCTAGAGAGCACACACTTTATACTCAAACTGAGCCAAGTTCAATTTCGAATGCCTTTGGGGCAGGTTGAAATGGGAAACGGAGGTAGCCGGCAGCTGCTGCTTGCCACACACTCTCCCTCTCCCTCTCTCTCTCTCTCTGTGCGATGCAAATGATGCAACTTGGCAAATTGTAATTGCCACGGCGGCATTCAAAAGCTTTTTGCCCCACTGTCAGCCCGATGCTCGTCTCTAACTGTGTCGGTTTGTCTAGCGTTTGTTGTTGTTGTCTCTCGTCTGTTGTCTGTTCGCTGTTGTCTGCTGTCTGCTGTCTGTTGTCTGTTGTTGTTAGTGCTGTGCGCCTGTCTGCAGTTTATCAAAACGTTTTTGTCACTGCTGCATTTGCATATGCTAGCAGCAGCCACAGTTGCGTATGTTGCGCATACGCCGCGTGTGTCGCACACACATTTATCTCGCTGTGTCTACCTGTGCGTGTGTGTGTGTCTAAGGCTGTGCGCGTTTGTTTGCACACTTTCCATTTGACGCCTTGGCGCGCTTTTAATAGCTTTTCACGTGTCGATGGCAACAACAGCAACAGCAACAAAAAAAGTTATTTTTATATAAAAAACAGAAAAAAAAACGCATTTTTTCTAAACTTTGTTTGCTTTTGTCGCTTGGCGTCCTTGGCTGGCAAGGACTCGCAGGACGCAACTCAACTCTCTGCTGCTCTTCGCTAAGTGCGACGTTTAACGCAAAGCTTTTTAAAACGCGCGCGCACTCTAAGCACATAACTGCCACGCCCAGCTCTAGAAATTGACGCCCCCCTCTCACACCAACGAAAAAAAAAAACTTCACGGCAGCAAATCATCTTTCGTAAGCCAAAAATCAATAAAATTTTCAAGCAGCGCAATAAAAATCTTCTGCATCATAAATTTCACTTCATTTACAGTTTGGACGATATGGCAACATTACTTTTTTTTTGTTGCCTGCCTCCCGGCGGCATAAATTTGAGAATAATTTAACGGCTACAAAATCTGGCAGCATGCCACACCCACTTGCCACTTGCCACATAAATGATAGCAGCTGCTTAAAGACATGAGTCTAAGTGTGCTCGCTCGTGTTGCATAAAGGGGCATATTGGTTTTATCAATGATCAAAATTTATATAGCCATATAAATTTGCTACAGCTTCAGGGACTTGGCCTAAATGAGGTTAAACAAGTTCTGCAGATCATAGGCAAATCGGCAAAGCTTGACTATTTTTGTTTCCTCAGCCTCGAACGCGTATGCTGCAGTCCATGCTGCCCGACTGCAATGTTCTTAAGCATGTGAATGCTTGGAATGTTGCTGTTTGCTTACCTATAATGGTGACGAGTATCATTAGGCCCAGCACAACGGTCATGGCAATCATTTTGACCAGTAGCCAAAATTCAGCTGCGGCACGCTCATTGGCAACACGTTGCTCCTCCTCCAGCTGTGTGAGATTGCTGCCTGCATTGCTGCTGCTGCTGTTGCTGCTGTTGTAGCCGCTGCTGCCGTTGATGAGCAGTATGCTGCCGCTGTAGTTGCCGCTGTTGTAATTGCTGCTGCTGCTGCTGTTGCTGCTGTCGCCGTTGTTGATGTTGTTGCTGCTGCCGCCGCCAGCATCCAGCTGTGTAAGGCTGCCATTCAGTTCAATGAAGAGGCTCTCGTTGAACAATATTGCTGGCAGTTCTATTTCCAAAATGCTTGGTACATCACCAATTGCCCCAAACTCCAGCAGTGTGGCTGGTGTTGTCATTGTGCTCAGCATGTTGTTGTTGCTGCTCTGGCTGCTGCTGCTGCTGCTTGTTACTTAACGCCCAGTGGGCGTGCCGTTGTATGTGCGAGTTCTTAAAACAGTTGTTGTTGCTGCTGCTGCGACAAAGCTCGCTGTAAGCGCCTTTGTTGCTGCTGTTGCTCTGGCTGCTGCTGCTGCTGCTGCTGGCGTCGCAACTGTTGCTGTTGTTTTTGTTTCAGTTCGTGTTGCTGCCGTTGTTGCGGGTGATAAAGCGCCTTAATCGTGCTTGCCAAGCACTTAACACGTAAACTGAAATGTTCGGGAATGAGACAGACTCTGTCAGTTGAATGACAAAAAAAGACTAGAAAAACAACAACAAAACGCGTCTAAAAAGCTACAACAAAAATTTGATTTGGTCACCAAAGCAAGAGACAGAAAAATAGCTAAAAAAAATAGAAAAAAAAAACAAAATTTTTAAAGTGCATCTAATATAATTTATGATTTATCTTTCGATGAACAATAATTGTAAAAGGAAACTTTGGTTTAAAGTTCAGTTTTTTTTTTCAATGTATCAGGTTTTATGGCTTTCAAGCTATGAGCTTAATTTTAGAGCATAATTTAAAGGCAAGAAGTCAGGTATTATATGAGCTACAAGCAAAAAAAAAAACAAATATGAATTTTTCAGCTATTTATAGCTTGAATTGGTAAGGGCAAATTTTAATAATTTTCTCAAACTTAAATCATAAATTTATACAAAAAATTATAAAACTCTTGCACACTAATCTCGTAGGACAGTGTACAACGAACATATCTTCAAGTGAAAAAGCATTAATGACCGAGTTAAAAAGCCTGATACCAAAATGGTTCGTCAATGTCTACCAAAGTGCAGAGCTGTTTATATAAGTAAGCACAAGCACTAGTACACTAACCATGTAGTGCAGTGTAATCACACTTTATTCTCAACTAAAGAGCAGAGTCTATATCTATCCCTTACACAATATTTTTAATTTAACTAAACCATAAATTTGTTGTGCAGTTTAGCTTAGTTTCAGTTGAGGTTACAGAGCAGCTTCTAAGAATATTCTGTTTTAGAAACAAGTCTTAATTCTGGTAACTTGTAAAATTGTATGAAAATGTAATTCATAGAAAAGCTGTTAAGCTGCAACCTGTGTAGTTTGTAGCTGCTGCACTAGCTTTGTGTGCAACGCTTCAAGGCAGCTAAACTGAATCGCTAATAGCTTTCAAACTGTAGCACACTTCAAGCTGACCTTTTTTAATTGAATAAAAAGATTACAAATGAAAAGCCGCTAGCTTGTAGTGCAGTGTAGCAGTTGCTTATGCAAGTATAGCCTCTATTCAAGAGTCTCTCTCTCTCTTTTGCTCTGTCTCTCTCTTCCTCTCGGTCGCTGTGTGTTTTTCCAGCTCTGTAGCTATCTGGCGATGACCCCATCTGACAGCTTCCTTATCACGCGCCTCTATTGATTATCGCCAATTGCTAGTCCACAAGCTTTAATTCATTTCAAAATGTTGCTGGGAACACAACAAGTTTTACCGCTATTGCTGCTGCTGCTGCTGGTGTGTCTGTCCGCCACTGGCTATCCGCAACGTCATCGTATGGACCAGCAGCGACGTCTGCCCTATGAGCCGCCCAGAGAGTTTCGCTCGGAGTTGAGAACTCCGCCATTTCGCAACTAAAAGCTGTCGAGTTGTGTTTGTCAGCCAACTTTTTTATGTTTTTTTTTTTGCAAAGAAAAAAGTGAAAATAAAGACAACAATAAAGCCAGGTGTGCAGACCTTTTGCATAAGTGTAATCATTTAATACACACAGAGTGCCGTTGTCTGTCTCTCTCTCCGTCTCTCGTTGTCTGCCAGCGCAGGCTGTGCCACTTGCCCTTTTGTGTGCAGTAGAATGCAACACATTAGGTGACCTTTGTCCGTGTCAAGGTGCACGGCAGGTGAGCAGCCACCCAAGCAACAATCTAACAAACACTAAACAAACACTGCCACTCATCAGTGTTAGTGTGTGCGCGAGTGTATAGGTGTATGTGTTAGAATTGTGTGCGGTTGCAGGCAGCGAAAGATACACACAGACTGAGTAAACCGCTAAGGTGAATTACGAAGGTTGCCCGTAAAGTTGTGGCCATTTATTAATTTTTGAAAGTTCAAATTATTGGAATTTACTTTAAGCAAAAAAGCTAAGGTACTGAAGGCGAGACAACTTATAGATCAAGAGAGTTATGTAGAGTTAAAGAGAGAGAGAGAGAGAGAGAGAGAGAAAGAAAGAAAGAAAGAAAGAGAGAGAGAGAAAGAGAGACAAAAAAATAAAGGAGAGAAAGGTAGAAAGGGCTAGAGACAGAAAAGAAGAGAGTGCGACATAGAAATACAATCCGAGAAAGTGGAGGAGACAGAGAGAGAGAAACAGAGAGATAAAAGGCGGGAAAGGTGTAAAAATCCAGAGGGAGAAAGATGCAAACATATAGCAAGAGACGAAAATCTTTCAACTCAAATCTACTTTCTACATTTTTTATCTCACAATTTATTTTTAATCTTCAAATGCCATAGAGAGTGGAAATTCCCTATGCGAATCCTACGTTTAAAATATGCCCTAGATTGCTGTTAGCAAACTTAAATATTCCCTGTTGGGCTACGTAAATTATATATTAAACATAGCTTTAATTTGTTTAATTCTCAAGAAACTTCCCTCGCATTAGCTTTGCAAATGGCAGCAGATGTATATATAAAGATATATAATATATATATATATATATCTGTATCTTTTGGGCTTGCATAGACTGGCTAAAATGTTAATGCTGCTAACGGACAAGGGAAATGCAGGCCAGCGAGCAGTAACTCGCAGCAGCGACAGTGCGATGCGCCCAAGCAGCTCATGTGTGAGATATATTTTCATAGTCAAGGTAATCGCCTCGGAGACCGAGCATCCACACACTCGCCTTGCACCCAGCCACGCCCACAGCATATGCATTGCCTTGGCTATTAATAAATGCAACTAACTGTTTGTCCGATGCGCAGGGTTAACTTTTATTTTCATCTTTTTATACTCGCTTTTTTTGGCGTCTAGTTTTGCTTTTGTCTTCTGCGAATCGCTTTTAATTTTGAATTGCGAATGATGTTTTTTGCTTAGCTGTTGTAGTTGCTGTTGTTGCTCCCTATGGCAAGGCTACATCATATTTTTTGCTGTGCTTATGCCCTGTGCATAGAGGTACACGACGAGCGATGCTTGTCAGCCGCAACATGGAGGAACAGGAGCAACACACAAAAAGCGAGCAAAAAAACAACAAAAAATATAACATAAAAATATATAAAAAAAATCGAAAAAAATATTTGTGAAAAAAAAAATGGAAACATTTTTTGCTGACGTTTGCAAGCAGCTCGCTGCGGGGCATAGTACGAAAATCGCGCGCTTACTTAGCAGCCACAGTCAGAGGCATTCGAAATCCTTTCATACACAGAGGCACACAGACACAGTCGGCACACACACACTCGCTCACACTTGAATTAATTCATAGTCTAATAAATATACAAAAAGTTTTGTATATGTTGAATGCCTGCAACTGGCAGCGCCTTTTTATGCTGTCACACAGACCGAGCGGACAGGCAGATATAGAGAGACAGAGAAAGAGTGGGAGAGGCAGCACCCGCAGCAGTGCTAGTCGCCACGCCCCCTGCCGCCCGTTTAGTTGTCATTTGTGTCAGCATAATCTGCAGCGCTAGCCTTTATCTCTCTACTCCATCTGGCTTTTTTAATTCTATTTGCTGTGCTCAACTTTGAGTCGTGTCTGGACAATGTGCCAATTAGCAGTGGCTTTTTATCAAGCGAAATGTTTTAATTAAACATGTATATTAAATTTAGTTAGCTAAATGGTTGGAAATCTGTTGAGCAATCAAATGCCATGATTTATGGAGCAACTGGAAATTGCCATTTCATAACTCGGACAAATCTTTCAGTCTTTCTCTTTCCCATTTATGATTTGAAATTGAAATTGAAATTGAATTGATTCGATATTGCTGAAGAACTTGGACAATTGCCCCATCAGCCGAACAACGAACTGCACTCAAGCGCATTGGTAACTTTTCATAAAGTTTGTCCACTAATTGCTTCAACTCCGACTTCATCATATAGTGAAACGAGAGCAATTTTGCCATCGAACTAAACAACTATTGCGAACACACACCCATAGACCTAAGGCCATTCGCAATCCCATTAACTCGACAATAGGACCAACAAAAGCAGCTGCAATTGCAACAACAACAAACAAATACTAAAATAAAAGCAATTGCAATGTTTTCCTTTATTTTCGCTAGCAACAATTTTAATGCGAATTGAAAGAAAGCGAGTTGAGAGCAGCTAAACGAAGATTAAATACGCTACTAGGAATAAGTCTAACCTGTTTGGGTAGATGATGCGTATATATATATTAGATATATAACTAAGTTTTGTAGTCTATGTTCAGAGAAGTTTCATTTAGTGATTTATTCTAGAATTCTAAAATTCATTCTAGCATCAAATCAGTTTTTTTTATATTTCATAATAACTTAAAATGCTGTTTAGATACTTCTTGAGTCTTGGATTGATTTATATCATAGGCGAAAGTAACAATATTGCTTCCTAACAATATAAATTTAAAAATAAAATTTTAAATAAAAAATATCAGAAATACCAGAATATTACTTTTTATGATTTAATATGTAAGTTCATTGTTGTTAAGAAATTTATTATAGATTTTAAAGAGCATTGAATAATTCTGAATGCCTAGATAAGTCTCTTACATAAGAAGCTCATTGAGTTGATCTATATATATACTATACAATATACTATACTATATAATATATATATATATATATATATATATATATATATATATATATATATATATATATATATATATATATATATATATATATAATATAATATAATATATACAGTATACTTTAGTATAAAATATACTATACAGAGACAGAAAATAAGAAGCATAGCTACCTAAAAGTCTGTTAAGATGCTGATAATGTTGTAAAAAAGATATTGATATTGCCAAATATCAAATTAAGTTAAGGTACAAATGAATGGCTTCAGCTAAGATTATTCTATGTGAACTATATATGCTTTAAGAGCACTACACTCTAGATATTCGATATAGCTACAAAAAAAAACATGAAGAAAGTGAATAGATAAAGAAGCAGACATAGCTGAATATGTAAGCAAACAGAAAGATTGAATTGCTCTGATGTTTATTATACTAAGAACTTATAGCATACACTAAAAAGTGTTAAATACATAGAATTTGATATGCATTATATAATATGATATTATTTTATTACTATATAATATTAATTCTAACTACCAGAGGCCAAGTTATAGAAAGATGAGATAAATATAGTTACAGAACTCTGATAGGATATAGTTCAGAGTTCATATATAATAGCTTTAACTACCAATTTGGACACTTTTCTTGATAAAAGTTCGTAAGCCACTTTAAAGTCCAATACAAATAAAATATTAAATGCAGTGAAATTTCTCTAGAGCTGCAATTCAGCTTGCTTAGTTTCTCAATGCACTGTTTAGCTCTCGCTTTAGCTGTGTGCTGTTTGCCCTAAGGACTTATGGCTGCTGAAGTGCTTCGCTTCGGCTTGACCTTGGTCTTACTTTTAAATATTATATATATATATATATTTGTATATTTGTATTTGGATTCTTATTCATTATACTCACACATAAGCATAATTATGTCCTTTCACATTCATTTTCGTGCGCTTCATTAGCGACGCTGCAGCGCCGCAGGTAAATGCGTCAACATAAATATTTATGCCGAGTGTCACGAGACGATGGAACGACAACGACAACAACAACAATAACAAGTACGACAGCGCACCACAACAAGCTTTAACAAAATGCGACCACAATCTCGGCAGCTGTGTGTGTGTGTGTGTGTGCGTGTGTTTGTATTTACTTTATTGTTGTATTTAATTTCACGTTTTTATGTCTTAATTATGCGGTCGTATTTCACTTTTCAGTTCAGTTTTTTGTTAAGTTTAATTTTCGCTTCTTTGAATTGATTTTAATTTAATATTTGATTTTTTGTTTGTAATTAAATTTTTAGCACAATTTTTTAGTTTTATTTGAAAAATTGAGAGTTTCAGTCTTTAATGTAGATCCTGTTGCTGTCGGCGGCACATGCGTCTTTAACCTATACCCAAGCATAACTATTGACAAACTGCCTCAATGTGGCCGTTTGCTGTCAAACGGCAGCAGTAGCAGCAGCAACACAAGCCGCAGCAGCAGCAACAGCAGCGACAACAGCAACAGCAGCAGCTGATTTTTCATTTTAGACTTGCAGCAGCGCCTGCGCCTGCCACATGCCACAGCGGCACTCTCTTATACAGCCATTTGGCGCAAAAGTCTACACGACTTCAATTTAAGGGAAACGAGTTCGAATTCGAAGTGATTCTCTTAAAAACGAAATTGTTTCAGAACTGTTGCATGATATTTGTTGCGCCTGCAGCTTGCAGCAATTAAGTTATTCAAACTTTTTTTTACCTTTTCATTTTTATGTTTGCCGCTTCAATGAAGCTGCTAAGCTTTTTGATTTTGGCCAGTCGCTTGCTAATGGCTCAAAACATCTATTCTGCCGCTGCTTGTTGCAACTTTCAACAATGCCACATTTTATTCGGCTTTCAAAAGCTTTGCATTTCAGCAGTTTTTAATATGACTAATGCAATGTGCGAATCAGATTGGGTCAGACCCGAAATGCCCATTAGCTGTGCTCGCTTTTATATGCGTTGTTCCTTTCAGTTATACCCTTGTTAGCTATTGATGAGTGTTTAATTGGGGTATATTAGCATTGGGCAAGGCAGCAACAAATTTCGTTAAATTAATAAATAAATAAATAAACAAATAAATAAATAAACAAAATACATATACCCAAAGATTAATCTATACCATGAAATATATCAATCTAGTAACGTTTTCTCAACAAGACATTTGTTGTCGAGATTCTTGCACCGTCTGAATTAAGCAATCTCTATCTACACAGCATCTTTTAATCATTGAATTATTATGAATATTTAAATACATAATATATACTTTATTAATATCGAAATTTATGTCATATATTTACTTCGCTATATATTCTTTGCAGTATTCTAAAATTGGAGCTTTTAGTATTTGTTTAACCTTTACATTTCCTGTCAATATAAGTCTACCAGAGCCATAAGCGCAGTTCTATTCAAATAGAACTTAAATTTTTATTATTCGATCATTTTTTTAATACTTCAAGAGCTAAACTCCGTTGATTTGGCATATAAGTATATAAAATCAGCATTAAATATCAACTGTATCTACTTAATGCTGATTATGTATATCTACAGTTCTATTTTAAGTCAATGATAGCCTCAGCCAACTACTATTTATAAATCCGCTGCCTCAAATGTTAAAAGCTGGACTCTTTAAGATTTATATATAAACATTCGTGTACTATATACAGAGTGCCCAAAAATAGATTAAAATCGATATGAAATATGCCTATTTAGAGCATATCTCAATTTCTTTAAGATCCATATATATATATAGACATATATATAAAGAGATAGATTAAAGTAGCGAACGTTTAGCACAAAAGCTCAAAAGTCTTTAAAAACTATATCAAAATGATATCAGTTTATATTTCGTATTAATATTTAGTTGCTCTGAGCATCTATATAGTTCATAAATACAAACTCTACATAATTATGCAGTCTCTAAATCTCATCTTTCCCTTTAGGGTAGCTTCCAGTCGAGCACACTCTGTCTCTATAGCACTCTTGGCTTTTTTTTCAAGCTTCTTCTTCGGTCTTTTTTATGCCATTTCCTGTGCGTCTTTCATCTAATGCGCATTAAGCCAAGTCTACTATGCGTTGGCCCTTATTGGCATTTTCGATATTTGCGTTTCGTTTTTGAAGGCCATTTCTATGCAGTTGCCGTAACGTGCCGCACGGCGCAACGACTTCCAACTTCCAGCAGGCCACTCTGTGCAACATTATCGGGCATCAACTGCTACAACTGGCCGGGCCAAGTGGCCTGGCTGCTTAGACAGAGAGGCCTGCGCTTCGTTTGCCATTTGATTTCCGTTTGAGCTGGGCGAGAGAGAGCGAGCTTTGTTATTGGGGTCCATCGTAAATTAGCAGCGGTTTATTGCCAGTACGTGACATTCTGGACGCGTCCCGGCGTCTGCAATTATTACGCCGTCCATTCATTTGCTGGTCAGCAGCGGCAGCTCGACTAGCCTGACTCAGGCTAACTTTTTTTATGCTTTGTGCTGGCTTTTGTGTGTGATTGTCTTTTAAGTTTCTAGCCTGCCACTGCTGCCTTTGTGGCTTATGTGAGGTCACGCCCACTTGAAGGCGTTTGGCACTTTAACATTTCCTTATTCAATATTTGCACAACAATAAAACTTTGATTGTTCCAATTGTTCATGGGGCAAAGAACTTAAGAAGTCCTGCCTCACATTACGCATACGACGCGTGGCACTGATTTAAGTTTATTTCTTTGAATGGCTAATGAAAAAAGAAGGCATTGATGGAATTTCAGTGGCTGTAAATACAAACGGAGAGTGGGAGAGTGACAGAGAGAGAGAGAGAGGCAGGCAGTTAGAGTATTAGCAATTCCGTTTGCCTTTGTCTTAGGCTATAAACAAAAAGACTTCACGTTATTTTCTTTTACGATTTTCAATTGGAAACTTGCTTTAAATAAAATGTGGCCAATGTTAAGAGTTTAAATTGCGAAAATATATATCAATTGATGGATGTTGTGTTGATGTATAAAAAAGCAGGAAAAAGAGATTGCAAAGGGACGTGCCAAAGGCAGGGAAGTAGGTTACAAGGAATGAACTTAAATTATAAAAAGTAGCAAAACTTTTGTGAGTTTTAAACAGAAATTAGATCAGGTGGAATTTTATAATTTTCAATTTAAAATATAAAATTTTTATAGAGAAACAGTGATTGTGGAAGAGAGACGTAAAAAAGTTACAGATAGAATTGAGTTGAAGCTAGAGATAGATGTAAAGCTGAGAGTTAAGGTACAAAAAGTAGATCTAGCTCTACACATTTAGTAGATCTAGAGACACAGTTAAAGAGAAGTTGATATAGGATTCCTCAGGCACTCATTATATAAGAGAAACTCTGCGCCTGTTCACTTCTCAGTCCAATTTATGAATTTCAATTCATATTTTGTCTTACGTTGGCTCCATACATAGAAAGCGAAACAAATATTTTTAATTAATTTTTTTTTTATGTTAGCTTTAAGTTTTTCATTTGCTTTCTCAGTTCTCGGATTTATCAACTAAAATTAACTGAAGTTACCGATATCTCCTTACCATTCCATCTAAGCAATTATATTATTCTAATTAAATTATAATATTAAAAACAGTTTCTTATTAAAGCTGCGATGCTATTTCAAGGGTTGTTAGTTTTTATACTATCTTGAAGCTATGCTCTTAATAACTGCACTAACTGCACATCATCCTAATGAGCTAGAAAGTTAAAGTTAATGCAATAGCAGCAGTGGCAGCAGCAGCAATAATAATTGCGGCAGCAGTTGCAGTTGCAGCTGACAAAAACCCTCGCAGCACGTAACGCGTTGCAATTCAAAAGTAACGCAGATTGGTAGTGTGTGTGTGTGTGTGTGTAGGTGTGTGTGTATGCTGTGGAGCATTAAGATGGAGAAAGCTTTTGCCATTTACAATGCGTGACATAAAGTCGAGTCGAGTCGCCCCTCAATTGCAGCAAACGTGCTGCATTTTATGTTGCTGCTGCTGTACGAAGGGGCAATTGAACCAAAAGTTTGTTGACTTTTTGTCATTGTTTCGAATGGCCAAAAGTTCAGCGTAAAATGTTTCATAATTTGGCTTACACAAATGGCCAAAAACTGACAATCGACCAAGAGTTAAGAGCGGTACGTGTCAGGGACTCAGCTATATGTGCTCTCTATATACGCATAGAGATATACGAAACTTTTGACGAGCATCAACAGTTCATTTCACAGTGAACTTTATGCCAAAGGCAATAAACTTGCTAGAGTCTAGGCATGCGGGAGGGGCGAACGTGGGTGGGAGGCATGCATAACATAATAATTACATATAATAAAAACAATTTTTGGCATTTTATGACCACATAAAACTCTAGCATATTTTCAGGCAGCGCACTAAATTATTTGCAGTTATAACAACAACAGCAAACAGCTAGAAATAACAACACATATGTAGAATAACAACAACAACAACAACAACAACAATTGCCATCGACCAGAGCCAACAAAAAATTAAAGGAATTTACTGATGAATTGCGGTTTAGTTTTATGAGTTGCCAGAAGACAACATGCACTATAAATGTGTGTGTGTGTGTGTGTGTGTGTGTGTGTGTGTGTCATTCTTTTTATGATCAGCAGCAGCAAAATAGCAAACAAGCAGCGCTGCGTCAACATTTTATGCGTCTTTAATGTTTGTTTTGTGCATAAAAATCGAGACGCGACAAAGTCGAAGCCTTAAAACCCAAGGCTCAAAGCAAGCAAAAGCGCTCTAGATGGCAGTGCTCGACTAGAAAATGTCCTCTAGCTGGTAACAAAGCTATTGGTTGTTAATATTCTAGATTCTTAATGTGTTGCTGACTGAACTTAATGCCATTTGATATCGATTTTTATCGATTTTAGAGCAATTGAATGAGTGAGAGCTTTAGGAAAAGCTACGTCAAGCATTTGATTTGTATATAAATTACAAGATTAATATTCATAAACAGACGTTAAGACGGGCAGGCAGATGGACGGTCAGACAGACAAAGAGCCAGAGAGACAACTAAATAGATAAAACAGGACAGCTGCAGAGAGTTAAATTAAATCGCCCGATTTTTGCCCAATCAAGAATATATACACTATGAAATTAAACCTATCTTTCTGCTTGTTACATATCTATACACAAGCACAATATACCCTCTTTACACATTGCAAGGTATAAAAAGTTGAGCTGCGTCCTTCTGGTAGGCGTCTTAGATGATATTTTAATGTGCGCACTTTGACACTTTTAATGAATATATACCCAGCATTAATTTACTTAATGAGAGCGCGTCCATTTAAAGTACCAGAGATATATGTATATATATTATATATATAAATAAGGAAAGTTTGACAAATGGCAAAATGGATGAAATGTTTGCTCGCACTCGCTCTCCACTTGCCCGAATGACATTGCGAACGACAATGGCGCAAACAATTTCCTGCTCATCATTGGCACATAATGAAGTTGGTAACGAAAAGCCATTGCTACTCTCACACACACACATGCACACACACGCGCGCGCACACTACACACATGAGTGAGTGACGTTCAGGACTTGGGCTCAAATGCAGGACGTGCAACGTGAACGGTCGGCTTAATGAGCCGCACTAAATTCACACGAAACTTTTTGGCCAACAAAAGCTCCAGAGAGTCGACCAGACAGATTGGGCGAAAGGAGTGCGGGGGCGTGCCAACTATTTATCGCTGATGGCCGGACAAATGTGTTGCACTTGGGCGACTGGCAGGAATTTATTGACACACTCAATCGAACGCTTTTGCTACGAAAAACCCAATTTTGCTCAACGTTCTACGCTTGGCCAATACAAACAGCAGCACTGCGTGTTGACCAGGCCAACAAAAAAAAAAACCAACAACAAAAATGAGAAAGTTGTTATCAAAAAGTTAGTCAAGCTCATCTTCATTTAACTGTTTGGCTGCTCTGGTTTTTGTTAATTTTTCTTTTTTTTTTTCTTTTGCAATGAGAAGTTTTGGAGTTGATTTGATACCCTGTACTGCAAATGGGGTATTATGCTTTGGTTTTTTTGGTATGGCTTTTAAGCATAACTTGAACTAATGAATGCACTAAATATAAGTAAATACATATTTATATAAATAAACAAATTTTTATATAAATAAATAAATAAATATATATGTAAATAAATAATGCATTTCGCATCAAAATTGAGGCAGATCAACTTATGTCTTAAACTATAGTTATACTCACATATGGAAATCATAATCTTGACCCGAATTTGAGTAGAATTATTCATCTAAAATCCAATTCAGTAATAAATTTCCCAAGGTGTCAAAGTTGGAATTAAACAGCAGTTGTGTGCATTGTACAGGGTATCTGCTAGTCGCGTACGCTCAAGGAGAGCGCTCACGTATGATTTTATTTATTTTATTATTATTGTCTCTCCTCCCATTTCAACTAATAACTAAGCTAATCTAAAAAACTTAACAATTTAAAGTACATATGTATAAGTATATGTGTGTGTCTGTGTGTGTATATAAAGTCTGTAGTTTAAACATATGTGGAACGAATCAGAAATTTGTGACGAACACTTCAAATTGTGCAGGAATGTTAAGAACATATATAAGATATATATAAATAAAATTAGATATATATAAATATATATATATATATAGAAATTTGTACAATATGCTAATCGTCATCCAGTTCACTAGCAGCAGCTCGATGAAATTCAATGCTGCTAACTTGTTGCATGCCTCTATTGTTGCTGCCACTGCTGCTGCTCGGCAGGCATTGGTCCAGGTCCTCATCCACTTCGGCAGTTGCTAAGGGTGCTTTACCGACCACATTTGAGCTCAATTCCAACATTTGTACATCCTGGACATGTCCGTTTGATCTATATCTGCGGCGATTCTTAGTTAAAGGCAACTCTTTGGACAAATGCACGTAAACCAAAGCCATGACAGCAAAAGATATAATCACATAGGCTGCAATAGATAGACAGAGAGAGAGGGAGAGAGGTAGATAGAGAGAGAGAGAGAGTGACTCATTAAGTTATGTTAGAGTATTCAGAAGTCGTCAACCCTCACTCACTTTCCATTATCAGATTGATAGTGCGGTACGTTGAACCGCGCGCGTCCAATTGACAACCTCGCTTATGGTCGTATAGCTTGGGCACGAACCATAGCAACGTCAAAGAGTACCAAATGATGACCGACCAGCGATCTCTCTTACGCAGCCCCAAGAAGAGAAACGCATTGAGAAATACGTTGCCCATGTAAACGGCTTGCCAAACAAATGGCTCAGTGTCTATATATGAGAAACGAAAACAAAAACAGAAACCGAAACACGCAACACAAACACAGCTGTCATTTAATTATATATATGTGTATATCAATCAATTAGAATCGATTATATATATTTCATATAGGTATATATGTATAGACATATCGATTTAGCTTACCATCGTCGCTGGCTTTTTGCAATGCCACGCACCACATTAGAAAATATGATAGCGAATAGTAGACATTGATTATTGTAATGCCAAGGCCCAAGTCCAAATATTTGCTCATCTTGGCTGGCGGCAGTGTATAAGTGTGTGTGTGTTTGTGTCTGCGTATGGGTATGTGAATGTGTGTATGTGTATGTGTGTGTGTCTGTGTATAAACTGTGAGCGAATAATTTCGCTCTTATGACATAAACAAACGCGAATCCGAACCCGAGACCGCTCGCCCAGAACGAGGGTTCAGCGTAGACTGGCGTACATCTTGTTTGGTCAGCCGAGCGAAAGAGAGAGCGAGAGGGTAGGAGAGCGAGCATACACGTGAGAGAATGCTCTGAAGAGCAAGAGCGTGTGCAAAGAGAGCGGCGAGCACGTGCTGTGGAATCCATTCGCATAGCAAACAACAAACATGCTGTGCGCATAACAGGAGCGACAGCAAGTCGACGAGCGTATGCCCTTAGCAAAGCAAAATGTATGTTCATAAAAATAATATAAATAAAAGTATTGCAATTAATATTTAACAAAACAAAATAATATACATCAAAACAAAATTATATAAATACCAAATTAATAAAATACTTAAATATATGACATAAATGATAATAAAGGGATAGCTTCAAATTTTAAGTCAGAAAATAGAGTTTAAGAGTCTAAAAAAAATTTATAGTAAATAAATTAAAAATTAAATTAAATAAAACATCTTAAGTCGCTAGTTGAGTTCCACAGAGTATTTTATAGTCTACATAGACAATGACAGTACTTTTTTTCATCATGAAAATATAAGCCTTATCGTAAATGCTTCTTTAAACACATGTACGTTTTATCAAAAGCGCTGGAAGTTAGTGAATTCGAGTATTCAGTTTTATGTTCCACTTTATGCTCTAATCATCACAGCTGCCTCCACAATCATTGCCCTCTGCTCCTGCACAATCGATGTTCGCCTCTTCCACAATTGTTATCTCCTCTGCTACCTCCACCTACGCTGATTTCATCATAGCAACAATCAATCATATCGCAGCAATTATGCATAACATTGTTATCAATAGAGTTGAAATCGAAAGTTTTACTATGGCTATCAGCGAAATCAGTAGTTATTACGTCTAGTGCACTTAGCGGTTTTGTTACATTCGAATTCAATCTGCGCCCAAGCGAATTGAGCAACAATTTGTATTTTTTATTTACCTAAAAACTTATCATATGAACCTAAAGCCAATAACGTTTTCATGACTATTTCCAGTCAGTAAAATGTGTAAAAGTCAAATTCCCCCTTTCTGAACCATTTTTAGAGTGAATTTGACTTGATTTATGCTTTTTTGGCAATAATTAGAGACTGGCCAAGGTTAGGACCAATCGCCCACATTGGGCATTCAGCGTAGTCTGTTAAATTGTTGCGTTCGATTGGGGAGAGAGCAAATGCGAGCGCAAAGGGGGAGAGAGTGGGCTGTGGAAACCATTCAAACTGTAAAATGTATATTTGAAGAAATTAACTTAAAAACTTAAGAAATGCGATTGCAATTGTTGGTTGCCATATGTATATATTATAATTTCAATTTAATCTGGTCACATATATGTATATATGCATACATACATATACATATATTTATAGTCATGCATTGCATATCGCTTGCTATTGAGTTCCATAATTCTCTTATTTCATATTTCGGCTTATCAATGCCGCCTTCTTTTAAAAATTGATCCAAGTCCCAGAACGTTCTAACAGAACGAAAGTTCATCGTCGACTGCCCAGCGTGTTCGATGGTCAGTCAAGCGTGAGAGTGAGTGAGGTGGAGAGCACGCGCATATGAGAGCGAGGGAGAGACGGTTTGGCACGTGCTGTGGAATCCATTCACTTTAAAACTCACAAATAATTTAGAAATAAAAACGAAAAAGCATAGGAAACAGAAAAGTATTTTTAAAATGCATATTAAATATATAAAATTATAAAAAATAATTATTTACTGCTAATTAAAAAAAATTATTTTAATTATTTCTTTTAAATAATTAAAAAAAAAACAATATTTAAATTATATTTGAGCTTATTAGGGTGTTTATAAATCTATGTGACCTTTTTGTATAAAGCATTTTGTTGCCTCTTTGAGTTTGTTTATTTGAGTATTCAGTTTTATGTTCCACTTTATGCTCTAATCATCGGAATCGCCTCCACAAACATTGTTTCCTGCTCTTCTAATGTCGTTGTTTCCTTCGCCTCTTCCACAATTGTTATCTCCTCTGTTGTCTTTACGTTTGCTGCTATTATCATAGCAACAATCAGCTATATCGCAGCAATTATACCTATCATTGTTATCAATGGAGGTGAAATCGAAAGTTTAGCATTGGTGCTATCAGCGTTGTCGGAGGTTGTTAGTTTTGATAAACGAGGAATCAATTCACTCTAGATTTCATCCAAGAATTCTGTTCAGTTTTATTTTATGTGATAAGAACTTTTCCCTTGGTCTCAATTTGGAATTTGTTGTACGATTTACACTCAATTTATAGCTAAACAGTTCTCTCAACTGGTTCGACATGTGGGCGAACATTACACAATCAATGAGTGATTATAACAATTAAAATATTTTATTTATTTAAGTTAATTTATATATAAATATTACATTTCATATGCAAACAATTAGTTCGTTCACTGTAAAAAATGAAGCAGGTTTAGATGTTTAGGGTAACAAAAAGTCTATTAAAACTAATTTGATTCATTGTACAAATATGTATAGTCTATGATAAATGCTTGATTCTTGACTTTTGTGAATTCAAAGTAGTGTATTCAATTTTTCACAAAGTCCGGCGAAATATTTTCCATATTCTTTTCTAATTATTACCGCCGGCTTCAGAAGCTCTATTATTTTGATCATTATCAGGTTTGATAATTGTTTTTGTAGTCGTCACATTATTGGGTTTGATAATAGTGTGTGTAGTCGTCACATTTGTGGTAATTGTATGCAGAGTTGGTTCAATTAGCCTCAATGACTGTTGTCTAAGTTTGTAGAAGACAATTGCCATAAGTACAATTGAGATGAATATATAAACTGTGTTGGGAAGAGAAAATTCGAATTAAGATTTATAAAAAATAATTGGAAGGTACTTAAATTACCTGTAATGATTAGATCTAGAAATCCATAAGTCGCATCGCTATAAACTCGACAAACAAGTAAAATAACTGTAAGTGGCAACCACACAACGATGCCGAATCGATCTCTCTTCAGCATGCACCACAAGAGATATGCATTTAGCAGCAAAACAAGGCTATAGACAATAATCCACAGCCAATATGACGGCGAGTCTTCTATAAAAGAAATCATATACACATATATATATAGATAGATATTTATATATCAATATATAAATTCGTTTTATTATTAGCAATAAATCACTTACCCCTAGCGCCTAACACATCAGATCTTCTCATCATAATGCCCAATGCA
The DNA here is from genome assembly GCA_035045825.1 of Drosophila eohydei. Classification (NCBI taxonomy): domain Eukaryota; kingdom Metazoa; phylum Arthropoda; class Insecta; order Diptera; family Drosophilidae; genus Drosophila; species Drosophila eohydei. Next base: position 6,491,025 of record JAWNOT010000072.1, on the reverse strand, counting down.
ATCATTGTAAAGAAAATATTTAATCCAGCGACGCTAATGCCCAATTTCTTGGGATTATTAATTTTTATAGACATTTTCAAAAATATTCACGAAGCAACAAGACGACGTGTTTAGAAAGGGATTTCAATGTAGACTGTCATCCAATTAGTGGGGGTGGACAGCGTGATGAGCATGAGTATTGTGGACTCCATTCAAATTTTGTATGGCATGTGTATGTTCTCAATGACTAAAAATAAAACTATATATATACGAAAAATTAGAAAAAAGTTAAGTGCTTAGTAAAAGTTATAAAATGAAATAATCAATCCAGCAAAATTAAATTTTATGTAATTCATTTAATATTCAAAAACTTTTTAATACTTAAATAATATATAATAAACAATCGGGTGTGACTGACTAGGAAGTACCCCTCCATTTCAGCTGCTTTTCCAAAAATGTATCGTTAGAATTAAAGTTCGAAATTGTTTGAATTTCTGTAAAATCATGTTTAATTTTTTTTTTACTAAAAAGAGAGTTTCACTTAAAGAAAATACTTTAAAATGTTTGTAAAATTTAAAAAACATCTGCTTAAAAAGAATTGCTGCAAGGCTGACATAAGTTGAGAGAGAAAGACATAGAGATAAAAAAATAGTTAGAATTTATATTTTAATATATTTTTATATTTTTTATTATTGCACAAAATAGCTTACGTAACATTCATAAAATCTATAAAATTTATAAATGCGGCAATTCTTTTTAAACAGATGTTTTTAAAATTTAAAAACATCTGTTTAAAAAGAATTGCCGCAAGGCTGCCATAAGTTGAGAGAGAAACACATAGAGATAAAAAAATAGTTAGAATTTATATTTTTTATTGCACAAAATAGCTTACGTAACATTCAAAAAATTTATAAATACATTTTTAGTAAGAGTATTATATAGTCTAAAAGCACATTTTGGTTAAAATTTGTTATAAAAAAAAAACAATTATAAATGCTTAAATCTTTAGTTTTCAAGTTGGCATAATATATGGCTGCAATATTTAAAAAGAGTATATAGCTTTTATATAGAGTATATATTCTCTGAGTTTCATGTCTTTCATTGAGATTCTTCCTTTGTATCAGTTTTTGCTTCAGCGGAATGGAAATTGAAAGTCTTGGCTTGGTCTTCGGCAGAGTCCGTGCTAGTTAGTTCAGGTGCGCTAGGCATAAATTCAGTGGCAGGTGCCTTCATATTGAGACGCAGTTCAGGCTGCCAGCCAATGTTCGTTATTAGATTCCAGTTATCCAAAAGCTGACCATTATTACGCTGATCCGACCAGCCCGCCGTTGGAGGTGGAAGTGGTGAATCGGGTTTGATTTCGTCTCGATTTATTGTTGATTTATTGCAGCTGACTATTTGTGAAGCTGGTTTGGCAACGCCTAGAGGGCATTCACCAGGCGTGAAAGTGTTTCTCTCTGATACAGCTGCAGTTGGTTTATTAACTTTGCTAGCCAAATTATGGCAGCGTTGCGGAGCTGCGAGTGGGATTTTCTCTCCAGTTTTCTCTTCTTTCAGCTTAGAGTAAATATATGCCATCACAGTTAGAGAGAAGAATATATATACTTAACATGATAAGAAGAATAAAATAAATATAAGAATTCTTTATAAAAATTTCATTCAACTTACAATTGATAGGCATTTTATGATGATTAAAGTTAATCACTCTGAGTATCAATAAAATTATTGTAAAAGGGAACCAAACTTTGATGGGAAATAGATCTTTCTTATGTAGGCTGAATAGGAGGTAAATGTTGACAAATAAATAAATTCCATACGCTGCTAGCCAAAGCCATTCAACTGGTTCGTCTGCTACCAGCATGATATATATATTAGATATATATACATTAAAAATATTTATACATGCAACTTACAGTCTTCAGTGTGCGATGAAACTTTTTTGATTGTCATTGCCCAAAGATAAAATGTGACGACAATACTTGAGGCAGCAATGCTGACCCCCAAGTCTTCAGGGCGAACCATTTAAAAACAGAGACGGCAGAGTCTGGTCTACTACCCGAATACAATACAGCTTACAGGGTAGATTGAGAGAGTTAAACAGCGTGCCAGCTAAGAGAGAGTATGACGCATGCTGTGGAACTCATTCAAATTGCAAACAATAAATTTTCCTAAGTACTTTTGATTTTAATATAAATAACAAAAAAATATTGAAATAAAAAAACAAAATAATGTTATTGCATTATGAAAAATTTTATTTATATTTCAAAAATTAAATAATATAAAGACGTAAAAATTCAACTAAAGTTCAAGGCGCTTTTCTTAAAGAACATATGGAAATATTTAAACTACAATAATTTCATGAGTCTCAATAAAGTAAGCACTTCTTAGCTTCAGCTAATGTTAAAGTCTTATTTAGCTTTAATACGGCACAGTTTCTGAGTGCTCTCAATATCGACTGCCGGCGAACTTTTCGGATATTCAAGACCTTTCGACCGGCAAGAGTGTTCAGCGTAGACTGGACTAGATAATACTCAGAAATAACAGCTGGCATAGCATTGAGAGAGACGTAGACTCAAAATGTGGAACCTAATTAAATGTATAAGAAAATTCTTACTCTCTAATGACGAATTCTAAATACTCTTGCTAAACAACTGAGAGACTTTGCTACTTTAAAGAAAAACTTGAGGACTGCAGGGTATTAGCTGATGAATAAGAAAGTTCTACGTGTATACAAAGTTGCCCAAAGAGACGACAACTGTTACAAGAGCAGTTGCGCTCTTCGTGAATCATGACATCAGCGATTCCCATTATATTATTAAGAATGTTCTCTCTGTTACACCCTCTCTATATAGATAGCTGCTGCGCGCTGTTAGGGTATACGTTAGTCGACAATTTCACTATATAACAACTTGAACTGCAAACCAATTCTCTAAACAGCAACTTGTTTGTTAATTAACTCTAATTGAATTTATCTTTTTATGTATATTTTTTATTATTGCACACAATAGTTCACATAACAATCATAAAATTCCTGAGTACACTTGTAGTTAGAGTATTTTATAGTCTAGTTTTGTAGTGTAAACTACTAAAAGCACATTTCGGTTAAAACTTCTATAAGGAAATGCGATATAAATGCTAAAATCTTTGGTTTTCAAGTTGACAGATATATGGTTTCTATATACACATATATGAAAAGAGTATATAGCTTGTATATATATGTATATTAAATGATTTTATGGAGTATATTTTCGTGAGTTTCATGTTTTTACTTTGTAAATTCATTAAGATTCATCATGTTAGCGGAATGGAAATTGAAAGTCTTGGCTTGGTCTTCGGCAGAGTCCGTGCTAGTTAGTTCAGGTGCGCTAGGCATAAATCCAATTGCAGGTGCATTCAGATTGAGACGCAGTTCAGGCTGCCAGCCAATGCTCGTTGTCAGATTCCAGTTATCCAAATGCTGACCATTATTACGCTGATCCGACCAGCCCGCCGTTGGAGGTGGAAGTGGTGAATCGGGTTTGATTTCTGCTCGATTTATTGTCGAGTTGGAGCTGATCATTTGTGAAGTTGGTTTGGCGATGCCTAGAGGGTATTCATCGGGCATGAGAGTGGTTCTCTTTGACGCAGATACAGTTGGCTTATTGACAGTGCTAACCAAATTATGGCAGCGTTGCAGAGCTGGGGGTGGCGTTTGCTCTGCTGTTTGCTCTTCTTTCAGCTTAGAGTACACATAGGCCATCACAGTTAGCGAAGTGAATATATATACTAGATTTGGTAGTAAAGATAACAGATATAACATAACTTATTACATAGATGACATGCAACTTACAGTTGATGAATAAATCAATTATGTTATGATAATCAAAGTTAATCACTCTGAATACCAATAAAATTATAGTCAACAGGAACCAAAGTTTGATGGGGCATAGACCTTTCTTAAGCAGGCACAGTAGGAGAAAGGTGTCGACAAATAAATAAATACCATACGCTCCCGTCCAACGCACGTCAGTTGATTCTTTCGCTACAAACATATATATTTTATATATATATATATATTTTTTTTTTATACATATAATATTAGATATATTTATATATGCAACTTACAGTCCTCATTGTTCGATGTAATTTTTTTGATTGCCATTCCCCAAAGATAAAATGTCATGATAATATTAGCGGAAGCAATGCTGACTCCCAAGTCTTGAGGGCGCACCATTGCGAATACAACAGCTTACAGGGTAGATTGAGAGAGTTAAAGAGCGTGCCAGCTAAGAGAGAGTATGACGCATGCTGTGGAACCCATTCAAATTGCAAACAACAAATTTTCTTAAGTACTTTTGATTTTAATATAAATAAAAAAAAATATCAATAAAAATAATTATCATGTAATTAAATATATTATTTATATTTATAAAATTAACGAAAACAAGTGAAATTTCAGCCAAAGTTCAAGGCACTTTTTTCATATGACACATAGAAATATTTGAACTATAATTATTTCGTTACTTTGTCTCATTAAAGCACTTCTTAGCTTTAGTTAGTTTTCAAATTTTATGTGACTTTTATACGGCACAGTTTGTTAGTGTTATCAATTCCGACTACAGGCGAACCATTCGAACACTCAAGACCTATCGACCGGCAGGAGGGTTCAACGTAGACTGGACTAGATAATACTTAGCAATAACAGCTGGCATAGCATTAAGAGAGTATGGTAGACTCAAAATGTGGAACCTAATTAAATGCTCAAGGAAAGTCTTACTTTCCAACGAATTCTAAATACACTTGCTAAATAACTGCAAGACTATGCTGCTTTAAAGAAAAACTGGAGGCCTGCAGGGCATTAGCTGATAAATAAAAAATAAATAAATAAAAGAGACTTCAACTGTTACAAGAGACATCAGCAATCATGACATCAGCAATTTCCTGCTATATTATTAATACAAAAAATGCTCTTCTCTGTTACACGCTCTCTTTATAGCTAGCCGCTGCGTGTTGTTAGGGTATTGTTTAGTCGTTAATTGAGCATTTTATCGCAGCTTGTTTTACGTGTCAGCAGTAAAATCCATTGAGATATTAGAAACAAATTAAAATGAATTCTCTAAACAGCAACTTTTTTGTTGTTTGACTTTAATTGCATATAGTATTTTATAAATAATAGAGTATATTGTGAATTTAAAGATTTATTTATGACATGTTAATGGAGATGTATAATTGTTATAGTTAGAATTTAGATGAGATGTGCTGGTAGCTATTTGCTGCTAATTAGTCGAAATAGCTAAATAGCTGAAATTGAACTCTGACTCGAAGTAGTCTTAATTTGGTTCTGAAAGTCAAATATTTAAAAAAAAGAAATACAGAAGTGTAATGGAGATTTTGGAAAATAGCTTCACGGCGTACATTGCTTCAAGCCAATACTCTCTTTTCATTATGTGAACGAGTATGTAAAGAAGCAAGGCAATGATCAAGCTGAAGAGGAGATAAGACTCTGCTCGTTATACTGAAATAGCTATATAAATAATAATCTTTATCTATCTAATCTATATATTTATATATATATATATATATATATATATATATATATATATATATATATATATATATATATATATATATATATATATAAATATATATATAATATAACTGCATATTTATATATATGTGGCGCGCAACAATCATAAAAGCCCGCTTACAATCTCAAATAAATAAATTGCACTAAAAAGTAGCTAAAAGTTAAGCCACAAAGCCGCAAGCTTATCAGCTAAAGTTTTGGCTGTTGTAAGCCACATGTGGTCAAGTTATACATATGGAATATGAAATATATGTATATAGATTAGTTTTCAATAAATTATTAAATGCATTTGAAGCTCTTGACTAACAGAAGAGCTACGAGCTCAAAGTGGACCACGGCCAGCGGCAAAAAAACGTAGTTATTGAGAATAGTTTACGGCGCTGCTCACATATGTGCATAGAAAGCTTGGACAAGGGTCCTTCATATGCATATAAATAGAGATGGAGATAGAAAGAGAGAGCGAGAGGCAGAGAGAGAATATGGTGTTATAGAGTGCTGCAGCTTTGCCGAGAACAACAACAAGAGCGAGGCGACAGCTAAAAATCGTTGTAAAATATTTAAACGTGATATGAAAATGCAAAACCACAGCGACCAACAGCAGTCAGCTGCGTGTGTGCGTGGGTGCGTGTATGTGTGTGTGTGTGCCTGATGTGTGTGTGTAGTAAAAAGTTTAGCTGAGTTCACTTTAGTTAACTATAAAAGCAGCATCAACTCGGTCCTAGTTGATTGCTATGCAACGCGGCGTGTGGCACAAACCAATGAACCACATAATGTGGTATGCACAACACACACACACGCACACGCACCCGCACCCGCACAGAGGCAGTGCCAGCCAACGTTTAAGTAAGCGTGTAAATTATTTAAATTATTTATGAACTGCAGCAACAACAAGTTGCAAGCAAAAACAAGCAAAGCGTTTTAAGGCCAACTGTTTGCAGCCAAATGAAGCTTGCAACAAACCTCGCGTGATATATACAGCTATAAATATATATTTATGCCTTGATACATTTGTATTCATATTCATATACATATTTTTTTTTGCCAGCTAAACAAAATCAAATTCTTTCACTCTTGACAAAATACAATGGTTTTATTTTTCTTTGGTTGCCTGCCACAGAGGCTGCCACATTTCAATCCCTTGGCAGCGCTTAAACAGCGTCAAGCGCTGTCCATTTGCTTAACATCGTCGCCTGATAAATGCGACGCAATTCAGCCCAAAACGAGGCAAAAACTTTTGGTCAGCTGACTTTAAGCGTTAACTCCCAGTAGGTAAATTTATTAATAGGCCTGGGTCCAAAGATGTTTGCGAAAAAAAAAAAACAAAAACAAAAACAAATGACGACTGCCCAAAGTCCTCTTAAATGTTTGAGTTTCTTTTATATAAAAATATGAGGCCTCGCATACGTCTTTACTGTTTCGACTTTTTATGAGTTATGAGAAAAATGATTCTAATTTTATCGTGTTTTCTTTTGCAGATTGCGGACAGAGTAGCTTGCTTGGAAATGCCTATGATCAGGCTGCTTAACAAGCAAGTCTGACTTCATTTACTATAGCGAACTATGCAATGGCGCCAAGCTATCTTTTAAGAAACATTTCGTGATCCTTTTTGAGAGAATATCTCATAGTCGAATCAACAAAAATCAAAGTGCATAGCAGCTATGACAAGACAATAGCAAAGTTTAAAGCATGTCTGACCTAATCTTATAAATTTCCATGAAACATGTCGTTCAATAAATCTTAAATTAAGCTGCAGTTCTTCAATTGCAACTTGAAGCTTTTAGCATTTGACGGCTGCTCTAATAATATTTCTAAGCTTTTTAAGAGCTAAAAGATTGAATTATTATTTATATTATATATTTGATAAACAAAAATGAAATTTCTTAATGAAAAGTTGCAAAAACTAACTGAATAACGATAGAAAAAAAACTAAATTCATTTAAAATTCGAGGATTTATAGCAATAGTAAATCATTAAACAGAAATAAAAGAATTTTAGCTTTATAACTGTAAAATATACAGGTTAATTTGCTATGCTTTCACGAATATATATATCCCAGAGGCAGACACGTGAGGGCCACAGGGATATGCATAGGCAAATGTCTGTCTTTGCAGTCATTAAGAAATAATCTTATACAACAGCTTATCATATCTTATACTTAGTCACAGACTAGAGCCAAGCTTGCAGCTAACTCCAGCATATTTTCTCATACTAATAATAATAGCAACAATAATAATAAGCTGAAAATATTTTATTGTTGCCTTTTGGCTAAAAAATTTTGAAAACGCATTTGCCTAAAGATGCCATCACAGGCTGACTCAATGGCAGCAGTGGTGACAGTAGCAGTTACAGCTACAGTTACAGTTACATTTACAGTTACCGTTACTTTGTACGTGTGTTGCTGTCTGCTGCCTGGCTTTGCCGGCTAAATGTGCTCACATCACGCATACGACCCCCTCGTCTTAGGGCAGTAGACGAAAATCTATCGCCGGGTAAATGGAACTTGGCCTCGCAATATGCCTTGCCAATTGCACGCACTTTTGTCGTTCAATTTACTTGGCAAATGCGAATGGGAAACACATTCGCATTGGAATGTTTTTTTTTTTTCTCTTGTTGGTTGTGCCCTAAGTGGCTCGAGTGGAGTTTTGGCTGTTTGTTTGGCAATAATTTGGTCTATTTGTTGCCTGGCATTGAGTTTATTGAATTTGGTATTTGCATGTTAGACGAGCCATGTGAATAGACAGAGCCTGCTGCCTACTGTGTGTGTATGTGTGTGTGTCTTCGGCTGCTTGTTTTATTATTTGTGTCTTATGTCTCGTTGCGACGGCAGCTATTCAATTATCTCGTAGTAAATTCAACAAATGAAGCTGTTTATTGTGCACGAATTGAATTTACCAGCCTAACCTAGTGTGTGGCCATATAGACCGCCTCTTTTAACCGCTTTCGCTGTGCGGGTGCACAGGTGTGCGTGGGTGCAAATTTAATTTCACAGCCAATTAAAAATGTTACACAGTGCGTATGATGAATTCGTAGCTGGCTGCCAGCAGCTGCGGCTTTAATCGTGACTTCGTGTGCGCGCACAAACTTGGCTGAAACTTGGTAGCTTAATTGCCAAGCCACGCCCCCGCCCACTCAGTCATTCCCAATTACCTCTGCAGCTCATTCCGCTTCTTTTTTCTGTTTTTTTTTTTTTTTGGACAGAACGTAGCTATTTGAATACCGTTGACAGCTCACTTCAATGTGATTTATGCTCGAACCGCAGCAGCAACAAAGAACAGAGGCCGAAGCAGAACAAGAAAAATAAAACAAAATGAAGCCTCGACAAAGTGCAAAAGCAAATTAATTATGCACATTAACTTTTGTCGCCTAATGTGGGCCAAGCTGCAAGCTCTGATCAGCATAAGCCAAAGCCTCGCTGACCCACAGTCTGAGCCATTGTCTGTGTGTGTGTGTGTGTTTGTCTCTGTGTTTGTGTTTGTCCTTCAGGTCCTTGAGCCTTGAGTGAACGAACGACTTTGAAAAATGGTCGAGGCCGCAGCAGAAGCCGCTTAATTAGTGCGTAATTTGTAAGTCTGCGTCAAAAGCAAAACAACAGAGCAGAAAAAAAAACAGGCTAAAAACTGAGAGAAAAGCGAAAAGAACAAGCTTGACGGTTCAAGTTGGGAGTGCACGACTAACATATATCCTGTAAAACTGCAGGCTAGATACATTCTGCATGCTAGATACATTCGCATAGAAAGCTATTATACCCCTTTCTATCAATTTTCAATGAGTAAAATGTAAAATAAAAATGGAAATCACAAAAGTTTGGGGAGACCATAAATTAAACAATGAGAGGTAAATATTAATTACACAAATGGTAAGCTTAAGGAAGGTGTGAGAGAGATATAGAGAGGGAAAGGGCTAAGGGAAGAGAGAGAAACGAAGAGCGAAGAAGAAGGACTTAGAGAGACAGGCAGCCAGACAGAGAAAGAGAGAGAGAGAGAGAGAGAGAGAGGTACTCGGACAGAGAGACACGATGATAGAAAAATACTGAGAGTGTGAGAGAGAGAGAGGGAGAGACACAGGTAGAGGCAGAGGTGTATATGATATGGCTACTTGCATAAATGTATCTGATATCAAATATAACTAATTCGTGAAAAAAAGGAGCAGCTGCTGCAGCCTTTCGTCCTTTTTTTTATTTTTTTTTTTTTGGTTTTCGCTTCGAAAATTTGTTGTTTATTTTTAATTTCTAACACCGCTTTGAAGGCATTTTTCTTGCGGCGCTTGATTGAGGTGCCCGAAACGAACCGCAGTATTTGCATTATTTGGCTTCTGTTTGTTTAGGGCTGACCGCCCAGCTGCCACGCCCGCCCACTCTTTACTGGGCGTCACAGGTGTCAATTAGTGTGGCCAATTTGCCATGCATAGGCTTTATCGACAGCTGCTGCGTCTGCTTGTTGCTGTTGCTGTTGCTGTTAAGTAAACAGCGGCCCCTAGCTGCGTGGCGCTTTTAAAAAAATGTATATATAGACGAGGGTCGTTTGCAAACTTTGGCAGTTTTAATATGAATTTGCAGCTGCTGGAAATGCAGAAGAAAATAAGAAATGAACAATTTTAAATATAAAAAAATCAATGAATATTTATTTAAATGAATTTAAATGTATTTATGCTAATTGGAATATCTATTAGACTGCCCTCGTATAAATGTAACTATATATAAGTGCCTGAACTGGTTGGCGGCTCATTAAGATTAGCTTCGTCAGCTATTTTGTCTCTTATTTACCTTCCATGACATGAGCTTAGCTACCTTCACAGGGTATGCATTTGCTTTTACAGGGTATATGTCTAATTATTTGTCATCTTTGAAAGTGCGCAACGCTTCACTCTTTTTAAATTGATCTATGCTTCAAATTTATAGGGTATACACTTAGTTGTATATTTCCCTTTGCTAACTTGCTTTGAGTTCAGCTTGGCCTCTCATTTTTGATTTGCAGGGTATGTCGCTAGCTGCATGTTGCATTTAGTCAGTATTCAGTTTCAAGCTCAGCTCATTTGGTAGTCAAGTCACATTTTCTTATAGGGTATGCAATTCTTTTTCACAGGGTAGTCAGCAGCTCGAATGTTGCATACCTTTAGGCGGTATTCATTTGACAAGCTTTAAGCTTCAATTTATTTAGAGCATTGCTCGCTTGCAGTTTACAGGGTATACAACAGCTTGTGCAGTGTTGTCTTAGTTTCGCGTGAGCCTTAACAAGCGCCTCGTTAACGGCAAGCGCGCAATTACACTCGAAAGGCTTTAAATTTTAAGTGCTGCAGTCAGTTCCTGCCAGACGGCGCTGTTGACTGCCAAATGGCAACCGGGAAAACGGGCAACTGGCAACTGGCAGCTGGCACCTGTGTGGCACCTGTTGGCCCTGCCACTCACTCAAAGCCACGCATTACGCTTATGCCACATTCACATTCGCATTCATGTCCATTGTGAGCTAATTGGGCGCAATATGCGCAGGCTTTGCGGTACTTTGCTGCTTGAAGCTCACTCGAAAGGCATTTCAGTTAATTGTATACCCTATACACATTGAAATGTTTATGAAAACGCCAAGCTCTAATTAAAAGGAATTAAATTGATCGACAACGAGAGTTGTAATGGCTAGATAGAGCTTAATGCATTGTAACTGCGTCTAACTGACTATCTAATACTCGTTCACAAACCAGATTAAATAGTAATCGATGCATAATTTATGGCATTCAGCTTAATCTAACTCCTGAGCCTCTTGAGTCGAGCTCTTGAGCTGTAAACAACATGATCCACAGCTCCAATGGACGTAGATATGGGATTTCATGTTAAGCTATATAATAGAGGAAAACTTAGTTATGCAATGTAATCTAGTTACATTCGCCTAGATACTTACAAAATATATGAATAAGAATATGAATAATATGTATATTTAAGTTCTCGATTCTAGCTTGAATAGCGACTTAGAGCAGTAAAACCAATATACTCTTTGCAATTCCTGAGCGAGTATAAAAATATTATCTTGACAATTGACTTGACTCTTTATACTATATATATATATATATATATGTATATATATATGACATTGTGGAGCTCGTCTTCCATTTGTGCGTTGTTCTGTCTGCCCTTAATTCAGCTCATTTGCCTGCAAATTACTTTCCTAGCGAGATATATTCAAATTTACTATAGACCGTCGTGTATATGCTCATCTGACAATGCTTTTAGCTTATATGCCACGCCCTTTGTAGGCGTAGTCGATTTCAATTGAACATTGTCTGAGCCATGTGCTAGCAGAGCGTACTCCGAGAGCGACTGCAAACTTTCAATGTTCGTCGCATATTTTTTGTGGAATTTGTAGTTGTTCTTCCTCAAATAAATCTGTTTTGTTATTCAGTGTGAAAGCTGGCATAATTGAGACTTGCAGCTGATGCGTCTGCTGCTTAATATTTGAAGGCATTTGGCCATTGGATATTGGGCATTCTTGGACGGGGCGGGTCTGTGTTTGGGGTTGCCTTTGGCCGCGAGCGAAAAATAAATCAAAATTGCTTTGGCATATTAATTTCATAGCTCAGCACTTTGGGCGTTCATTTTTATTGCTGCCAGTGGCTTAATCCAACGATAATAAAGCGGGTATGTGCGACTAGCGATTGAGATTGAGACATGCCATTGCCATTTGCTAACTGTGCCAAGATAACAGCTAAGCTGGACGAGCCTCCGCTTTTTAGCTATCAAAAAAAAACGGAATTGCTTCTGCTGGTTTTTTTTTATAACCTTATCGCATTTTTATATTATGATAAATACTTTGTTTGCTTTGCTTTGCTTTGCTTTTATTTTGATATACACGCATTGAACTCGTCGCTTTCTTGTAATAAACAAATGTTCTGATTGGCTGCGGTTACAATGGAAATATACTTAACTTTACTGGATCTCACAACATTTTCAATCTGCTTAAACACGAGTTCATATATTTATATTTATTTATATATGTTTATATAGTGTTGCCAATTTAGCCTTTTTGCTGTTTAATTTGACTTGATGTAAAACACAGTTTTTATTTAAAAGTAATTTATATTTGTTATTTATATATTATTTCCAGCAAATATTTTTTTCTAACATTTTCAATAGCTAAAAATTGCTAGAAATTTATATAAATATAAATATTTATTAATTAAATTAAATTTAAAAAAAATTTAATTTTTTTTATTTTTGACTGAAGAAAAAATGTTTTAAAATCAAGTAAAAAAATAAAATTAAATATGACTGAACAAATTTTTAATTTTTAAAGTATTTTTTATAAATTAATATAAAGTCGAATTTGTTAATTAAAATTTATTGAAATGCATTTAATTTGCTATTTTCATATTTTCCATGTAATTAAATATAATTTAAAAATTTTGCAAATTCTTAAAGTGTTTTTTATTTTAATGTTTAGTTTTTAGCTGTTGAGCTGTATTTCGAGCTGCGTGTTGACTTAATTTCGATGCGAGCTGCGTTGTCGGGGATAACAATAATAATTGTGGCCGCCAGCGCCAATGGACGCCGTTTCCGGTTTTTCAGTTTGTTTTTCCTGGAGCTTCTTTTTTGGCAGCTGCTTCTTCTACTTTCACTTCGACTTCCTTTTCGATGCCTTCTCGCATATTTCTGCACTCTGCAACTTGTGCTGTGTAATTTTAATTTTCCAACGTCAACGCAATGCCCCAGGCAGCTGATTTGGCGGAGCAATGGAGGCCAAAAGGGGGGCTTAGCTGCTTTATTGCTGTATTGCTGGTCAGCTTTATTGCAAGTGCTGTCCAATAGATGGCTTTGGTTGAGCTCAAGGACTTTGATGGACGTCAGTCCCTAACCCGCCCCACGTTTTCATCATTTATTGCTCATATTTCGAGTTCGCCATTTTCGCATTTTCACATTTTCACTTTTGCCAATGGAAAAAAATGAAAATGAAAATAAAAGAAGCCAAAAACTGAGCTGAGAAATTTTTTAATAAAAACGTTTCGCGTTGTTTTCATAGCTGCTGCTGCAGCTGCTGATTATATATCATCAGTATGTATATATATATATATATATATATATATATATATATATATATATATATATATATATATATATATATATATATATATATATATATATATATATATATACTGGACCATAATCAATTTACATTTCGCATTTGCCACTAAAGCCAAATGTTGCAAAGCTGAAAGAAATTTGAATTTCTTGCAGCTGCTAGCGATCAGCTTCCTCTTTAAGAGAATTACTTTAGCTGAGATCAGCTTGCAGCTGCAAGAGCTGAGCTGCTCTACAAACAAGAATTGCTCCAGCTGAAAGCAGCTCTCTGGGAGAGGAAACTGCAAGCAAAGCGAGCTGCTGTCGCGGTCTGTATAATCTGAGCAACTTGCACTTTGCCCACTGTGAGCGAATATCGAAATGAAATGTTTTTGTCTTTCAGCCTCTGCAGACGCTTAGATTATGTTTTGATACCCTAGTTATTAATGCAACGACTTTATTAATACCCTTTGATTGCTCTGTGTGTCACTATCCATATATTCGTCTCGTTGGCTCTCTACAGCTTCGTCTATTTCTCTCTCCATATATATTAGCCAACTATCTCTCTCTATCTAACTATCTATATATAATGTATTTCTCTCAGCAGCTCTTCCCAACTGACCCCTCTCTATTCAAGTCAACTGTTTTCGACATACATCGTACTCTCCGCCAACTCATCTTGAACGCCCTCTATTTGTTGAACTTAGATGCGCAGAAAATAAACAAACATTTATCAATGTATAAGGGTAAGATAAACAAAAGTTTATTTATTCATTCGCAGCAGTTGCGTTGGGCACTGGCGGCCTCAAGCTTGACCTTCCAGTTTGGCCAATTGCTCTTTTGAGATTTCAGTTTCTTGAGGTGGTTCTGCGGGCTCTTGGGGACCCAAAGTCAGCTCCACATAATGATTGTACATGATGGTCAGCATGTAGAGAACGGCAACTGTAGTACATATAGCCAAATTGTACAGTAATTCACTGTATATATATATTATCTATAAAATGTATACCCACTTGCAGCTAACCACATGATGGAGATTGAAATTACCGAATTGAGAACGTCCCAATCGTACCATTTGGTGACGGAATAGACGATCAGTTGACAGAAAAGACAAGCCGTTGCCAACATCCAGAAGAGCATAAATTTAGACTTATGCTGCTGGTGAGCCTTCAAAATGCCAAAGAGCATCACGCACGTAGGCACAAATTGGAAAATCAATGCTGTATTTACGAAATATATATATACATAACATATATATATATATAATTTATGCACCTACTGATACTCGCAAACAACGACATCCACAGCGCCACGCCCATGACCAGCAGGACAATGAGAATTTCCACACGTTTTGGGTTCAAGTATTGCCTCATATTGCGTCAACGATTGCACAGATACTGAATTGCAAGAAAATTTAATGTGATTGCAAGAGCCCAACTGAAACTGGATTTTTTTTGCATTTTTGCTTGCTTGCACTTCGTTACGTATGGCTTCCCTCACTCTCTCTCTCTCTCTCTCGCTCTCTGCTTGACATAAGTAACTGCACAATGTTACTACAGTACAATCACCTATTGTAGCTTATAATTCACGCTCTCGCGCTCGCTCTCGCTCTCGCTCTCTCTCTCCCGCTCTCTCGCTCTCCCGCTCTCTATGTCTTTGTCTTTATTGCGGTCACTTTCTCGCTTAGCCCCTCTCATTCTTTCTGTCTCTCTGTTTATTTCTGTGAATTTTTTTTCAGCATGTTTTTCGAACCATATAAAGCTTATGTATGTATGTATGTACAAACATACGTGCATTATATTCAATTGAATCTGAAACCAGAGCTATTCGCTTAACTGTGAATACAGGTTTGTTGTTTATTAAGTTGAAATATCTTTAATCTTCAATACATATACTAAATACTCTGTATCTCTTGAGATCTACTAGAAACTGGTAATAACAAAAAAGTTAAATAGTTAAGCTTTGTGCTTAGAAAGATCTACATAGATGCAATCCATCAAATATTTATCAAGCTTGAAGTTCTTTCAGACAGCTGAGTTGGCCTTTGTCCAAAGAAATCTATCCACGTGTTTAGTGAAATTCTACGGACAACGTGGACGTTCACTTATCGGCGCTGATAACTAAGTTACTCGTTATTGAGTTTTTCCTTAATATCAACTGCCAAAAATTATTTAACTTTTGAGACGCTTGAAATTTGTAATTGTCTGTAAATTAGCGTTTCACTTAATAAACTTAACAATTAATTCATTAGGCGCTACTAGCTATCAGCTACTAGTGCTCCCTGACTCATTGCTGTTTATTTTTGAAAGTTTGATATATTAGACATATTTAAGATATGGAATTTCATATGTTTTGTTATTTCTATGTAATCATATATAGTTCTATAAATAAGCTTTAGGTAATTGTGTGCCTGTTTCCATGGAAATTAATGCCTTATGTCTAAGAAAGCAGACTTATATATGTAGATATATATATATATATATATATATATATATATATATATATATATATATATATATACATATATATATATATATGTAGATATATATATATGTAGTGCGAACATATCATCATAAATATTTCCATTCAAGAATATTATGCTAATTTTTGTTTAATTTCTTTGAAATTTTTAATAAATTATGAAATTTGCATCGATTTATTTTATATATATTAATTAATTTAATATAATTCTTATATATTTAATAAAATTAATTTAATGTATTTAATGTCTTTAATTCAGCATATTTATATTACGTCTTAAATATTTACAAGTTCTGTTAACAACATCCAAGTCTTTCTCTCTCTGCCTCTTATATTGAACATTACGTGTGTTAAGTGATATCTCAAATCGATTCACAATTCTTTAAATTCCCGCCTCACTCAAAATTAACAACAATTTGTAGTAATTTTACATCAGAACTGAATCATGTCTTCAACTTCTGTCACGTTACCTAATTAAGCAGCAATAGCAAAATCATTTCTCTCGATGATGGCTCATTGAAAGTGCTGCTGCCCTTTACAGTTATGTACACAAGAACCTTTGACATATTTTGAACAGGTTCAAGTTATTAAATTCATCTTGTAAGTTTTCCATTTGCATTCACACACACACGCAGAGTTGTTTTCCCCTGGCTTAACAGCATCATCATCGATGACGCTCCCAAAGGATCTGCAATCAGCAAGCAGCCATGGCCAGCTCTGCCATGTGAACCATGTGGCAGAGGTGAGGGGCACATTATATGGCGCATTTGCTCATCAAGATGCAACAACTTTTCCCTAATTGAATGTCATATGTCTGACATAATGTCAGTTTGCTGCCCAGCCTGATGCTGGCAGCTAGAGCAGCTCGAGCTCAGCTCCTCAAGTGAATGGAGCTGCTGCTATGTCGACTTAGTCACGTGTGAAATTAATTTGTAATGACTCTGAGAGCATGTGCGTCATTTGCATTTGCCTTGTGCAATAGCAGCTGCAGTAGAGGCGAGGCGAGACGAGTCGAGTCGACTCGAGTTGAGTCGAGTCGAATCGAGTTGAGTCAAGTAAAAGAAAGTCAAGCTAGACGCAAGTGCCAATCAGGTTTTTGGCCAAAATGTAGCTGTACTCGGCTCTTAGCTCTAGCCAATGTGAATTGTGTTAAGTATTCAGAATTTGAGTGTGGAGGGGGATTTCACCTGCCAAGTTGCCTTCAATTTGAAACTTTGAACTAAATTTCGTTAAATTGTGTTTTGCGAACGAATTGCAATTACTTTGTGATTTTGTTGGCAAACTTTTTGGCAATGCGCGAATGCGATTTGCGAATAGAAACTGTGTGTAACGAAGTTAAATTGGAATTGCATTAAAACTGGCGTCGCGCACATGACGCGAATGCAATTCATTTCCGACTTTCATTCAAAACTTTTGCCAAGAGCAATATATGCAAAAAGCAAATATATATATACATATATACATATATATATATATATATATATATATATATATATATATGAGAGGGTAACTGCTTGAAGCATGTAGACTTGAAGTCCTTTAGTCTTGAGAGCAACAGGTTAAATTGGCACAATCTGTGCACCGCACGTTGTGGCAACAGCAGCAGCAGCAGCTCTGTCAAGGACACGTCTGTAAGGACACACAATACGAATCCGAGCCGGCTGACACAAATTGCTGCAAACACCTTGGCAGGCTGAGTACAGAAAAGAAGAATAAAAAAACGAGAAAGAAATTGGAACTGAGTAGATAACTTAAAGCGCAAAGTGTGTGGCACAGCAAGAGAGATAGAAAGATAGAGAGAGAGAGAGAGAGCTAGCGAGAAGCAGGTACTGCTGCTGCTGCTGCCAATGTTGGCCACGTTGCATGTCTACTTAAAAGTTTTTACAAAGCGCTGCTTATGGCACGTGCTGGATTGTGGGTGCCGGGCTGGGCTCTAGCTGGCAAAAGCAAGCAAAGCGTATTAAAATACAAAGCAGCATCATTAAATGTTAAAAGTTGCCTTTGGGCAAAAAAATGGCAGAACGAAAAGCAGAGACAGAGACAGAGGGAGCTACATAGAGAGAGAGAGAGAGAGAGAGAGAGAGAGAGTGTAGAAAAAAATTATAAATAAAAGAAACTACAACTACATGGACTGCAAAAAATACCACTTAAAACAACTACAGCTATAAAGCAAGTAAAAACGCTGCAGTTGAGCTTAAGCGACTGCATGATACTCGCTCAAGGTTTAAATATAAACTACTAAACTCATTTTATTACCGATTTACCGATTTATTTCATTGATTTACCGACTTACCATGCCTCCAACAGGCGTAGCTAGACAAGCTTGATCTGTTCATTAAGTGGCAATTGACCTTGCCTCCAGTAGGCGTGGATATATATAGATTTTTGAGCGTTCTGCAGAGCAGCTCAACAGTTACTAGATCAAATTTGCTCTAAAGCTGTAGAAGATGCCATTTATCCCTAAATCCTGACATTTATCAGGTCTGTCTACGCGAGCATTGGAATTACCAAATCAGAAACATCAGATAATGCTGCTATGTGATGTTTCTGATTTGGTATTTCTGATGCAAAATATATATTATTATTAAATATATAGCATCGAGTGTATCGAGTGCAATCTTCAGAAGACGAGCGTGCCAAAAGTCAGGCAGACTGCAAGGCAGACATTGCATATACTTGCTCCATCACTTTATGAACGAGCATAAACACAAAAAAAAAAAAAAAAAACAAGGAAAAGAAACTACAACAGGGACAGGCAAACGCGCAAGGACAATGCATAGTAGTCAGGAAATTGCGCAAGCATCAAGTGCATTTGAGTGCTCAGGAAGGTGGGCTGCTGCCTGGCTACCCAAACCAATAGCAAAAAGCATGCGCTAGCTGTTAATAATTATAATTGAAAATGTGCCAAAGGCAAGCCGCAAGGGAAGATGCACACACGCAACTACACACACACACACACACACACACAGAGAGAGAGAGAGAGTGAGGGGGTTGGGAGCTAGCGAATGCCACAAAAGCCACAAAGCGAAAAGCCACATGGGAGACATTGCGTATACGCGGCGTGTGTTGAGGTGAGCTTGAGCGAGGTTGAGATCGCCGGCAGCTGCATTGTCTTTAGCAATTATTACGGTTAATGCAGCGCACAAAAGCAACTGCAATCAGCTGCAACAAAAAGCTGTTTTGGGCTGACTGCCAGCAACAACAACAACAACAGCAACAGCCACTGAGAGTGCTTTTCAGGCCTTTGTCTTTTGGAGGAAGGACAGCACTTCGATAACAAGGCTGCCCATTACAATTAACAGCGCCCGAGCGGACATGCATAATACGAGAAGTTTGGCCAGCAGCAGCAGCGGCAGCCGCCGCAAATTTGTTGACGAATGCAACGACGTGTGGCACGTGCCACACGGCAAGCTCGACCGCCGTGTAATGCGATTTTCAGCTGCGGCAGCATCAGGTTAAGTTCTCTCAACTCTGGCCTTTGTTCGCGCTTAAACTAGCAGCAACCACAGCCGCGCCCAGCACAGCCACGCCCCCACACCATCGGCTGGAAGCGGATTTATGCAGCCAGCAGACGCAGGCATCATAAAATTTCTATAGAAGTCTGAGGGGACAAGGAGTGGGCGGGGTGGGGACAACGTTTTCTAAATGTAATAAAATTTAGCTGCTGCTCTTCAAGCTGTAGCTGCAGCTAAGGCACAAGGGCTAAAAATTAACATTAACTGGCAGTTAAGTGCCTGTCAAAGTGCATTTCAGTTGACGATCCGCTCAATTTGCTTTCAAGCTACAAAATCCATCAAAGGGTCTCAAGTCACTACTTGTCAGTGGACAAACAGCTTGACAATCAGTTAGATAGTGACAAGCAGATTTAGTTAATTTTAGTGAAAAAGTTAGCTGAGTTGATATTGAACTGATTGCGAATGTAACTAAAGCTTAAGTTAAGATTCGCTAAGCTGAATGTCAACTGGCTGTTAAATGAATGTCAAACCTCATTCATATAGACCTACAGTTGTTTGTGGCTGCAATAGCTGAAAAAGTATAAATTTTTAGTTGACAACAGCCTTGACCATTAGCTAAACATGCTGATGATTAACTAACTAGCTAAGTTATGCTCCAAGTGTATGTCGATTGCAATGCACTGCAATGTGGCTGTGACTATAACTATAACTATAGAGACAGTGTCTTAAATGCTATTTTAAAAGCTGTTTTTAGCTGATAAGCAGTTTGACAATCAGTTTATATTCAAATCAGAAATTATGTAAGATTTAGTTTTAGCTAAAAGATAATCGTATTACATTTGAGCTTAACAAAAGGTCAACTAATTGTCAATGTGCATGTTAAACTAGTCTATGTGCTAGCTGCTTTAATCACTACAATTTGAGCTCCACTTTGGTTGCTGTTAAGCATAGGATAATCATAAATTAACTAGCTGTCAAAAACTGACACTTAGTTTAGACATAAATGTGCTGTGCTGCACTTGCTTAATAGAGTATTTAACAGACGTATATAGTAGTATCTGGACTTGCAGAAGCTTTTCCTTATTGCTTAGATTTTCATATTTTCATTCCTTTTTTTTTCTTTGGCTAATTTGAATTCAATGCGGGCTGCTTAGTATTAAATGGTAGTAAAAAAAAATTGGTTTAACTTCGGATCATAAATTGGAAAATAAAAATTTTCATTTTCATTTTGAGTCGATGTAATTATGTTGACGCTGCTTTATGGCAGAGACAGCAGCAGCTAAATGTGCATGTGTGTGGGTGTGAGCTAGAGAAAGAGAGATTTTATAGCAAATTAAATTTTATTAGCGCACAAGGTGCGCGCTGACATTCCCTTTTGCCGGGATTACGTGTTACAGCTCAAGTAGATTATGGAAAGGTGCAGAACTTTTAGCTATTGTGCTAAAGGGATTTTCCATCTATGTGTGTGTGTGCGTGGGTGAGTGGTTTGGGCTGCTGTCGTTTCGAGTAGTTGTCATTGTCATTGTCCTTATCAACGGCGACAACAAAAAAGAAAACTTTTGCAAAACATCTTACAAGTGCCAGGACATGCGTATAGACCAACAACAACAACAAAGACAAAAAAAAAATAAAAGAAAGAAGCAATTCTCTATGCCAGAGCTTCAGGTGTGCTTCGCTTTATCTCTATCTCTCTCTCTCTCTGTCTCTCTCCTTCTGTCTGTGGTGTTGTATAACCTTTTGCTGGCGGCATTATGATGAGTTTTGCTTTTGCTCAGCGACTCTAAGGCTAAAAACTCGTAAATACCTTCATTATCGTTAAATCATGCTGAGAGCTGAACTCTTGCCCCACAGCTAGCGCCTATGTGTGTACATGTGTACGTGAACCATATGAACCGTGCGAACCGAACCTGAACCTAAACCAACACACACACACACACACACACGGTTTGTGCCTTTTATTTGCCCTTTATTTTTAGGGAAGCTTTGTGCCTGGGCTCATGTGGACTTTTAAATAGATTTAAATGCGCATTTAAATGAAATAAATGAACAAAACAGTTGCCCTAGCAGCGGCCTTTCAGCTGCCAAGCTGATAATTTAGACGAGTGCCCGCACACACACACACGCACACACACGCACAACAGCTTGTCCAGGTTTTCTTGTTTGTTTTCTTTTGTTTTTTGTTTGATTCATGAGCAGCGCGAGAAGAGATTTTTTGCTTTTGGTAATGGCCAAACTTTCGCTACATTTTAACATTCACGCCTAATAAACTAGCAAATTAATATACAATCAAGCTGCAGCAGTGCAGCTAGCTGCTCGACTAGCGCATACCCTATGCGGCATAAAGTAATAAGAGCTGCGGCAATGGGGCCATAGAAAAATTGGCTTTTAGCTGTCTCGGCTCAAATGTTTCAGCTGTGCCATTAGCCACGCCCACAATTGAGTTGCGTCCTGTGTCTGTCTGCGCTTATTTATAGGCCGCGCTACCTTAGCAAACTTTTGGCTTGGCATCATAAAAACGCAATTAGATGAAATTTATTATGATTTTTCCATCTTGCCGTTGCATGGAGGCAATGTTAATTACAAATATTCATAAATTACGCTGAGCGAGTGACGTCACAAGCGCCATAATGACTTATGTGAGAGGCACAACATGTATATGTATGTGTGTATGTGTGTTAGAGTAAAACAAATTTTAATTAAAAACTCAATTCGCTGAAAAGTTGTGCTAAAACTTTTCGCCTTTTGCCTGCCAGATAAAGACAGACAGAGAGAGAATGAGAACTTAAGCGAGCGCGTTGGATCGAAGAGGAACTGTCGGGCCACGCCCCGCCTGCACCTGTTTATATGTTCGGTGGCAGCCAATTTAAGAACTTAACTCGCTAAATGTAAAAATAATTGCCACTAAAACCCCAAAAAACCAAAAGTTTTCTATGCACAAATAGCAAAAGTTTAGCTATCAAATGAACATGAATGCACAATGTGCTCCACTGTGTGTGTGTGTGTGTGGGTGTGTCTGAGTGTGTGTGTATGCCTGATTTAGTTATGCATTCATTTTGCTTTATGAACTTTTCATGGCTGAGTGCGTGCGTGTGTGTGTGTGTGTGTGTGTGTGACCAATTGGATTTCTTATGAATGCAACTTTTTGACTTTGTGGTCAAATGGCTTGCCAAAAAAGTTAAAAAGTTAATATGCTCCAGGCACACAACATGCACGGACCAAAGCCAAAGAAATAATAACAAAACTATTTGCTCAAATATTCATAAGGACAAAGTGTTAATAGGCTCAGCTTCTTTTAAAGCCAAAGCTAAAGAGATTTTAGTTATCCCGATCGACAAACTATGCTATAAATATCTCATTCGACTATACAGAGTTAAAACTTAATAATAATAAATATAGAAAATATAAGATAATAAATATTTAACATTATTAAATAATAAAGTCAAATTTACATAAAGTCTAAGCGCAGCTTTTATCTGTCTATCTATCTATTGAGAGATCTATTGAGTTATTGAGAAGAGCTCTTTAGCCTGCATAAGTCTTCAAAGTGGAATCTAGTAACATTTCACCTTACCAAAAATTGAGGGTATTCTTATGAGCTGTTAGAGAGTTTTTGGACTGCTAGAGATCTAGCTGGAAACTCTACTAACTACAGTTTCCCATAGGCAAGGCAAATAAAATAATAAAAAAAAATATAAGTTTAAAGAATTAAAATAAAAATTTAAAGAATTAAATAATAATTATTTTTTATTATTATATCCTACTAGAATCAATTGAAGCTTTAGCAAATATTATAAGTCTTATAAATAATTGATTTATATTAATTTTTCATATGAGTCATTCAAGGTTTAATAAGTTGAAGCCCCAAACAATAATATATGTATATAAAAATATGTATAACAATTTCTTTAATATTTTAATTCCATTCAAAAATCACAATATTCCAATAGCTTGAAGGGTCCATATGAAATCCTGCAGGATTAAGCTAACTAACTAACCGCTGCAACTACTAACTACTGCTCGCTTAAACTCTTGGCACATTTTTAGCTAAATCTTGCTTTATCCGTGAAACATTATTCTAATTTATAAATATTTTCAATTGATATAGAAATTGACATTGTGATATGCTATTGCTATCATATCTCTGCGTCTTATATGACACTTTTTATAAAGTAAATCTTTTAATTAAATAGAATAACTCTCTTTATTATTGGCTATAAATCCATAAAATTCCATCTTTATTTATGTGCAATATTTATGAATTGTTGAATGTTTGATTGCTGAATTTATCAAAGAGAAATTTCTGATAGCAGATCTTATCGATAAATAATACGTTAAATGCGGCCCGATTAGCTCTTGTTTGCCTTTGTTAAGAATAAAAGAAATATGAACAATTTACAAGGAAGCTAAGTCTTACTGAACTTAGCGTTAGTTGCATGCGAAACGTCACGTCAAAATGTTGTCGACCCAACGAAATAAACTCGTTGTCATCGCTGTGTGTATGCTGTTGATTGTAATTTATGGTACTTATACATATAATATATATATATATATTCATATAATATATATATATATATATATATATATATTTTGTTTTTTATATATATATTTGATTATAGTGCCGATATATTTTATCTATGAGCAACTGTTGCAGTTGATTGCAACTGCTGCTTTGCTCTATGCCGCACTCGATGAGAAAGCGCGCTTTCGACCTCTGTTGATACTCTTCTGGCTCTGCTCAACGCTCATAATAATGAGTCACATGAGCTATTGGAGCATGTTTTGCTTAAGGCATCTTTTGTTCGAGAAAAGTGATCTAATTGTATCATTGCCCTGGACGTGGTTTTCGTTTAACATGATGGGTAAATATCGAAAGGCTTTATAAACATATTTGAAAATGTTAATATTATTTTTATATACAATTAGCTGTTATTGGCTATCTGATGTATTATGTCTATGCGGTATACGAACAGTTGAGCTTGAGCAAAACGAATGAAGCCGAGACGCAAACTTTGCAGTCGGAGTCGATGACACATACTGAGACCGTTGAAGTGAATGTGTCTTAAGTGATAAGCTTAATAAAATTACCAATTGTAATCTATGACAGATAGCAAAGCAGAGAGAGAGAGAGAGAGAGGTAGCGCGGCAGCCAAACTTGGGCTGATAAAAAATATATATTTGCTTATGCTTACTCATCTAGTGAAAAGTGGGCATATTAGTTGCAGTGCCACAATTGTTCTATGTATCTATATGTGTATATATATATATATATATAAATACAGTATAAAATAATCAATTAATTTATCAGGGGCTTGTTAGTTGCCATTACTTCCAGTTTATAATAATCAATACTCTGGAGAGCAAACAACTTAAAAATTCTTTATCTGCATCATAAAGAAATATCTCTCGAAAAAAAGATAGCAAGACAACACTCCTGATTGGGCTGATAAAAATAACTTTTGTTTATGCTTGCCCACAAAGAGAATATGTATAAAATGTATATACAAGTTTATATATATGTATATTCAGTCTTTGTTTATGCTCGCTCACAAAGTGAAGCGGGCATATTAGTGTGCTCAATCAGATGTTATCGTGTTAATGATCAAATTGTACGAAAAAAGTTTTGGCCTATAAATATATTTATATCTATATCTATTTAGAATATATAGCTAAAGCTGTAGAGTGCATTTCAAATAATTGGAATAAGATGTAACTGCGACTCCGAGCGAGTATTGCACAGGCTGTATTTTTGATTTGGAACAAAGAATGAATTTCTGAACTCTTGTCGAACTGTGAACGAGTATTGCGCAGTCTGTATCGATTGATAACAATGCTCAACATGTATTCCGCTGTGTGAACTATCAAAATTTCAGTTAGTCTTCAAGTGTCGAGTCGAAATGTTGTTAACCAAACGCCAATGCCTACTCGCAAGTGGCCCGATTGCCTTAGGCTTTGCCCTAGGCACATTTGGCATAGATGGAACTTATTCTTATCGTGACTGTATGTAATAATATATATATATATATATATATATATATATATATATATATATATATATATTATGTATATATATATATATATGTGTATGTAGTTCGAACTAATAGTCGATATTTTATATGCAGATGCCGTTTTTCTGAACATATTGCGTTGCCTGCAGGTGATGTCAACTGCTTCTCTGCTCTTTGGCCTGCTCAAGAAGGAGCCGCTGCATAAGGATAAATTCGTGCTCTTCTGGTTGCTTACCACAAGCTTCCTGTTTGGTTTTCTCTGCTATTTCACTATATTATATATAGGTCAAGATTTATTCAATTTTTATCACTTTGGGGATTTTTTGCTGCAGTTACTTGGGCTATTCGGCATTATGGGCGCAACAGGTGAGTCGTTCAGCCCTTTGTTCAGCTGAGTTCAAAGTCTCGAATTGATAATTCGCATATGTGAATTACATTTTGATTGCAGCTCTTCTTGGATATATGCTGCATTTCGTCTATGGGACATATGTGGAGTTCAGGAAGGACAACCTGCCTATAGCTGTTGCTCCTCTTCAGGCCACAACTCCAGTTATGGAGACTAAGGATGTGTTGCCTTCATACGATCAATTAAATGTAACCATACAGAATTAATACGAAATTAAGTTGATTTTCAACTAGAGTCGCAATAAAGTTGATAAAGGAATCGAGAGACAGACAGAGAGAGAGAGAGAGAGAGAGAGAGTGGGAGAGAGGAAAAGTGAACAATCCAATAAAGATAAACATGCTATCAGCTTTATACATATATTGATTTACGCTTATCATTCAGTTTAGTTAGCTTTGAAACGTTGTCTCGCCATGTTGTCGCTCAAGCGATATATGGAAATTGGCATTGGCCTTTCGGTTTTTGGCCTAACTATGGCCACACTTGCGCTGCCTTATCGCTGTAAGATCCATACATACAAGCTGTAGCCATATGTTTACATATATGTATATGTGTGTGTAAGTTCAATTTATATTTAGGGAGTCAGAAATTGGAGGAAATTCGCCTACTGCAATTCGCGGCGACGTTGGCGCTACTTTTCGGCGTGCTGAAAGCGCACAGGCAGCACAAGGATAAATTCCAAATCTTCTGGATGCTAGCAACTTCGATCACGCTCGTTGCCCTGCTTTATGCTGGCTTGCAGGAGCTCGTCGCACACTATTCACTGCTCGGCTGCACTTTGGCCTGGTGTGTTTCAGGTGAGCTTTTAGCTAAAGGTCTAAACATATATATATAGTTCCATATATAAATATATATATATATTTGTCATAAGTGCTCGTTGCTGGTCTGCTGAACATCCTGTACAATCATTATGTGGAAACAACAATTGAAGCTGCGGAAAACAGCACGGAGATACTGCAGACCCATCTACCGCATACGCTGGATCCCAAAAGACCAATAAACACTTTTGTTTATGGCTAAAATTTGGAAATGTTTAGAATTTTCTTAAGTTTTTCTCTTTTATTTATTGCAAATAAAAATTTGAAAATTTGAAGATTTGTTGAAGATTATCGAAAAGCTTCAATCTTTCAGATTGATTTGAATGCCCTAGAGCAGGTGGCAGGTGGCATGTGGCAAGTGCTACACATTCACATTAAGCACTTGCCCTTTGCATTAATTTTAATTAAAAACTGTCTGTTCCCATGCCACTTGACGCTCAAAAGCTGGCGGCCAAAGTTTTGGTTCAATTTGCATTTGGCCAAAGCCAGAGCCAAAGCGGAAGTCCAATGCCAAAGACCAATGCTCAAATTTATGTTATATAAATTGAAATGACAAGTGACAAGAGAAATTGCATAAATTACGCGCGTACAAATTTCATTTGTGCGCAACAGCAGCAGCAGCAGCAGCAGCAGCAACAATTATTTTAATGCGCTCATTTCGAAGGCAAAAAGAAATAAAGCAATAAAAGAAAAAACACTACAACTTTTCTAATATGCGCGACAAACTGTAAGAAACAACAACAACAACATAAAAGCAAGGACACTTATTCCCGGAAGTGCTCAAAAGTTGAATTCAGCGAAATGAACCCGAATGAAATTGAAATCTCCCAAGCGTAAATAAACTTAGAGGCGAAAGCGCTTGACTAGCGCCATCTATTGTCTGGCAGCGTCAAGTGCTTGCATACATTTGCCTTAATACGCATTCATTTGTTATATTTTCATATATTAAACCTATTTAAAACGGTTTATTATATTATACATCAAGTACTGTCGTTAAAGCTCTGGTGTATGCCGCACTTTGAAACAATAAAAAATGCGAAATTATCACAATTTCACTATGGTTTGTTTTGCTTTTTTTGTGTTTGCCTTATCAGACTATTTGATTCATTACGTCAGCTTAACGCAAAGAATATCGAATACACTTCAGCTGGATTGAGGTGACTTTCGGTGCAAACGTGTCTAATCGTGCCCATTACGCAGCTGAACGTAATTCTTGGGAAAGCTAACCAAGAGCTTTCAACAATTGTGGAGGGGTAAACTAGAGATGGTAAACAAAATATTTTGGGCTGAGATAATGTTTTATATTAGCACTAAAAGTATGTATTTCATCATTTGTTTCGTTCTATAACTATTTAGTATATTAAAAAATAATATTACTTATAATATATAATATATAAAAATAATATTACTTATCTCACCCTCTCCCTCTCATTCTTTAAGCATAAAGACGGTCGTGTCATCTCTTTATATATGACTCATATTCTCTAAATATATGAAAAATAGAGTTTTATCAGTTTCTTTGCATCATTCTGTTTGTCTAGGTGTCTGTATTAGTCTCGTATATCTTGAATCTCTCTTACTCTATTGTCCCCCTTTTACCTTCTGCCTCTGTCTTGCTCTTAGTCTACTTCTCTCTCTCTCTCTTTTTCTCTCTCTCTCTCTCTCTCTCTCTCTCTCTGTCTCTCTCTCTTTAACATATAATATATATAATATCCGATCGATACGCTTCTCTACACATTCCTTAATTTTAATATTGTGCATTTGTCGCTGCTGCATTATTGGGAATCTGTCAAATCATTGAGATGAAATAACGGCAGCATTTGGCCAGCATTTGAGCACGTATTTATTTGGCCAAAGCGTGGCATAAAAAAATGATATTAAACTGGTATTAAAATCATGGCCTGTCTATGCCGCCTAAGGTCGAGGATGACAGAACAGACAAAAACAACTCGAATTCGACACAGTAAAATGGCCATTAAAATAACAAGGAGACCCCAATGGCCAACAGAGAGAGGGAGATGGCCTGAGCTAATGGCCAAGGCACTGATCACACACACACACACACACACACAGTGTGTGCTTAAATATGAGCGGCACGTGCCGCAGGCCAACAATGAACCCAACTTGAAGCCATTCGTGACTCTTTCTCTCTTTGCTTCCATGGTTGGCTCTGCTGTCAGCGTCGAGTACTTATGCAAATAATTTACATGGTTTTGTGAGCCGTGCTTAGTGGTCAGCAGTTGGCTCAATAAGCGTCTGCTTTTGGGTCAACCGCATAATGTTTGCCTTCTAGCTTTGCTGCCTTAAATTTGCGCTTAAGTTTTAACTTAAAGCTGAAGCTGAAGCTGAAGCACTGCAGCGCTCATTGATTAGCTGCGGCTGCAAACAATTCATTAGCCGTTGACAGCTGAAGCCGCCAATTGACATGGCCCACTCAAAATATGGCCAGCGCTGGTGTTGATGAGCTATGGCCATTTAGCCTGATTGGCACACATTAACAATGGTCAAGTGGCGTGGAGGCAGCGAACGCGACAATTGAACGCCATCAAATTAAAGCCAGTTACAGTTAAGCAAGCAGCTGCCAGGCAAGTTTGATGTGGCCATAAATTGTTGGCCAGGCAGCTGACAGTTAATAGAGGTCAGCGACAAGCGCACAAGGCTAACATGCTAAGCAGCAAATGCGATGCGCGATTATCTTAATTTATGCACAAGTGGCCAATGGCTAGTTGTGTGTGTATGTGTGTGTGTGTGTGTGTGTGTGTGCAGCAGGCAAAATAAATATAAATTGCAAAAACTGTCAAAGCCAAAGCCCAAAAAGAAAGGGAATGCAATGTAAAATGCTCAAAGGCAAGCCAGACGCTATACATGTGTGTGTGTGTGTGTATGTGTGTGTGTGCTTTTGGCACAATAAAGAAATTTTTATCGCTGCCGCATTTAGACATCTGAAGTATGCGCTGCAAAATTTATTGTTGCCCCGTTTTTAGCTTGTGTTTCAATACAAAACCGATAAGGCACACACACAACTGCACAGCTCCCTCCACACACACAGCCAGCCAGCCCCCAACCGCTTTGCGCCTTGGAATTTCAATTTCCATTCGAGCTTTAAACAAAAACTTTACGTACTTTGCCATTTGATTTTCTATAACAACGCTCAGCGTTCGTTTGAGCTTGGTCCAGTTTGGCAGCAAATAGTCCATGGCAGGTGGCAGAGGGTTTCTGGTTTGCATTTTACCTGTTGAAAAATAGTTTTCCCATACCAATTTTCTAAATGCACGCAGAACGTCAAAAGCAACAAATGATGCGCCGCAGCGCTGCAGCGGACCCAAGGGGCAAATGAAAGAGACAAAGAGATGGCGAGCAAAATAGACTGAGACGATAGGCGGGCGCCACTGTCTAAAGGGGCGTGACAGCAAGCCAAGCGACAGAACTGTCATTGATTGTCACACATTGTGAGCCAAGGGGAAATGCGCTCTTCCGCCTTTCTCTATCGCTATCTCTGGCTCTATCTGTCTCACTGACGCCCAATGCAGAACTGTAATTGTGCGTGTTTGCTGCTGCTGCTGCTGCTGCTGTTGATTATGGCTGACAGCAATCAGCTTATAAATATTGCATGGACTCAACATTTGAAAAACAATGCGTTCGCTCCCCAAAGTGCTTCAATAATGCAAACGCAATGCGCTGTAAAAACAAAGCAAAGGCAAAGCACAAAAAAAGGAAGCCGCTGACCGCCAATGCATTGCCTGTCACATGCTCTAATAACAATGACGGCAGCTGCGGCTGCTGCTGCTGCTGCTCCTGCTGCTACCTGCCACGTGACGTCAATGCAAATTGTTCAGCAATTGCAATGTTGCGTATACGCAATGTGCGCCAAAAACATTGCTTTTTGCCCGAATGTTTAGCAACGACATTTGCATGACAATGCAACAACTGCAACAGCTTTAAGCTGCTGTTAAGTGTGACAAGAATTTTCATATATCTATAAGCTAAATGTTTGCTCTATTCTAGCAGAGATCTTAAGAGCTGTTTAAAGTTCATTGCATAAGCATTAACACGCAGCTCCAAAAAGTATGCTACACTTTTTGGCTCAACATGGCAAAGTACAAAGAGCAGATTTTCATCATTTTCCCTGTGTTGCTCATATGCAATGTGAATTGCAAGCTAATTCCATTGCACAGTCTTAAATTGTCAGCTTGCATTGAGACTCCAGAGCCAGCATTCAGTTGTAAATTGTTATCAAATTAAGAAACTGCCTTGAAGCAGGCACAGAAAACTTTAGACGAGACGCTTAGGCTGGCATAGCAAAGCACACATTGAACTGACTTAGCCGACAGGCAGCAAAGCAAAAGACTCTCATTTGCTGGCTGTGCTATTATTATATATAATAATTTATTATATCATATATAATGGCTTTAAAATAATTCCAAAAACAGAGCAATATTTCAAACAATTCTTTGTTCTACAGCAATTTCATTTCCTTTGGTCAGCGAGTAGCTTAAAAAACAGTTGTAATTAGTTTCTTTTATAGCTTTGCCACATTCAGCGCACAATTGCTGTGAGCTTCGCCTATTATTTTAATGAATTGGGCTATAAACGCATAGGGCAAGGCAATATTTCTATAGGTTTTTTTCGTGCTCAACAGCTGCGCTTGGTAAAATGCGCTTTATTAACTCTTTTTCTCAACTGCACGGGGCAAATGCGCAATATAAAAGTTGTTGTTGTTGTTGTGTGGCACCTTTTTTACCTGGCGCTGTTGCTGTGCTGAGTTCATTGTCTTTTTGACCAGACACCAAAGAGCCAGGCAGCGTCTGCTGGTGGACGTGCGCGTGTGTGAATCCTTTTACGTACCATACGTGCCCGTGTGCGTGTGTGTGTGTGTGGAATTTGTATGCCTTGCGTGTGCGTGGCAAGCAAATAATACCCACAAAAAAGGGCAACGACAACGGCAACGGCAACGGCAACGGCCATGGCAGAGAGCAATGCGCGCGCTTTCTGCCATGCCGCGTCCATCTCTGGGGCATAATTTGCGTTTAATGAATTGTGCAAAAAGATTTTTATTCACTTAGCTGTACACACACACACAAGCACAGCACATGTGTGTGTGTGTGTGTGTGTTAGGAACGTAAGCCGCTTAGCCAATATCATTCTCTGCGCCAAGCGAATTGTAAGCCTGCGCCCGCTCGCACGCATTTGCGACAAAACAGCTAATTCCTCTTTATGCCCGTTAGCTGTTCGATCAATTATTTAGTCATTAATGTTGCTCACTCAATGTGCTATTTGTAGTTTGATCGATAAATTCGAATTCCCTCAAATATGGCCATCTAAATAATGCAAAGCTCAAAAATAAATTCAATGAACTTGAGGCAGACAGCAGACGGCAGACCGCAGACAGCATTCAATCTGCTATTGAATAGATTTCATTTTTGGCAGACTTTAAAAATCGTTCATTAAACCAAATCTCATTAAAATCAATATATAAATAAGAAAAACTTAAAGATTCTTTGCACGGCTGTTGCTTGGCAGCAAAGAAAAGAAAAGAAAAAGCAACTTAAAGAGCTCGTTTAGCACTTGAAGCTGCCCATTACACGCACACACATACACAGAGACAGAAAGAGAGTGCGACACCAGCAGCAGCAGCAGCTGTCAGTTCATCATTTCAAGTGCAACAACAACAAGCACAACAACAACAACAATACTTAACACCACATCAACTTAAGATGCTAGCCGGCGTGACAACAACACACGCCAAGTTTTCAAAGATATGCGAACAGTAACAAAGGGCAGCCCAAACACAAACGCATAAATAAAAACACACACACAGCTAGAGAGAGAGAGAGGGAGAGAGAGAGAGAGAGAAGTTCGATATGAGAGGAAAAGGAAGCTGTAATTTACACAGCCTCTACGCGTGCCTCAACGTAAAACGTCGCAAACATTTTGCTGATATCGTCGCGCGTTTGGTTCCGCCCATTGCACGCCTTTATCTAACGTCTTTAAATGCGTGCCAGGCCGCCAAATACTCTGTAAAACAAAAGTCAATTGGCTATGTGCCTGCAAAATAAGTTTGAAACTTATTTATGAATAAATTTAAAGCAATGAAAATTAATTTTCGATAATTTAATATTTAGAAAGTATTGAAAACTTTTCATATTACAAATTTCTGCCGAAGTTCATGTCAAATTGGAGTCAAAGTTCATATAATTATATATATAATTATATAATACAAGTGACTGCATAAGCTCATGTTAAATTAAACTAATAGTCAAAAGCCTTGCAAATGGAATATCAAATAATAGATTCATAGATAACTCATAAAAATTCATAATTAAATTATTTAAAAAAAAAAATTGAAATTTGAACAATTTCTTTTCCAATTAATATTTAAAAAAACTGCTAGCAAGCTTAGAAATATCAAAAGTACAAATTAAGTCTGAGACGTTATTCTATATGAAGCTTAAAAGAAATAAAATATTAATAAATTCTTGCTACAATTTATGCTGCAATAATTCAAATCAAATTGAAGTAGCGCTTAAATAATAAAGCAGCTATAAATCTTCAATATAAAATTGTTCAAATTATAAGCCAGAAATTGAAATTCATAAAATTCTTTATATATGTTTATAAATGTTTAAGAGCTCCTTTTATTTGAATATTATTTTTATATTTTTTCTATCGACACAAAAAGAAAATAGAGAAGATTAATTAGTCCCTCGCACACAGCGCAACCTCTTGTCGTGCATTGCTCATTTGCGCTTTACACTCTTTTCTTTTGCTTTCTTTTTTTCTTGAGCACTTTTGATACTCATTTCGCTGCATCGTTGTCTTTTGGCTCGTGTCGATTGTCGCCTTCCGTTGTGGCCCAATCATTTTACGTCCCATAAAACATAAATAGAAATCGATGCGCAGAACCCAACTCCCCTTGCTCCCACTCTCTCCAGGCCCCAACCACAAGCATTGCCAGTTTCATTGCCATTTCGATTGTCATTGTTTCGTCTGCCCAGCGACAATTTGAATTACCACGAAAAAAGAAGCAGAAATAGAGAAAGCAAAAAAAAACAACAGAAGGAAAAACGATGCCAAAGGTTGAGCCCAGTAGCTGGGCGAGTGGATGGGGAGCGGGTGAGGAGCGAGAGGCGCGAGGCGTGCTGTAAGCGCTGCGGGGGGCACTTGGCGCATGTCGCACGTAGTATCTGTCGTCTGTCCTTTAGACACTGTTGTTGCTGCTGCTGTTGTTGTTGTTGCTTGATTGCTGCCGTCCTTGTCTCGACATCGTAACGCGCTCCCCAGGGCAACATTTGGCGGTTTTTCTTCTTTTTTTTTTTTGCCAGCCTGTGGCATGCCAAGTCTATAATGCAGCATTATTTTATGTCGAGCCAAGCAATTTATTGAATTTTCTCCATGGCTGCCTGGCCGCCCCTACCCATGCCGTCTTATCGTAGTCCCTGACTTTCATTTTGGTTTTAGGTTTTTGCAGTTTTTGGCTTCATTTTTTTTGCTTTCTGTTTCGTGTTGAAGTATTTTATGGCTCTTTTGGCGTATATCAATAAATTTTTAATACATATGATAAAGTGCGTCAAATGATGATTGAAATTGAGCTAACAATTTCCAATTGCTAGTCGAGCTCCACTCATCGTTTTGATATCTTCAGTCAATGTTGTTGCAATGTAGCTGAAGGCTGTTCGATCAATGCACTAAATTCAAATTACTTTTTGCCTTTTGTGCAGCTAACTCACTCTCTCTCTCTCTCCTTCTGTCCCCGTCTGTCTATCTATCTGATATCCTTTGCCATTTGCCATTTGCTTGGGCTGGCAAAAAGTGTTAAGCAAAATGCAATTTGCAGCGCACATGTGACAAAAGTTGAAGTGTGGCTCAAAGGCACAGCTAGCTGCAGGAGAGGGGGGAATGTGAGGTGGGCTGCTGCTGTTAAGCTGCTTAGCAACAGCTGAGCAAAGTCTGTCTGTCTGACTGGCTGCCTTTCAAGCAGTGCTCCCAATTCAATTGGCCCAATCAAATCAAATGGCAATTCCACTAAATTTGTGATTTTTATGCAAATTTAAACGAAATATTTGCATAGAGCTCATGTAGAAAGGGAGCGAGAGTGGGGGGCGGGCACGTGTCAGGCATCGATTGTGGCCACGCCCACTATTTAGCTGCGTGGCAGTCAAAAATTTAATTGCCTCGAATAAGTGTGTGTGTGTGTGTGTGTGTGCAAATCAACTGAACTCACATACACTTAATTACAGCACCGTTGGCAATAATTTATAATACTAATTAAAATTTGGAACACGCACATAGACACACACACACACACACACACACACGCTCAAACACACACGTTTACATAATCAGGGGCAGAGGACACGCCGCTGGCATTGAAAATTTTCATTTGCATGCAGACAACAATTCTCACACACACACACACAGAGACACTCACGTATGTGTGTGTGACCTTTATCAATCAAATGTTAATTAAGTTTCAAGTCAGGCAAATGCCTAACCAACTCTAACAATGCCCACAGACTGTTCAAATATTAAATTGGTAGGCCCAAAAGTCACCCCGCCACTCCGACAGGCGACTCAACCTGCCTTGGCTCTAAAATTATTGCGCATACGCCGCGTGTAACAGTGCAAAATGCTTTAAAAAAAAGTGAAAAAAGTCAAAGCCAAGCACTTCACACACAGACATCTTCGTCTGTACAGAAAAGCGCAACCGGAAACGGAAATGCTACGCAGCACGTGCCATCCGTTTGCTAGACCCATTCTCTCGCTCCGCCTCTCTGTCGCCCTCACACTCCCTAGATATCTGCTTCTCTGTGACTATCTCCATCTATGACATTGTCTGGCTTGTTTGTAATGGTTTTTTGGTTAACATGCGCACAGATTGATGCCTGGCCAAATTGTACATAGCCGCAAATTGTGGCCATTTCGGTTGCTGTCAGCGCATACCCAAAACAGCAAGAGATGGCGCGAGCGAAAGTGTGACAGATAGAGTTGGTCATGTTTTTATACCATTGCATTTAAAGAGATTTGTTGAACAGCAAAAGTTTTTTATATATTATATATGTATATAATATATGCTTAGCTATATCTGGGAATCTTTAATCTATAGTTAAAGTTTTGAAACTTGGCAAGTGCCGTATCGAGCTCAAATCAGATTAACAAAACTTACAGGCAGATTGAGCTGAATTGAGCTCTTTTAGGATATCCCATAAATGTTAATAAATTTATAAAAATATAAGAATATTCTAACACAAATCCTTTCAATTTATCTTATAATATTTTATATTTTAACAAATTTGTTTATTGTCTATTATAAGACTGATTGCAAATAAAAACAGCAATTAAAAAAAAATATTTTAACATCAGAAAAGATTACGAAAATATTTCAAGATAAGAAATTTCAACCTTTTTAACGTTATTTTTATGTCACTAACATAAGGCAACAACACTCGTCTTCATATATCTTCATTATAGATTGAATCTACCAAAAATTGGCTTCTATGAATAGTTTCGATCTTTTATAAGTTGAGCATAGTAAAACTACATAGGCTGAACTGAGATACAAATATAAAAAAAAAATTATATAAAATTATATTAAAAATTTTTGCGATATATGAAAGTTCTAAAAATTACATTTTTAAATTTTCATTATATATAAGAATAAACAAAATAAAATTTTTAAAATTATATTTCTAAATATTCATTTTACAAAAAAAAAATTTTTAATTTAGAAAATAGTATACTATATTAAAATTATAAAAATTCATTTTTAAAATTATTTTTTCATAACAAAATTATAAAAATTAAATTTTCAAATTTTTTTATATATATTTGTAATTTAATTCTTGTAAGTTCTACCACTGTATACATTTCTTTTAATTCATTTATAAATCGAGCTGGAAACATGTCTTATACTTCCCAGTAAAAGTTCATATTCATATATATAATTTGAAATAGCCAAATAACTATAATTCTTCTCTTTTCTTTTCTAGGGTATGCAACTTGCTGTAACTCAACAAATAACACTTTTCTTTGTGCTTGCCCTCAACGGCATACAAATGGCCAAACAATGGCTAGCTGTTCATGCCAAAAAGGCAGCAGGCAACATGCCACAGGCAGTGCTGCAAGACCAGCGCCTGCTGCTGCAGCTGCAGCCGAACAAAAGTCGAAAGCTGATGGCAGTCGTTGTCAGTTGTCTGACTGTCAGGCTGTCAGGCTATGTCAGACTCTGGCCAAAAGTGAGTTATATATCTCTTGCTCTCGCCCTCTCCCCCTCTCTCTATCTGTCTGTCTCTCTTTGGCTATGCAGTTGGGCTGGCCAGCAATTTGACCACTTTATAAAATCAAATTAAAATCGAATAAATTTAACTAAAAATGTTTGCCATGACGTAAATGAATATTACTTAAGCGTTGTCCAGACCTTCTTCATAGCTGTCTTGCATTTGATCAAGTTTATTGAATTAGCATAAGCGAGCAATAGGAATCGAATTTGAGAGGATTAGCATGATTAGCAAACTCAAGTTAAATTTTTAAATAATGTTTTCAGTTGACAGTTGCTTTTAATATTCGAAACGACATTTGAGCTCTGCTCTGCTCAGCTCAGCTCAGCTCTGCTATTTATTGCTCGTGTGTTCACAATTTACGTTCTCTCACGTTTTTTTCATTTTTTTGGCAAATGCCACATGGCGTATGCGCAACGTGTGGCAAGTGCATTGTGCGTGGCTAAGCGAAGTGACAAACGTTGCACAGCAAAAGGTCAGCTGGCAACTGCACCTTGCCACCAGCCCAGGCCACCCAGCAGTCGCCGCCCTCATCGTCGCCTGGCAGTTGTAAATGACAGACGTCAGAATGGCACAAAAGACAGCGTCTGGCATGTGGATATGGATAAGACGCAAGATGCTTTACAAGCTGCCTGTGTCTGAGTGTGTCTGTGGCATAGACTGTGCGTTGCCCAATAGCGCTTGCAACATTTCAGCGCCACATTTCTGGCAGCCATCGATTTATTTGCACTGCTAATACTTCGTTGCCAGGACGCAAAAAGTTTCGCCAATCGATCTGGAGCTGGAGCTGGAGCTGGAGCTGGAGCTCTTTTCCTTTCTGTCAGATTCTCGTCAAGCAGCTCAGCTTTCACCTGCTTTTGCTACGCTAATCAGCTTAAGCCTCTCTACATGCCGAGTGACCGCTCGCCCACTGCCTCCCCCTCTCTCTCTCTCTGTGAGGGTAATTGCTCGTGAAGTGACTGTGAAAAATTGCATTTAAATTCGTTGGGCAACTGTTACTTGAAGCGTTACTGCAACTGCCGCTGGGACAGCTGTCAATGTCAAAAAATTTCACAGTTTTTGACCGAAACACACAAGAAAAAATGCAGTTGAAATGCAATTTGGCTGAAGCGATATATTGCATGCATATTCAATGCAGGCCCCGCACGTGCTGGCCTGGTTAACTTAATTTGGCCAAAAACTTTTTTTAACACCACCAGAAATTCCGTACAAACAAAACCAGAGAAAGAGACCTACAAATCGGCAACGAAATAATTGAATTTTCATTTCCGTTTTATGTGTTTACTTTCAGGCGCTGAACATTTCACGATTTCGACAGCCAACGGGCCTATAAATGAGACAGAGCCTGCCACACGGTATGGCCTTACCCACTTCTGGCTTTATGCTTCACTTTCCATACTGATTTCAATCCATTTGTATACAAAAGCTCAATTCTTTTCGTTCGCTCTCTCTCTCGTTGGGCTTGGCAAAAACTTTTTAAGTCAATTGTCAAAAAGTTTTTAACGTCTTTGCTGGCGACCACGCCCAGTTTTTGGCCTGCTCAGCCGGCCTGTGCGCTGGAACTGAAATTGAAATATAATTCGGTAAAGTTTTTGCCGTACGTGGCCATAAATCAATGGCAGCCAAAGAGGCGGACAACTCAAATTGATTTAAGCCTACCAGAAAGTATTGTGGGCGTGGCCGCCAATCAAATGAGCCACTGTCACATAACGTGGTCAACAGCTGCTTGCGAGTGTTCGATTGAAGGGTTTCTGAGTAAATGAAATGCGAGAAAACTTTTGAACAACTCGTTGAGCGATGAATATGAATGGAACCTCGACAAAGGCAAGAAAAAAAAAGGATTTCTTTAAAGTTTTCTATTGCGAATCTTATTTATCTTTCTGTTTTGGCCAACAAGGCCTAGAAAGTGCTGTCAAATATTCATATAGCCACAAGAGTCTAGCAGGATTAAGGCATTATGACACTTCAGCTACTAAATGAGATACTCAGCAGCAAGTAGCTGACTCTACTTATATGAATCAAGTCAATTCTAATAGAAATAACAAAAATACTCAACTGCCATGCTCATACTTTGCTTTTTAGCAATAAATAGTCAAAGGAAATGCTCATTTGATAGGAAAGAGTTGAAAGCCGAATGAGTTTATGGAAGTTTAATGGAGAGTCCTTTTCCTCAAGCCCTAGAAAGGAGGCAGCTGCAGCTCTAATATTCATTACCAATACGCAAAAGTTAAAGAACAAACGAGTTATGGGCGTGATATTCATAAAAGTGAAACTAAATACTCTTCAGATCTATAAAAAACTTTTCTAACACTTATGAAAAATATTCATTAAGCACTCTTAAACATTTATCTAAGAATAAATATTCATAAAACTTGACTGAAATACTTATGTGATCATAAGATCAAATCATTAGACTTCAATTGATTTAATTTTTCGCTTCACATTAATTCATAACACTCGAAATCGAATATTTATATTCGATATAATGAAAATCAACTAATCCACTTCGGAATTTCCATTAGATACTAGGCTAGGCTATAAAGCTATAATCATAAAACTCGAATGCACATCTCAACTAAAGCTCAATTGACATGTTCACAATATTCAGATGACACTCATACCATTCACGTCAAACACTCATAGCACTCACTCAACCAGCCAACTGTATTTGGCATCCATTACGAAATGTTATGCATAGCCATTCGTCTCGGTAACTCATTTCTCCTTTCTCTCAGTTTTTGATGAGCAATTCGCGGTGTTCTGCTCTGAACTAAATATGCAACCTTCTTCGGGTTGTAAAACTATCCATAAAAAAAAGCGAAAATGAAAGAAAGCAAGGCAAAAAAAGACAGCAGCCAGGGCAATCGCTGAACCGCAAATCGTGAGTTTTATGACTGATTCTGGCGGTGGCATCTGCTTTGCTCTAAGCACTTGCAATCACATTGCCTTTTTACAGTATTTTCTGCAGTTTTTCAGTGCTCGCTATATGCTCGCTTAAGGCTGACAGAAGAGAGTATATTGGGCCAGTAGCATGACTGTCTGTGTAAAACATTTGCCTGCTACTAAAGCTAGAGACTTTGAGTATTTTGAATATATTTAAAATCGTATGTGACTCTGTGGTAAATGGAGAATGGCTTTAGAATGTGTTCGGCATAGCTTCTGGACTAATGCTAGAAGCTTGATATTTTAGTTGTATATATAATAATAAAAGGCTACATCAATGGGGGCGTGGCAGCTAGAGCTATGAAGCTCTTTAGATATAGAATACAGACTAGACATATCTGGCAAATACTTCAACTTTTATAGACTTCAAATTTGTCAAGTGATTAGCTACTAAATCTCTCTATCGATATATATCGATCGATTTTATTGATGTACTCTAAAGATATAGCATACAAACAGGAACCTAGGCATATCTGCAAATACTTCAACTTTTACATAGTTCAAATTTGTCAAGCTATTAGCTAATTAAATCTCTCTATCGATATATATCGATCGATTTTGTTGATCCACTCTATAGACTAATCAAAACTTTTTAAATAAAGAAGCTCTGTCAGGCAATAGTTATTGCCGCTGTTGCCACGCGCTCAGGTTAGTATTTATGTGACAATAAACTGATCTGCCACTGCTGAAGGGCTGTGCTCAATCAGCTTTGAGGTTGGGCTACTCTACAGCTAGATCACAACACTGTATAAGGATAATTTAATAATCTTATTTCAAATCGACTTTTACATTGCGAACGAGCATTCTGCAGTCGTTTAGCTGCGCTGTTCTAACTGGTTTTTGTTGCAGCATTAAAAACAGTATAAACATGCGCCATGTTGTCTCATCAAACTTCCCCTTGACCCTCGACCACCTGGCTGCGCGTTGTGCTGTTGTCGTTCTGTTGTTGCTGTTGTTTTTGTCACATGTCAGCGAATGCTCGAAGTTCAAACCGTGCTTATTGCTTGGTTCATTTTGTGCTCAGCGCGTCACTTGCACATTTAATTAAGTTTACGGCACGCTGCACACGTAAAGGACGAAGGACCAGGGACGCAGGATCTCTGGCTGTTGGGCAGAGGGCAAAAGGGACGCTATTAATTAAATTGCTTTATACAGTTAAGTCGCCAAG
This sequence comes from Drosophila eohydei, assembly GCA_035045825.1. NCBI lineage: Eukaryota > Metazoa > Arthropoda > Insecta > Diptera > Drosophilidae > Drosophila > Drosophila eohydei. The sequence continues at coordinate 6,449,895 of JAWNOT010000072.1, read as the reverse complement.
CCAAAAACTTTTTTGTATCTGTATCTGTATCTCTCGCTCTCTGTGTGTGTGCGTCAACAATCGGAATATTAACGAACCAACTAATGAGACTTTACAAAAGGCGCGAAACATTTGCCGTATTCTGTCTCTGTCTTTGTCTCTGTTTCCCTCTCTCTCTCTCTCTCTACCTCCCTCAGGCTTACACTTTATCTGCAACAGAAACTAACCGAAAGGCTTATTAAATGTTTGCCATGTAGCGTATCCACCTGCCAACCATTAGATCAAAGGCCTGCCTTTTCCTGAAATCCTGTCTGACTGCCACAAATCATGCATTGCCTGACAGACAGCGCGTCAGACAGGCAAAGAGTACGTCCAATTATTGGCCAACTCCTGCTCACTTACTCTTACTCTTACTACTAAATCCGCTCAGTCTGCCTGGCTGGCTGGAAGTGGACTTAGCAGCATACATACTTAGCTTTCGTAACATGGGTCGCTTTAATAAATAGCGACAACAACCAGCACGAATCGGTGGCTTAACTGCCGGCGACCTTTGAAGTGTATTTGCCTAATAAAATGCTCGTGTCTTGAGCTCTGCTTTGAAACTCTTTCAAGGATTGCAAATAAAATATGTATTAAAGATAAAGTCGGATATGGTAGGCTATGCATAGCTAATGAGGAGGCCATCGATATAGTATTTGTTAGTCATTTAATGCTTGTTTCATTTGTATTCGCTCTGAGTTGGGTATATGGCTTGACTCGTTTTGAATTCACTTTTACTCGTTGTTTACTTCTAGCTGGCATCTCTACTCACTAGCTCTTACTATATCTTGCACTCAGTACTCGTTAGTTCATTGTATTCTCTTTTCGTTTCACTATTTATCGCTGGATGTTGTCATGTCTCATAATTGCTACTCTTTGGTAAGTCGACTTATCTTTGCTTATCACTCTTTTTGCTCGCTACTCGCTAATTCCTTATTATGTGTCACTTGTCAGCTTGCTGCTGATATACCTTATACTCCATACTCGTCGGCTATTCCATTCACTTTTGTCACTCGTTGGCTATTCATTTCCCTTTTACTCGCTATTTGTTGGTTACTCGTTTCACTGCATCTTAAATTGGTTCATGGATGCACTTCCTACTCATAGGCTCATAATGCAGCTTGCGTTCACTACTCCTAGGTTTCAGCTGCACTCGTTACTCGTTGGCTTTTCCTTTGCCTTTTACTCACTACTCGTTAGTTTCCTCTTTCAGCTGTACTCTTTAGTCATTGGCTTATCATTAAGCTGACTTGCACTGTCTACTCGTTTGTTATTATCATTATAGATTCTTACTACTCGTTGCTTAATTATAGAATTTAGCACATGACACTTCTTTATTTTCAACTCGTTTGAACTGTACTCGCTGATTGTTGTTCGTTACTTGTCTGAGCTCTACAAGTTAGTCCTTCTATATATTCTTCTAGCCAACATTTAACTCCTTCCCTTTTATAAGCTTTGCTCGCTACTCGCTGGTTTCCCATATCTCATTTACACGTTGGACTTCAGCTCGTTAAGCTCTGGTATCTTTTTCTATCCCCTTTAGCTGCTTATCAACATTAATTTCCTGCCTCTCTCCTATCGAGTTGCTCTAGCTCTATATGACTTAGCAGTTATTAGCTCTCTTAAGCAACCCTCGATACGTCTATACGTCATTCAACAAGAGCCAAGAAAAACATATGTTGCGGACGTGGCAGGCGCTCATTAAATATTTAAACCGCTTGCCGTACGTAATGCCAAATCGACTTATATTAAATACACTCAAAACAACAAAGAACAGTTAAGCAGCGCGTAGAAGGAAGAGCCAACGGGCATACAATGTGCAAATCCCGAGTGCAGCAGCAGCAGCAGCAGCAGCAGCAACAGATGAAATCCGTTCAAGCTGGATTCCAATTCCAATGACAAAGTTGCGAGTTGGCAGTTGTTGCCTCATGCCAATCGGTTTGTAGCATTTACATTTAAGCTGATAAGCAAAGTGCTTCCGCCTCCGAGGCAGGTGTCACTCACCTGAGTCAGCTGTTGTGCGCGGCGCAGAATGTCGCAAGTTTTATGAAAGCGCGAAGCGTTGAAATTTACATTTGAGGCACGCACTTTACATTATTAATGCCAGACACTAAAGGTGTCGAACAACAACAAAAATTAGTTGCCAACGGTTCTGCCAGAGCCATATAAGTTATGCCTGAATATGTGTGGATGGCTGTCAGTGTGTGTGCGTGTGTGTGTGTAGGTAAATGCTTCAGCCATTTGGCAAATGTATCGCATTTCGTTTTGTGTGTTTGCACATCGCTGAGAATTTTCCAATTTTTGCTGCTAATATTTATTAATCAAGTAATAGCAACACACACACACACACACACACACACACACACACATATGCAGAGTGTGTGTGTACGCTTATGAATATATGAGTGGGGCACTTGTGCGTGTATTGTTTTTTGTTCGTGTTGTTATTTGATTTTTTGCACAAAAATTGATTGGAAATTTATAAGCTAAACTTTTTCACAGCATTCTCTTTTTGACTTCGAAAAAACAAATATGCACGTTTGCAGTGGAGTCTAATCGATTGTATAATACTCGCTGCGCGGGTATATAGGATTATATGTTTCAATTTTCAAATCTCGGACAATTTATCATAGGATATAGGCTGAGGCCTATAAAGTAATTTGTGCTTTGCCACGACCTCATTGTGCTTATGCGAAACTCTTTAAGAGGAGGAGGGTATCTCTGAGTATATTTCACACATAGGCAATGCAAACCAATATACTCTCTTTTTGCTACCTGAACGAGCATAACGAACTTTTTCTCTGTGGCTGAAATTTTTCTTGTTTTTGTTTTTTTTTTCTTTTTTTTTTTGTATCACCCGCCATTCGCAGCACTTGAAAAGGTCGCCGCATGTGTGCAGAGTGTGAGTATTAGTGAGTGCGTCTGTGTGTGTGTGCGTATGTGTGTGCTTCTGTGTGTAGTGTTTGGCTATTGAGTTTTCCTATATTGCCTGGCCATATGCTGAATTACAAGTGGAAACTTTAACGTGCTTTCAAAAACAAAAACTTCAACTGGATTTACATAAAAAACTAATTTGATATATACTATAGAGTGTATATATATATATATATATATATATACATATATATATATGTGTGTATGTCTATTGATATTCATTTATATATTTATGTATAGAGTTGGCTTTGTCGCAGCAAAGACCGTCTGTCAAAAAGAGGCTGAAATGGCAAAAAACTAACACAAATCATTCAACGTTCAAACCTCGTAACGTGCACATCACAAAAAGTAAGTAAACAAAATAACGATATATTACCAGAGATAAATAAATATTATAAATAATAAACATTATGTATAGAAAATATATTTAATATAGAAATATGAAAAATAAAATGATTTTAAGTTAAATATTTAAACAGAAAATATAAAAAATCGAATTAAAAATTTATAAAATAAAATATTTATAGAAAAAATATATCTTTATATAAATAATATATATTTATGTAAATAATATATAAAAATAAATATAAAAAATTACTATAAATATATATAAAAGTTGTAAAATTAAAAAATTGAAACTAAAATAATTTATAAAATAAAATTATTATATAAAATTATAAAATATTTTAAAGACTTTCAAATACAATTTTTAAAAATTAATTTAAAAAAAATTAAGTATAAATTAAAAAATATTTATTTTGTAAATATGCCAAGTCGTAAACATCTGCTCTAAATGCTGCTTGTTTCTCACTGTATTCTCAGCTCTTTTATTTGAATTCTCTCATGCAAAGATTTTTCAACTGCCAAAAATAAAAAATCCTCCCAAGACGAACCATGAAGAAGCTTTTGGTTAACTTTTTGATTTTCATCTGCTGTAAGTATATATGAAAAAGTCAATGTGGAATGCTGCAATATTTATTGGCCTGCTGCGTACTCAGATGGCTGCCTGTTGCTGTCACAGCCAGGCCAGGCGCTGCGCATCAAGCGCGCCGATAGCTTGGCCAACACCACAGACAACACGGAATCAGCGCTGCCCGTTTTGGCCATGGCTTTGGGCACTGCGGCCTTGTCTGATAAGCAACAAGTGAAAAATGGGAGCGAAGCAAATGCCGAAGCAGCAGCAGCAGCAATTGCCGACAATGATAAGGACAAAGAGCTGCAGCAATCGAATGATTTGTCCGCTCATTTGCGTCGCAGCAAGCGTCGCATGTCTGGATTAGAAGAATCTTTAATGTCTAAGGCCTTGCATCATGGACGACGTCGCAATGCAACAGGAACGACTGCAGCAGCAGAGGCAGCCGCGGCAGCCGTACCTGTCGTTGCAGCAGCAACAGCCGCAGCACCAGCACCAGCTCCAGCACCATATGTCTACTATAATAAGCTGACATCGCCGGATGGCAAACAGGAACTAAAAGAATTTCAGCTGCTGTCACCGAATATGGTCATTGAGAGCGTGCAGCGCGATGTGAATTATGGACCAGCTGCTGATGTGGGCGGCGTTCTGCTCTTGAATGCCGACAACACTCTGAGCGGGCATATTCGTGCCTTGGCAGCGAAGCCATCGAAGCATCATCACAAACACAAATCGTCGCTTACCCTGCCGCCCTTTCTGTTCCTGCTGCAGCAGATGCTGCAGCCAAGCCTGAATCTCGAATTGGAGCCGACACAGCCGCTGCCGCAGCCACGCGCTCACTTGGAAACGCCAATGTATCAGTTCCTCGACAGCGCCGTAGACAATGCTGTACGCAACAATCACGAGGTATTTGAACATCTCATTAATGAACATGATCACGCTAATGAGCTCAGTGGGAAGGCGAAGGAGAAAGATAAAGATAAGGATAAGGACAAGGAGAAGCTGAAGGATGCAATTGATTTGCTGCCCATGCAAAAGGCAGCAGAGAAGACCAAAGCCACAATTGAATCGGGCACAAAACACAAGGAAGACGAGCTGCTTGTTAGCTGTCCCATACATCACGAGCATCATGCCAACATCAATGGCGATATGGTCGACGATGATGTGGTGCTTGTCGAAGAGTGTCACATTATCTAACCAGAAGCTGCAAGATTTAGGGCCAAGTCGAAACGTCTTTACCTTAGTTAGTTGTACTTTTTGGCTTATTCGAAGAGTAAACTCCAAATTTTAGTTAGGTTTCATTTTAGTTCTCATTTGCTTGTACCACGGCCCCTGACCTCTCCATGTGTGTTCTCAAATTGTTTAGAGTTTGTTTATTTTTGGTTTAACAAGTTCCACACTTAATGAAAAATGAAATTGAATTGGCTTGAGAAATTTTGTAAAAAAGTAATGCGAAACTACATGGAAAAATAAAAACCGATTGTGATATCTTTGCAAAGCCATTTTAAGCTCACATGTTTCATGAGTTTTTGAATTTTATTTGGTTATGAATCCATCCGACGGAAACATATATAAAAGCATATAAATGTATGTATATTTCTTTGTATTCCGTTTTATACTGCATAACAAGCATAGTTGTCCTATTACAGAGGCCCAGGTATGTAAGAATCCCTTATCTGGGAATGTCATAAGCTTTGTTAGGATTTTATTGAAAAATATTAAATGTTCTCAATATTGTCCTTTGTATCGGCAGACTTCAATGATTGCGAAATGGAAAGCTAAAATTTGAATAATATGTGCATAGATTTTTAACTGAAAAGATTTCATAGTTTCTACTATAAATTGTGTTTCAGAAAAAATTAAATAATCCAAAATAAATATATGTATTTTGAGAGACTAACTAAAATTTCCTATGAATCACAGATGTCGGTGAAGAGGATTAGAAGTGCATTCCTTGAGTTCAGCTTAAATCAAGAAATGCACTTCTAATCCTGTTTACCGACATGGGTGATTCATAGGAAATTTTAGTTAGTCTTTCAAAATACGTTTATTTTTTATTATTGTAGCTTTTTTAATTCTTATGTTCTCACGCAAACTACTTGTCTTATCTGTTTAAGTTGAGCTCATTATTTTAGTTGTCTGCCTGTCGATAGTTCATATTGCTATTGTCCTACTCGTTTTAACTTCTGAATAAGAAGTACTCATGTGCCAGGATGTCTCATTTATACTCATGTCTATCTACATACAGCTATACATATATCTATCTACATCTGTCTATATATCTACATCTATCTAACTATATCTATCTATATCTATCTATATCTATCTACATCTATCTATATCTATCTACATATATCTATCTATCTACATCTATCTATCTATTTACTTCTATCTATTGACTTCTATCTATTGACTCCTATCTCTCTACTCCTTTCTATCTACTCCTATCTATGTAGCTATATTTATCAATCTATTTATATTTATTCCAAATTATTCTTAGCTACTCCTAACTACTCCTAGCTACTCCTAGCTACTCCTATTTTCTCGTATCATCTCGTATCATTTCCTATCATCTATCTTCTATCTTCTTCTATCTTCATCTATCTTCTATCTTCTTCTATCTTCTCCTATCTTCTCCTATCTTCTCCTATCTACTATCTATCGACTTATATTTATCTACATATCTATTAACTCATATTTATCTACTCATTTCTTCTCCTCATGGCTGCTGCTTAATCATTCAGAACTAGTTTCGAAGCATTTGTTATGCATTTGCTAGTGTCAATGCTGAAAATTACTTTCACGTCTTGTGTTTAAGATGTTAAGTTGATCTTCTGGCTTTTACAATTTAATCAATAATTTAATAGGCGAATTCAATTTGAGCAAACAAATCAGTTAGTAGCTGGAAATCCTCAATGAATCCGAAATCGTAATTCAGCTAAAATTGCCTACGCACAAAAATGTGAAATGAAAATCAATTTGCTTGGGTGCAGCTGTCGTAAATTGATATGCTGCGTATAGCACATAACGTGCACTAAGCTACAAGCAAATATATGACACACACACACACACGCACACACACACAGTTACAGGTTACTTGCGCCTGAGGCAAAAGTTTTGCCTGCTGTTGCCTGCTAAAATGCTAAAAGCTGCTAATTTCTTATACAATAAAACTAATGTAAATTGCCACTTGACGTTTCGATGTGTGTGCGAGTGTGTGTGTGCGTGTGTGTGTGTGTACAATACATGTACATTAAATGGAGCACATAATGTGCTGAAAGTCGAAAGAGCATTGAAAGACAAACCCCAGCCAAACTGAATGCCAAAGCGAATGTCATGGATGCTTTAGCAACAGCATAAATACAAATTTGCTTTACAAATGCACAGCAGCAAGAGTGTGTGTGTGTGTGTGTGTGTGTGTGTGTGTACGTGTGTGTGCGCTTCAGTTGATGCGTGAATGTTGCCTTAAGTGTACATTCAATGTACATAAGTGCATACAAATACGCTAGGGTAAGCCATTATACATAAGCTTATATAACAAACACGTATGTGCGTGTGTGAGTGTGTGTGTGTGTGTGCGTGTATGTGTGTGAAAAGCAGAAAAGTGCAACGCAGCATTCGTAAATTGCGTAGCTGCTCTGCCATTGTCCCTGGGGTGTTAACTGGACTGTAAATGTGAATGTATGTGCCAGAGTGTCACGCCGCCGCCACGCCCCACTAAGCCAAGTCAGCGCTTGGCCATATATTGGATTGGATTGGATGTATGTATGCATGCTCGTATATCCCTATATTTATATACAAATTGTAAATAATAAATGCAGTTGACAATGCATCACATTTGACTTTTGGCAGCAGCGAATGGCAACCCCAACAGTTCCTGCTGGGGTCGCGAACTGTTCAATGCTGTAGAAAGGGCTGCAGTTGGGAATGGGTATGGGCATGGGGTTGGGGGATGGGGGTTAAAGTATAACAAGTGCATTAGCTAGTGAAATGCATGGCTTATGATTTCAATGACAGCCATCATCAGCATTAGCAGATAATAGAGCACTCGGCAAACTCTTCAAATGCCCCATCCAAAGAAATGTTAAATAGAAAATGGCAAGAAGAAGAAGCAGAAACTACTATACACCATATAATTTGATTAAATTTGCTTTTGAGTATGAACAGAAACTGAAATTCAGACAAAAATGTAACGAAGGCAACTGCTTTTTTTCTTTGCCCTTCCGTTGGCTGCTCTCAACAAATTTATGGGAAGTGGAAGGAAGTGGGAGGAGGGCGCGAGGGCAGGGCAAAGGGAGCCATAAGCAGGCCATCAGACAAAGCGTTGCTAGGGCTTCTATTGCCATTCGCTTAAGTTGTTGCTGCTCGCTGCTGCTGGCTCTGTAACTGTTATGGCTGTCATTTGGCAGCTTGTAATTATGTTTTTGCCACAAGTTGTTGCCACTCCCACTCCCACTCTCTTTGAAAAACTTGTTATCTAGATTTCATAGTCAAAAACCATGACGGCAACAGCATCAAATTCAATTGAACTGTTGAGTCAGCAGCAGCAGCAGGCAGTCAACTATAGAGGAGCATTCAAAGAAGTCACTGAGCAACAGCCACGTTTGTCCTACTTTAAGCCCATTAAAGCTAATTTGCTAAGCAAAGTTTTCCTTGGAAGACGCCGAATATCAAGTATCAGCAAAATGGTTTAATAAGCAGCCAAGAAATTTGTTTACTTTACAAGTATTACCAGATTCTTCAAATATCATTAAGCAACTTTTAAAGTGCAAATTTAGATAATATTATGGACTGTCGCATAGATAAAGACTTAAGCTTATCAATGGGTCTGTTGTGATTACGAGATTTGTTGTTGTTTCGATGAAGATTTGAAGCATTGCTGTTGCTTAAGCTGCTGACTGACAGATGGCGCCAAGATGAAAGAAAATGTGAGAACAATATATAGTTAAGAAATACGGAAAAGAATGAGAAATTCTAGCAGCTGCAGGTTAACCTTAAGCTCTACAGCTGAGGCTAATATATATATTATTTATATATTTATATTTATATTGTGCCTTACGTTTCTATATACTGTAAGCTTAATAAGTCAGTTTTTTGGCAGTTGCTTGTGCTTTAATGACAGCATAAACAAAAATAAATATATTATTTAATGTGTTAAACTCAAAGAATAATTCATATTTCTAGCTGCTGCAGAAGCTAGCCACAAAAATAACTAGAGCTGCTTCTCTAATATATATCAAACATCAGTTAATATATATCAAGCCATAGCTATATATATTCATACATTCTTAACTTCAGCAATCTACGTTTCCTATATGAAACAGACACTTCTTAAGTATCACAAATTAAAATGCCTTAAGCTACTAGTCAACAGAGGGCGCTAAGCGCCAGAAAAACAAAACAAAAAAAATTACATTTTGTCAAAACAAATTTAGTAAAATAACAACAAGGTCTAGCCACTGTGCGGCAGATAAGCTTAAGCTGTGATTTTTTTATATCTGATATGCAAACATTTATAATTTATATATATATATATATATATATATATATATATATATATATATATATATATATATATATATATATATATATATATATATAGTATAGCACATGAGATATAGCTGACAATATATCCGTGGCACTCACCTGCAACAAATGATTTTTTTTGCATTTGTGTATATCATTTTTAACATATATAAAAGAATGTTCCTCTGTTATTTTATATTCAAGTATTCCATACATACGAATCTCGCCATTTTCACTCTGCAAAATATGCATTTATTTATTTAAATTAAAATATATATATATGTTTCCTTTTTTTTTAAATCAAAAGCTTTTTGCACTACGCCACTGTATGAAAGATACATATTATATATAGCAAAAATATATATATATATATATATATATATATATATATATATTTATTTATATTTGGTATTTCAGCTGACTTTCGTCTTGTTCGCTCTGCAGCCAAAAAAAGAAGCGAATTATACAAATTTCAGCCTGTCAGCCAGCACGAACTCTTTCATATTTATGGCTATTATGTGCGTGTGCGTGTGCGTGTGTGTGTGTGTGTGCATTACAATATCTTTGCATGGGCACCCTTTGCAGGTTCATCAAGAAGCTATATAGGCCTGCCGTAGGTTAAGTCGCCCTCTAGATATATATGTATATATATTTCTATATATATAAAAGATGTCATGTGCGCGTGTTTTTCATTGCTTTAACGACTGTCATACACGGCGTATGCGTCATCTGACAGCGGCATTATGCAAATTTTGGCGCATCAGCTTCAATTGCAGGCCACACTCACACACACACACGTACACTTGACAGCTTGAAAAAGCAAATGTTGTTTATTTTGCTTGGCAGCTGGCAATCCAAGCCAAACAAACAAAACAACAAAAAGATAAGAGAACCAGAGAACCAGACAAAAAAGAGTTGAGATGACGAAGAGCAGAGCAGTGAGCAGCAAAGGGAAGTCAAAGGCATTGCAATGCCGGCACTTGGAAATCAATAGGAAATCAAGAGCAGTGTTTGGGACGCAAGGCAGACACATCAAAGCGGCTTAAATTGCGGCAGAGATCCATTTAAATTGTCAACAGCAGTGCGAGGCGTTGGGGCATGCTACAAATTTATGTTGCATGCAACGCCCCGTTCGAGTGTTGTGGCTTTTAATTGAGTCATGCCAGTTGCTCGAATTTTCATGTTGTTGCTGCTGGCTGCTGGCTGCTCTTGTTGGCCAAGTCAAATTTATTTGCAAACGCGTTGCTACAAAAACCGCAGGAGAGGCATAAGAAGAAAAAAGAGAGCAGGGGCGTAAAAGTGGGAGAGAGCCAAAGAGAGACAGTTTGTGGGTGTCTCTATATATGGGGCATGCAGCGTGTTGCGTGCAACTTTTACAAGTGAAAACTTGCCTGTCAGAGATACTTTATGTGCAAATTTTTGGTTGGGCAAGATACACAATGCAGCTACAATGGCAACAAGCAGAGACGGACACAGAGGCACGCACTCACTTGGTCAGCAGTTTGCTATTGCTGCGGCTGTCAGTTGCCAAGTCATTTGCATGCACACACACAGCTATGCAGAGAGAGAGAGAGAGAGAGAGAGAGCGAGAGAGAGAGAGAGAGACTCAGCACAAATACGAATACCAACGGGGCATGCATGACAAACAATAACAACAATGAAAGTAGTCAGTGAACAACTAAAAGTAAGAGTGCTTCAAGTGGGAGTGCACGACTAGCAGATACCCTGCAGGCAGCACAGAATTGCTAATGGACACAAAACAGACAGACAGCTACACCCACTCACTGGATCAACCCTGCTACAGAATTTCCGCACTGCTGCCAAACAGTAACAAGCTACCCTTTCTACGCATTTCGAATAGCATGCAGGGTATAAAAATGCCTTGAAACAAACTGCAACAACAAATTGACCGCCTGTTAGCATATAAATCACATTGTAAAAGATAAATTGAAAGCTGTACCAAGGTCTAACGCCACCTCCTCTTTACCTTCGCAGCCACCTGTCCACCCGCCCCCCCTTGGCCCAGCTAGTGCAATTAACATACGCAGCAGCAATGCGAACATGGCAAATGTTACTCCGAAAACTACAGTTTGACAAATTCCAGTTCAGATTCTCTTAGTTAGCCCTTGCACTCGACTGGCTGGCAGAGTCGAAGTAAATATTAAGCACAGCTAAGCAATATAAATTACATTTAAGCTGCTTGGAGAGGGCGTGGAAGGCAGAGAGAGAGGGAGAGTGATAGAGAACGAGTGGTTTAATTGTTGTTAATCTGATTTTGTGGGTGGAGACTCTACTCAATTTCTATACACTCAGACACTAAAGTCATTTCCATTATTTTTAACTACATATCTCTCTAGTTCTTTTGTCTTTCTGCATTTTGCTGTTACTAACTCTTTTTCTTCCCTTCTTTTTGCTTTCTCTCTCTCACTCTGCCAAAGTATTGGAGCTGTTTAGTAGTTCAAGTTTAGCACCGTTCTATGCGATTTTCATAAATTCGAGTACTATTTACTTTATATTTATTACTTCAAGCTCTTCTATGTACTCCTATATATACTTATCATTAGGCAAAGAGCTCAATTGCTTCCTTCTTTATAAGCCACTTCTATCAACTCATATGCAAATCCTTTAGTTTGATTCATTACTTTAAACAAACAATGTTTACTTAAGTCTTTAAAGCAATTTGCTAATCTCAAGTCAGTAATCTTTAAGTGCCGCATCCTTTGCCATTTAAATATCTTCGCAAACCAATCCCTTTACCAATTCCATTTAACTTAAAAACTTTTTCTAGCTTATCAATTATCAGTTAATCAAAACAATTGAATGTTTCAGCTCATAATTTGCATGTGCGAAGCAACAGCTCGAAGCTTAAGGCTTTCGAGTCAATTCCTCCTCTCACTCTCTCTCTCTCTCTCTTAGTCTCCATTTGGGCCAAATTTAAATGCGCATAAAGCCACCTTGTTTTCATAGTTGGGATAAACACATTTAGCCTTGGACCCTGGTCGGCTGGCTCGCTTGCTTGTTTATGAGAATCGTTGATTAGATCTGATTATTATAAATATATTTGAACAATGGACTCTTTTGGACTTTTGTCAGTTGGCGACATTATCAGATTGACTTAGCTTTTATTTTACACCATTTACAAGAGAGCTTTCTCTCTGTCTTCCTTTCTCACTCTCCTTTTCTGTCTATCTATTTGCCCCTCTTTATTACCTGCCCGTCAATCTTTACGACAGGTGGTCGAGCAGTTTATTATTTAAGCAGCTTCATTATGCTACCCTCGCCACTTGTTGCCATGGCAATAGATAAGTCACCTGACCATAAGCCCGATTAGCAGGCAACTGCTGCTTCCATTTATTATTATTTTGCAGTCGCAATGCAGTTTAAGAGCTGTGCACTTGATAATGCTCAAATAGCCGAGAGAAGCACTAAAAAGTCATGTATTTATTGGTAGATGTCCACATATAACTATAACTATATATAAATTGAGAAAAGTTAGTTTAGTCGAGCTGCAAAAAGTCTTCGAGTTTGTTTAAGCTTTAAGTTTTCACTGAACTTGTTCTATGCATTGAAGTTACAGTTACTTTTGATGTGTTATAAAATGAGCAAAATAAAAGGTCAAGAAAGGAGTGCAGAAAACTAATAACTTGTGTACTAAACTATAGAGTGTTGATAAACAAGTTCAAATAATGATTTCTGTTAAAGAAATATTGGAAAAAAAAACTATTAAAAGAATTAATCGACACGGATTTACCTCGTATATAGAAATTAGATTAGATATACTAAAAAAATAGAACTGAAAATATAAAAAAGCTTATAAGGAAATCCAAATGTTGCAAACTTTTTGTAATATATCTATTTGTAATAAAATTATAGTAAAAAAATTAAGTACAAAAAAACATAGTTAAGGATCTATAAAGTGAAAAATGACTTAAAAGAAAATTAAAATTGAAAAGAAAAATATTTTTTTAGTCCAAAAAAATTAACTTAACATTTTAAAATAGAATTGAAACAATTTTGTATTTTGATTTGTAAAAAAAAATGTTCGGTTTTTTTTTTAATTTTTGTTTTTTTTTATTGTTTTCTTAATTTTTGTATTTGTATTTCCTTAATTTGTATTTTAATTTTTATTTTTTTTTTAGTTTTTTTAGTTGTTTTTTTAAGTAGGTTTCTTAATTTTTGTATTTGTATTTTAATTTGTAAAAAAAAAAGTTTAATTTTTTTTCAATTTTTAGTTTTTTTTCTTTATATTGGTTTCTTAATTTTAGTATTTGTATTTTAATTTGTAAAAACAATGTTCAGTGTTTTTTCTTTGTTTTAGTTTTAGTTTTTTTTTTCAAATTGGTTTCTTAAATTTTGTATTTATATTTTAATTTGTAAAAAAATGTTCAGTATTTTTTTTTTATTTTTTAGTTTTTTTTTTTAAATTGGTTTCTTACTTTTTGAACATTATTTTTTTAATTTTTAATTTTTTTTTACATAATTCTTAAATTTGTAGTCTTTATACTTTGTGTTTTTTTTATTCCCATTAGTTTTAACTGAAAATATTTTTATTGACTTATGTCAAACACTTAAATGGTGCTGTATATTCCGTTAAAGAGTCTTTACTTTTACATCTATAAAAAAGTTGACTATATTTTAAGCTGTGAAACATTTCCCTTGTCTCCGTCAGAGGCGCAACTAACCTGCCACTAATGATGTCTGCTAGATTGATGTGCTATATGCCACAGGACTAGTCAGACTTACTGAAGGAAGAAAGTAAGAAGTAAAAACACTGCAGTCGGGCGTAAACGGCAGCTGAATACGCGTTCAATGATTGAAATGGAAAAGAAAGCAATGCAACGAGTGTTGATATAATGAATATAGAGAGTAGTTAGACTCGAGTATAGTTATTCTAAATTTCCTGCACTGCAAAAAAAAACCGATACACTCTCTCACTCTGTAACCGAAATGAACGAGTATTAAAACTGAAAGCGCAGAGTTTAACCTTTGCGGGCCCGCAGCTCTTTAGCGAGCCGCACATCAGCTTATGGCCAGCTGCTGGCGCATTCCAGAACTTGGCTTCCCAACTTTTTTCAACGAGCGCTAAGTGCATTTTAATTTGTCTTTCGTGTTTAAGCATGCTCGACCCACAGCACGCTCTGCGGTCCTCAGCTGTTGTCTACAACAAATTAAATTTCAGCCAGAACAGGTGAGACAGGTAAGGCAATAGCCAAGAGCTATGACGCTGCTGCACGTTATGCACTTCAACTTGAAGTGCTAAAACTTAAATTCATTTTCATTATATTTCTCGCTGTGCATCTAGATATATCTTCCTGTTCACAAATTAATCGAACTTGTTGGAAAATAGATTTTATGATTCCGAGCAAAAAGTGCTCGGAAATTGAATTTGTAAATTTTGTTTACTTTGGCGTTTCATAAGACGATTGCAATTTTGTAATTGCGTCAATTACGAGCAGCTTGGCCCACAGACAGCAAAAGAGACGGCGAAAGGGCGAGAGAGAGAGAGAGAGAGAGAGAGCCAGAGATAGAGAGCGAGGCAAAGTAAATGCTAATAGATATTTATGAATTTGTTATTGCTTCATTAGCTCACTGACCAAGGCGGACGCTGCTTGGCATTGAGCTCAATGAGACAGTGAGTGCCAAAAATAAATGTACGCCTTGCATTAATGCATGGCTAATGCTCCATAGATTACGTTTGATTTACCGAAATAGCCAAAAACTGTGCCATGTGATTGCGCTAATTAACTTGAAATGCAAGCAAATACCAAAAAATTATTTTTATTTTAAATTTATAAATCTCCGAAACATTTCAAGCTTTCAGTGTGCCCGATGCAGGGCCATTGTATTATGCAGATTCCTTAAGTGTATTGTTAACACATTTGGCTTTTTCGTTGGCATTGGCAGCGCTATTTCCATATGCCCTGCACATTTAAAATGCCAGTGAATAGGGTAGCTTGACTAATGGCATATCTGACTGAATAGACTGAATAGAACCTGCTTGTTTCCATGTTGCTTTCACTCTATTCACATAACCAATATACTCATTTACCTAGAAGTACTCATAGATATTAATCTTATTTCAGAACTTCATCAGGCGCTACTCTGACCATTTCCTGATAAGGTAAGTGCTTCAATCTTACTTGCATCAATGACAATGACAATGACAATGACAATGACAATGACAATGACAATGACAATGACAATGACAATGACAATGACAATGACAATGACAATGACAATGACAATGACAATGACAATGACAATGACAATGACAATGACAATGACAATGACAATGACAATGACAATGACAATGACAATGACAATGACAATGACAATGACAATGACAATGACAATGACAATGACAATGACAATGACAATGACAATGACAATGACAATGACAATGACAATGACAATGACAATGACAATGACAATGACAATGACAATGACAATGACAATGACAATGACAATGACAATGACAATGACAATGACAATGACAATGACAATGACAATGACAATGACAATGACAATGACAATGACAATGACAATGACAATGACAATGACAATGATATTGACAATGACAATGACAATGATAATGACAATGACAATGACAATGACAATGACAATGACAATGACAATGACAATGACAATGACAATGACAATGACAATGACAATGACAATGACAATGACAATGACAATGACAATGACAATGACAATGACAATGACAATGACAATGACAATGACAATGACAATGACAATGACAATGACAATGACAATGACAATGACAATGACAATGACAATGACAATGACAATGACAATGACAATGACAATGACAATGACAATGACAATGACAATGACAATGACAATGACAATGACAATGACAATGACAATGACAATGACAATGACAATGACAATGACAATGACAATGGCAATGACAATGACAATGAATTAGGCATAACATAGAAGAAGAAGATTCGATGCTAATGACGTCGACTGGGTAGGATATTCTGTAGTCGTGCACTGCCCATGCACAAACTCTGACACGTTTTTATTTTATATTTTTAGTATTGTTGATGTTTTTGTGTTTTGGCTCGCAGTCGGAGCTTCTATTGTTCCATTTTGTTTGAAAAATGCCAAGAATACATAGCCGGAAACGGACATTTGCATATATTGCGGTTGTGCTTTCTGCTCGCTTGGCAATGCAATGCCAATGACTATGTATACCCTGTTTCAGGTTGTTCAAGTTGGGTATGATGGAAGTCGATTAGAGAAATTCATGAATTGTTTAATAAGAAAAATGTTGCATTAGAATTTCTGATAGCATTTTATAGGGTATCTATGTGAGCAGCAAATGCTTGTATAGACCAGATAAATTCTATATTGGCTAGGCCGAAGTGTGTCAGCTTTCAGCTAAACAGCTTCTCTTCTTAGCTACTTAGCTTATCTAAATGCAGGGTATCTGCAATTCGATCACTCTTCTAGGCACACCTATTTGTTTAAGCTTATAGTTGTAGCACCCGCATTTCTATAGCTTTGAATTGTTGTTGTCTCAGTAGCTGGGTCAGATTTGGCTGCTCTGTTTGCCCAACTGCTCTCGACTTGTCTCTCTCTGTGTATGTGTGCGTATGTGTGTGTGTGTGTGTGCAGCCGCGGGCGCACTTGGAAAGCGAGAAAAAAAGTATTTGCAATGTTGTCTTTCACTTCTTGTCAGCAGTTTTGGGCGATGGCTTATCGCCAAAGCTGTTGAGCATTCGCCACAAGTGGACAGCAGTTGCAGTTGCAGTGGCAGTTGCCTCCTGGTTGTTGGCAGTGGCCACAGCAGCCACAGCTGCAGCTGCTCTGCATAAGCTGCAACAATATTTGGCTATCAGTCGGTCAATCCTGCAGGAAAGACCAAATCCTTTGGTGCGGCCCAGTGTCAGAAAAGTCATATTGGCAACGGCTTAATAAGTAGCCAAAGGCTATTCGAAGAGGAAGATTTTTAGAAATCTTTGTTATATTTGAATCATTCTGTTCTGCTAGGACTTTCGCTTTTATCCTCAAGAGAATTTTTATATGAAGTATTCTTTATCAAAGTATTCTATCTAATTAATCAGTTATTAGTTAATTTAATTTAAATGTCAATTGCCTGTTTCATATGCTGCCCATGTGCAGGTCCTATCCCAACAAGGAATGACATTGATAAGCCGCTGATAACAGCGCTCGAGGCTAGGCGGCTGACATTGCTCTTCATTTTCGAACTAAGAGCGAAACTCTACACAATGAGAGAGTGAAAACGTGCGCGTGTGTATGTGTGTTTGCGTATAGGCAGCAGCGCCGTCGGCAGCGCAGGCAACGTTCATTTACACATGGCGTTAACTTGACTAACGAAATACGTCTTCGGGCGCAGCACGAGCCGACGACAACGACAACGACAACGACGACGACGGCAACAAACACGACGAAGCTATTGTCGCTGCTGCTCTGCTGCCGCTGCTGCTCACATATGCGCTGTGACGTAGTCAGTCAACGCTGCGGCTGCTGCTGCTGCTGCTGCGACGTCAGCTGAAGCAGCGCGTTTTTGGGGTGCTCTGCCGACGCTTGCTGCTGATAAACAGTTTTCGTTTATCATCAGTTTGTCGATGGCAACGCGCGCAACTGGACGTTCTTTCGCTTTCATTCGAATCTCCTCTTCACGTGTGCACCCTACAAAAATTTCACTTAATGTTCACTGCATGTGTCTGAGTGTGCGTATCTGTGTGACTGTGTGTAGGAGCAAACTTTAAACGGTTTTATCAGTGCTGCAAGTGATGTTCGAGCCCCATTCTTAATTTTGCCGGCTACAAATTGTTTATGCAAAATTCCAAAAATCAAAAATATATAAAAAAAACTTCTCTGAGTTTTTTTATGTGTGTAGCAAGAGGCAACCAAAAATACAACAACAGCAGCGAAGTCGATCAAATGTGAGTAGCAACTTGCAAATTAAAATAAAATAGAAAATAAGTTTGGATAGATCGTTAAAGTACATAAAAAAATGACTAGAAATTATAATTTATAAATTATGCAATGAAAAAAAATAATGGAAACAATATAATTCACTTAATGATAATAATTAAAAACAAATATAATTGAAATAGCTTTCTAAAAAATAAATAAAACAAGAAAAAACACAATAAAAATAAACATAAATAAATAATGCTATTATATTATATATTATCAAATAAGAATTAAAATATATAAATAAATGAATATAAAATTAAATATTTCAATGAAAACGCAGCTGAAAAAAATAATTTATATAAGCTAAATACAAATTTAAATATAATAAATTATAAATTATATAAAAAAAATTAGAATTAAGAAATGCCATTAAAAAGTGATATTTATAAAAAAATAAAGAAGTATAAGTATAATTAAATAAAAAAAATTAAAAAATATACATAAATAAATAAACATACACAATTAAATAATATATACTTAGATAAAAATTAACCTATTATAACATATTAAAAACAATTATTGTTAGATAATTTTATTAAAAAATTAATAAGTTAATAAACATATATTTATAAAAAAAATCAAATACTTTATTTAGCAATAAATAAATATAATAAAATAATTAATAATATATAATTATAAAAATTATGTTAAATAAAATAGGTAAAAACCTTCAAAATATAGCCGCGTTTATGCAGAACTCTAAACACTTTTAATTAACCAAATGTTCACAAAGTTAAGAGGATTTTGCTGAAGTACTAAAAATGTACAAAGTGAATGCATAAACAATGTAAATTGCAATTGGTTTCCTCCAAGGTGAGGCGGCGCTGCTGCTCCGCCAGCTATTCGATTTCCTAGAATTCGGTAATTGAAAAACCATTTTGAGGGCTCAACGAGGCGGCTATGAATTTCTAATTGGCCAAAATAGCTTAACTGACCTAAACAGCAAAAAAATGATGAGAAACAAGGGAAAAAGTGCGCAACTAGAGTCAAGTGCTTAGCTAAAGCTTATATATATATATAAGTATGTATATATATATATATAGGTATGTATGTACATAAATATTATTTTGTTATGCCTGCTTCAAACAGGCGAAAAAGTGCAAAGGCTTTGGGAGCGAAATGCGACTTAAAAAGTCAAAAAAATTATGTAAATGCAAAAAAACATTTTTTATGCATGTAAACAATTTTTTGCGCCATTATGCGCCATCAAATATGCAAAGATATGTTGCTCGACGAGCAGTGAGAGCGAGTGAGACGTTGAGAGAGGGCGAGGAAGAGAGCGGTAGACCATCTAGTCAGCTGCGATGCCAGCCGTATCAAGTGAACTGCAAGATTTTTGTCAGATTTGCTGTCTGCTGTCAAATCAAGTTTTGCCAGCTCGAGTTGGAGTTGAAATTGTAATCACATTTGCGTTCTGGCTTGTCGCTTTAATTAAATTTAATATGCGCTTGCCTTAGAGCCAAATAAAAAAGAAACGAAAGATATGAAAGTAGCTGAAGAGAGTAAGCGGAATAAAGTTGTCTTTGGCCGGCAGTCAAGCGTGCAATATTTAACTTTCGAATTTTGCATTCAATACACGCACCAAAGGCAGAAACTTGGCATGCCATGGCAACAACTTTGACACACACACAGACACATACACTTTTTGAAGTCTGACTTATGCATAGACAAAGTGCCACGTTTTTATTGTAAGGCGAAAATCCCTGACATGCTTTTAGCAGACAAAATATGCGTCTTTTGCCGCTAAAATCGCCAAACTGCCCCACAGCCGATGTAGACACACATATAGCATACATATAAATATATATATATATATATATATATATATATATATATATATATATATATATATATATATATATATATATATATATATATATATATATATATATATATATATATATATATATATATATATATATATATATATATATATTAACGCTCGCAGCTGGCGACATTTGTTACATTTATTTACGCACAAGCACAACGTACGAAAATGTTGTAGCAAATAAGATTAACGCACGCAGCTGAAAGTAGTGAATGCCATAAAACTTATGCCCAAGCGCAGAGGGAAAGAGTGGGGTGGGGAGAGGGGGTTGGGGTTGTTCAAGTTGTGTGCCAAAGTCAACGACATTGCCGTAGGTGCTACCCATTCATTATCAAGTGGCGTCTCCTGTCACGAATTCCCGCCCACAAACTGCCTCCCAGTTCATGCAAGTTTCTCGCATATTTTGCTGCTGCAAAGCGCGCAAACTTTTGGTTTGCCATGTCATTTGCTATAGCTAAGCATCATGCATGATGTGCCCCACTCGCTCTCGTTCTCTCTCTCTCTCTCTCTCTCGCTCCGCTGACAATAATTTAGGGTTTAAACATTTTTTATTGCCTACATTTGGGCGCACGCCTAGGGCTTGCGCTTTATAGACCCAACCCGACCCGAGCCGACCCTCACCGAGCAGCATCGACAATGTCAGCTGCGTTTTATGTATGCAGCCGCTCGTTAAGCCATTGCACTCCAACGACGTGATGTGTACCCCTCGCTTTTTACACAATTAACACGCACGCAGGCACAATGCGGCGTATACGCAATATTACGCATACGCCACATATACGCCAAAGGCTTAAGCCTATTTTTAAAGAAAAAAGTTACGCTTCAAGTGTATTTTCGCTTGCAGCTGCTGATATGCGAGGCGACACGTGTCACGTGCCCTGTGCCTTGCAGCCATGGCCCAGCCAAGTGTGCTTAAAGCATTCTAAGCAGCTTAAATCATAATTAATTCGTGCACAAACGAAAGTTTATATATATTCAAACTTTAAGGAATTTAATAAACTAACTGTCTGTTTTTGTCTGGCTGGCTGACACTGCCTTGGTCCATTAACATTTCATTTAAAGTTGAGCCACTTAAATTTAGCCGCGCAGCTGAGCAAATAAATTACAATAAAAATGTATTTTCTGAATGTAAACGGCGTCGGTTGCAGCAGTAAAGTTTAATATTTCCCTTCTGCTGCTGCTGCTTCTTCTGCTTCAGCTTCGTCTCTTTTTAAAGGAATTATTAAAAATTGTATAATAAAAGCAGAAGCGGGTCGACATTAACCTGTGCACAGCCAGCGGCCACCCACCCCAAAAAATGTTTAGTCGTAAACATATTAAAAGCTACTTTGCATAAACTTCGGGCAACAGCTTCAGCCCCAAACCCAATCTCCTCCCTAGCTACGCACCCCAGCTCCTTATACGCTCCCAATGCTCACATTTCTACCCGATGCCATTCACTGCAAGGACAAATGCCCATTTGCGATTTATTGAAAAAGGGAAGAAAACGACACAAAAAAATGTAAAAATAAAATATAAATGGGCAAAGGCAGAAAGAGAGAGAGAGAGAGAAAAAGGGAGGCAGAGAGAGGAGAGGCAGGCAGAAAGTACCATAAAATAAGTGACGGGTGGCTGACAGAACGCGGCTCGCGTCGCTGTCTTTATTAGGCCGGGGCAAGCGAACTGGTTAAAAGGCTTCATTAAAAACACATTTCGTGCATAAACGTTGACGCCGTTGCCGACTTCATTCAAATGCAGCTAAAAAACGAAAAAACGAAAAGACGAAAAAAACAGCAAAGCAACAGAAGAGCAAAAACAAAATTTAGGCAGCGAGCTGTGTAATATAAACCGAAACTCATAGTATTTGCTTTTCAAAGGCGGCTGTCAGCAAAAGGCGCAGCAAACACCAAACGCGAGAAAAGCGAAAAAAACGAATTCAAAGGGAAAATTCATATTTGCTGATATCTCACTTTTCCGACGAGCTATGCGGGCTCGCAGAGCTCGTGACTAGCAGATATCAGTTGAGTTGTTCCTTTTTTTTTGGCTGGTAAAAACTATTTTTAAAGCCACGTTAAATGTTTTTCAAAAATATTTTGTATGGAAATATGATTTTGTTTATTGCTGAAACTCAGTGAAATTATTTCAAATTGACTAATATGCAACGGCAGCAAATGGAAAATTTTTGTATTTTATATTTTATATTTCATGATGAAGCATAGACTGACGGCTTCTCTTCTTTTTACTGAATGCTTTTTATTTGTCGAACTAAGTTCTAGCTGTGCTGTGGCATTAGATAGTGAGTTCAAGTGAGAGAAATTGAAGTATTACTTACATCATGTGTCTGTGTGCGTGTGTGTGCTGGACTATGGAGGATCAGGGCACGATAAGGTCAGTCTGCAAGTAGATTGCGTGAGAGGCAGTTGTTAGTGGCATGTGATATAAAGTCGCATAAGCTTAACTATAATAAAATATATCTAATCTACGATATCATGTCAAAATAATATGAAGAGGTATGAATACAGAATATATTAATAATATAATATAAAGCATGTATTATAAATATAAAAAATATATATATATTTATATATAAAGAAAAATAAATATATGTATAAATATATTCATACAGAGACTCATAAATATTCATATTAAAATTTCAATGTATTTCACAAGTGCACCTTAAATAAGGAAACTTTTTAAGCTCAACTCCACTAAATAAATTGTTTAAAAAAATTAATTTAAATAAGAAAACGAATTCTCTGGCTATCCTGTACGCTCTGGTAACCCTGTGCTTTACACCTTACTCATTGTTAGTTTTCTCGCGAATAAATGTTTAGCTGCAGCCATTCGTTTCCCTGCTGCTGGCATTGTAAAAATACTTCAGCTTTCCACAAATAAATATCTTAAAAAATATGCATTAAATTTCTCATAAATATGTTATAAAAATATCAAATAAAAATTTTTTTTTCTGTTTTCAAAAATTTTAAGTGTATTAGAAATTCTTTGATTCATATAAAATTTTAATTCTTAGATATTATGATCCGTTTTTTATATATATATATATATATATTATTTTTTATGACTCACTCAATCAAACTAATCTATCTGGAGCATAATTAACCGTATATGAATATAACATTATATAACATATAACATTAACCGTATATGAATATAACAAGAGCTGAGCATCGTTGAGAGCTGACCTAACAAAGTCTTTGTCCTATGCCAAATAAATCATATAAAATAAGTTCTACACTTTATCTGATTTTTTAAAGTTTAAATTTTTGCATGCCTTGCATTTCTCATTTACATACAAAATATAAATTATTTATCATTCACTTTTCTTACTTTCGATTAAAGCTCAGTCTCATGAATATTATTCAAGAATGTAATTTATATGCCTTGAGTCGCTGGCTCGCTTTAAGCTATGACAGTTTGGGATTTCGATGTAAGCACGTTTTGTCTATAATCTCATCACCAGTGCACACACACACACACACACAGAGAGCGTGCTGCTGTCTGTGTGTTGATTATAGCTTAGTTTATCAAAGCGTTTGCCTTATTTATATTTTCGGCTGGCAAAGCGCGACTAAAGAAAATATTTACAATGCAGTCGAGCGATAAAATGAAACGGACACGCCCCAGCCCACAACAGCCCGCCCGCCCTCTGACCAGTGGCCAGTGGGCAGTGCAGACAGCGCAGGGCAGAGTAGGCGTGGCTCTGGCGCTGGCTAAACCGTGTGTCATGCCAGTTAGAACATAATCAAGTTTCAATTTCAAAACAATTCGGCGCAAGGCGAAGAAAATTTCGCACAAAAGAGAGTGCTGGGAATTTTAAGCATCGTTTCGATAAGATCTGTGTGCAGAGCGGCCAAGGGGGCGTGGCACACGTATGTGACGATGTCGTCAATGTTGTCATGCGAGACGCAGTGCGCAGGGGGCCACAGAAATTAAATGGAAACGAAAACGAGCAGCAGCAGCGGCAGCACAAAAAATGCCACTGAAATGTACACAAAAGGCAGCCCAAGTTGCCTTGCATTTGACAGGACTGTAGAGGAGGAGGCACACATCAAAGCGCCGGCTGCACGCATCGATGCCAGAGTCAGCCAGCCAGCCAGCCAGGCTACAGCCTCGACTCTACGCTGTGTGTAGTTCATTATGGCCACTAGAACAGTTTAATGTCGTTTAAAGAGCCGCAGCCACAAAGCAGCGCGAAACAAAGCCACAAAATGTGGACAGCAAAAGCGGAGCAAAGGTAGGCGTTGTTTGAGAAGGGCGGGGCGTGGCAACTGCAAGGGTTTCCCCAACACGCGCCGCACCAACAGCAGCGCCGCAACGAGCATTGCGGACAATGGCCGTGCCACATTGTGTGATGGTGTTGGTTAGCCTTACCTCCTCCTCTATCCCCCCTCACCCGCTCTCTCTGTCACTGCCGCCCCCATCTCTATGTCTCTTACACTCTGTGTGTATTATAAGCAATTTTCCATTTTCCACATTATTTTTTGCTTTGCAAGTTTTGCGCTTTGCGCTTTGTTACACGCTGACAGGCGACTATGAAAGCGAAACGTAATGAAAATGGCAACAAACAAAATAATTGAAATTTGGTTTAGCAACAACAACAACAATAGCCAAAACAGCAACAACTAAGCCATGGAAAAATTGGCCAAATGAGAACGAAAATTTGAGGCAAAAGCGAATGCCAACAACACAGAGACCGACAGTGAGAGCGAGAGTCTCGAAACGAAGATGAGAATTTAAGCCAAGTCGCAAAAGCAAAATGAAAAACCAAAAAAAAAAAAAAAAAGAAAATGCCGAAAGGAAAATGGGCAAAGAAAAAAGCTGCTCAAGAAAATACGCAGACCGAGACGACAATGTGGCCTTATTTTGCGCAGATTTGTCTGTTGATTTTCCTCTCATTTTCCGCAAATCTCGTCTTATTTTTTCCTCTTTGTTTTTGTTTTTTGCTTTTTTTTTTGTCTTGAAAAGTTGTGCGACCATCGCAAATTAAATTTTCCAATTCGCAACGCCCATGCTTAATGTCGCCATGTTGCGCTTCGGCTTTACCTTGACTCGGCTCGGCTAAGGCCTGACATATTCAATTTTCTAATTCTGTGTTATATTACAATCAAAAAGAGATAGCGACAGGGAGAGGGAGACAGAGAGGAAGAGAGATGGCAAGTCAAATCTTGACTAGCGCGAAGTTTATATTCCCTTACAGTTTTCACTTGTTACAACTGTTTTCTGGCATGTGTGTGTGTGTGTTCGGTCGCTCGCAAATCAATTTCCTCTCAGCTCAAAAACTTTTCAAAACACTGCAAAAGTTGCACAAATTTTGAACAATTATTTATGCATTTGTGCTGCGATAAAAGCCAAAACAAAAAAAGAAAAGTTTCCACAACTTTAATACTCTATGACCAGTTATTCAAAGCTCAACTTGATGCGAAAGTTATTGTGGCACAGCAGCAAAGCGCAGGCAACTGGACGAAAGAGAATGTACGAAAAAGCGATATATATGGAAGAAGGAAAGTTAAGGTATGTGTTGGGCAGCCCATAGAAAGACATGACATGACAGCTGAAAGGCTTACAAAAAATTTTAGAAAATAAAATTTAAAAAAATTAAGTAAAATATATAAGAGAAATCATAAAATTATTTAAAAATTTAAAAATAAAAAAAAATAATTAATATAAACCATTTTCTTCTAACATCGACTATGAAATCTTTTAAATAAAGTAAGACTTAAAATATAAAATAAAATAAAACAAAACTATTAAAATATAAACTATTAAAACTCAAATATACGCTAAATATTTAAATTCATAAGCCATAAAAATTTAATAAAACTAAAAAACGATAATACTATATATTAGCTAGAATAATTATTTTTAAATTGTTTTAAGAATTATATTTGCTATTCATTTCAAACACATTTTTACTTAAGCCTTAGTTGAAAGTTATTAAACTGATAAATGAATAAATCAAATATGATATTATAATATATATTTAAGCCATATCTGCTATTAACAATAATTGCAAAAATTATCAAATATATTTAATTATAATAATTTACTAACTTAAGCAACGTTTCTCTACCTCTACCTCTACCCTATCTAACTCACATATTCTTCAGCTTAACGAGCATCTCACGAGTCAAGCCAACAAAATATATGGCAATTGAATGCTAAGAGCTAAACGGGTATCCAAATGGATTTTGCTGCGATTTAGTATGTTGGCCAGGCCAAAAAATTTAGCCGCAATTTCCATTTTCCTGCTTTTTCGCATGTTTCTTGTTTTGTTTTGCTTTTCTGTCTCATGCATAATTTAAAAATCTGTTGCCTGTTTTTTAGCGCAATGCCAAGGCTTTAAGTTGCGTTCATGTGTGTGTGTGTGTGTGTGTGTGTGTATGCGTGTGTGTATGTCATTGTTATTATGTGTAATTGATATTGCTTAATTGCCCAATTAGAATGGCCAAAAAGCGGTCCCATGCATTACAAATTCCCAAATTGTAGCCGTGGGTAATTACTTGTATCAATTGCGAAACACACACACACACACTCACACACACACACACACACACACACACACACACACACACACACACGCACACACACTCGCACACACACTCACTTAGCAATAAAGGTATCGCATACATTTGCTGTTGCCACACGACTAAGGCAGTTGGCCAAGAGCGCTTGCAATGGCAGGGGAAGGGGATGGGGATGGCGAGGCTTCTGTGTTTGGCTGTGCCTCGACAGCGTCGCATGTCCTGTTGTACATGCAGGTCATGGCATACTCTTTGTGTGTGCCTGTTACATTCTCCATCATCAATTTTTGCGCACGTTAAAGCCAAACGTCGTGCAGCAGCTGAGAAACCAGCGAGAGGTGTCCAAATCAAAACCGACTTGACTTGGCTGTGTATACAATAAATATGAAGTTCCACATAAAACATGCTAAGAAAGGAAGGTTTTGTATGTACTTATATAGACATTTATCCCAACTTCCATTTGTAATAACATGACGTAGTAAGTTGAAGTCAAAGCTCATCTAATTTAACAATTTTTAGCTACTTTGTCGAAAATTCAGTTACTTTTTTCAGTTTCGACTTTTTAGCTTTACTGGAATATATTTTACAATCACAAATTCCAGTTGCGCCTCTAGCGCAAAAATAATATTTTATTGAAACAATTCGAACATAAATTTGTTAAATTTTTTTTGCGCTTTGTTCTTCTAAAAATATTGCCGAAATTTATTTTCATCGAATTTTGTTTAGCTTAATTTAATTTATAGCAAAATATTTAATCGAGTTCTTTATTTAGAACTGAATCTGCCCCAAAAGTTTTGTGCGAGATTGAGTGAAAAATTAATAAGAACTACGTCTTCCAGCTATATCTATACAAATATATATTTCACGAAAGCCGAAGCACGTCTCATCACATAGTTCGGACCACACCTCGTATACGTAATGCGGGCTACAGAGATATCACAGCTTCCTAAATGAGGCAAGCAAAGTGCACACGTTGCCGGCATATTAAAAATGCAAAAAGTGTTTAAGTTTTTTTACCTCTTCTTTTTTCGCCCTTTTTCATATTTACTTTTTCTCTTTTTTTTTTGTATTTTGTGTAATTTTTCTTGTTTCCTTTTTGGTTAATTTTATTGGGCAAAAGTCTCAAGCGCACTTGATGACCTTGAGAGTGCCACGCCCACAACGCCGCCATGTGTGTGTGTGTGTGTCTGCCATGATGTGCCATCAAACGCAGACTTTTTAATGAAAACGTGTTTGTTTTACCAAAAAGCAGCAACTTAGCCTTAGACAGCAAACGACATATGTTTCTTACACATCATGTCTAGTATATGTTATATATAATATATATATATAAACATATGCTCTGCGTTTGACATACAACAACAATTTCAATGGCCTCTACATGCACAAACATAAACAATCAAATTACGAAAGTCAAAGCAATGCAACTATTTCATGCTCTTTCCTAACCCGCAGAAGTGTTACGAAAGCTTTATAAAACTTTGCCAGGCAGCTGTATATGAAATTAAATCCAACTAAATTCAGTAGCGCTTATAGTTTTAGCTGCAAAATTTGGTATGCCCGCTTGCTTTTTAGAAATAAGCCAATTTGTATGTAGCTTAGAACTGCCAAGACTCTAACAAGCAGTCAACTAACTCAGTGAACTCAGAAACTCTTTGAGCTATGAACTTCAAATTAGCTGTTTAAGCTTATTTCTTATCATTAAAGAAAGTTACGCGTGACTTATATAATAATTATGCTTAGCATGTATTTTAGAAGCAAATATAATTAATTGAACTCAGAAAATACTTGAGCTTTAATTTTAAAATTCGGTATATGCGCATATTATATATAACTTATGAAATTTAGGTGTAATATGCCTAACATGCTTCATATAGATAATATTAGCAATATAACTGCGTTAACTCAGGAATTATTTAAGTTATATTCATGGTATGTGAGAATGTTTTATATAACTAATGAAATTTATATATGAGTTTCACACTTACCAAGAGCAAAACAATGACAATAAGAAAAAGAACTAACTGAGGTAACTCAGGAACGTTTAAATTTATAGTCATAAGATTTAATTATTAATTATATTATAGATACCCTATACAATCATAGTGTGATTTACATGACTATATTATCTAATATATATAATAAAGCCAATATAATTAACTGAATATAAGTCTTTCTAAAATTATATGACTAAAGTTATACCTCTACCATTTCGACACTTACAAACCCAATAACTTCCAGAATTCTTTAGGCAGCAATCATAAGATGCTTGCACACTCGTGTCTACTACAGTTAATCAAATTATAAATCTTGCAGGCAACATTCATAAGTATTATTCAAATATTTGAAGTTTCTCATTATAAGTGCTGGAACATAAAGCAAATAAACTAACGTTAATTTATATGCTAGTAAAATATAAATAAAAAAAATATGCTACCTCCGACAGTCTCTCTTTCTGCTGGTATTTTATTGTGCGTTAGGAGCTGTCGCCGAAGTTTCGCATATTTTATGGATGAAACTTTATCGCTTTTATGCTTCGGCTGATAAACGCAGCCGAACGGAAGCAACACACAGAAATAAAATAGAAATAAAAACTGAACCGAACCGAAACAAATTCTGAATTTATTGCAGCTAAAACACACGCACAGGTGAGCGAGTGTTTGGCCAGGTAAAACTTTTGATATGCAGCAGTTGTTGTTCATGCTGTTGCTGTTGCCAGAGACAAAAAGTTTGGACAAAAAGTTTCGTTTGGTTTTAATTGCGTTGCGTAAGACATTTGAGTTAATTATGCGTCGATTTGGCAAAGGCAAAAGTAAACAAATTAATTAAAGAGCAAACATGTTGATAATGATGCTAAGCACACACACACACACACACACACAGCCAAATGGGCAGAGCAGCTGCCAAGTGTCAAGAGGGCGCCTCGCCTTTTGTTTTATGTCTATGTCTCTTGTTGCTGTTGTTTTAGCTGTTGTAGCTGCTAGCACGCATTAATGTTAATTATTAAGCAAGTGACAATTTGAGTGATTTTCGCTGGAGCCAAACAGCGAACGCTCATCCAATGTCAAAGCAAACAACATGCGACAAGAAAAACAATCAAAGCGACATTTGGATGACCCCCAGCACAACAGCCAGCAACAGTGTTTGGCCTTATAATAAAAAAGAGAAGAGAAATAGTCAACGTTTACGCCCGCCCGCCCTGTCGCTCTCTCTCTCTCTCACTCTCGCTTTCGCTTGCTGCCTGCCCTTTGCTTTGCCTGTCATTTATTATCTGTTCTGTTTGATATATCGCTACAACATTCACACTGTCCAGCGCATTTTTCTTTTAGCCGCAACTTGTTCGCACGCAGCCACATTGGCAATTACACCTACACACACATACAGAGAGAGAGAGAGAGACGCGCACACCTCACTCACACAGCGAAATGAATCGTGTGAAATGTCAACACACAGTGACAGGGCACAAGTGGAAATGGTAATTGCGTGTTAATTGCTTTACGCGATCAAAGTGCTTTCTACGTTCACTTTTTTCATACACACACACAAACACACACACGCACATAGAACACATTCAACTGAAGCACAACTAATCAATCTAAGGCCAGGGCTGCCATCGAAGCTGGCAGCACACAGCATTCACACACAAAGAGAAAAAGAGAGGGAGAGGGACACACAGTCATACACGCACACACACACTCACATGTCGAGCGCACAGATTTCCCATTTACAGTCAACCAATGAGCGCTGCAATTCCGTTTTAGTTGCGCTGCCCGCTCTTTGAAATTGCAAGGTTGTTACACGTTGCGTATGAGCAATGAGCTGCCCATTCAATTCACGCTCTCCCCCCCTCTTTATCTGTTTCCATTTAAGGATCTGCCTCTTTGCTACAGTAGAAGGTCATGTGGTTGTTTGCTAAATTGCGTTTTGTGGCTTATTGTTTAAACTTTTTAATGTTGGCGCGCGATTCAGTCAGAGCGCAAATAAAAACGAATAGGCACAGTTGCAGTTGCAGTTGCAGTTGCGCTCAAGCGACTGTTAACTGCGTAACTGTCCTATGGAATTAATGTTTTTTGATTATTTTTATGTTTGCCACGCCCAACTGGACGCATAACCTATAGAACTCTCTGTAGAAACAAACCAAAAACAAACTCAGTTAAAGTTCTCGCTTTTGTCACGCCTCCAGCGAGCGCATTCAAATAATCCCACTGCTATTTAAGTAGTGCTAATATCAAAGATATCATATATTTTACAATCACGTAACTAGCTGCAAATACAAGCTAGATTTATAAAGGCTTAGAAGTACTCTTTTTACTATATGAAATACTTTAAAAATATTTTCAGTAAATATTCAACACATTTTTCAATTAAATTTATAATGCAAATTATTAGTTTGCATTCCATATAATTAGTTAGCTAAACTTTCATATTAATTTAAAATAATTTATGCAAAACTTCATTTGCATGCATAATAAAGCAAAATGCCGAGAGTATAAAATAGTCAATAAATTGCAATTTCAATGAAAGCGACAAAAATTTATACAATATATAAAACAAGACAAAATTATGAAAGCCAAATTACCAAGGCTAAATGCGAAACAAGTTGACGAAAAATTAACCAAATAAAAAAGAAATATATTTTAATTGAACAACAATTGTAATTAATACAAAGCAAACACAAACTGTGAGCGAAAATGATTTCCTCTCAATTAAATAATAAATTAAAAAATATTTTAAAATATTTGCATGTTCAAATTTTATATATAAAATGAAAATAACATGAAAATTTCATTTTACAAAGCAATTATTTTCAATAAAAAAAAATTATAAAAAATATATAAAAATATTTTATATCAAATATA
This sequence comes from Drosophila eohydei, assembly GCA_035045825.1. Lineage (NCBI taxonomy): Eukaryota > Metazoa > Arthropoda > Insecta > Diptera > Drosophilidae > Drosophila > Drosophila eohydei. The sequence goes on along the minus strand of JAWNOT010000072.1, from coordinate 6,418,323 downwards.
TTAAATATCTCAACACCAGAGTCAATTTCGACTTGTCAAAATAAAAAAACTTGCCAAAAATATATTGATTTTTATTATATTTTTGTTAGACATATTTCAAGGCAAAGTAAGTAAAAAAATATTTAGCCAAACAAAAAACAACAGCAACATTTATAAAATTTAAAAAAAAAATGAAACCATTTGCATAACATTTAGTTTCAACTAAAGCGACTGCAAATTAAAGTGCTTGACCAATGGACAAATCCTTTAAGGACCAACTGAGCTCTCTATCTCGATAATCACTCACAATTACAATGCACAGCATATGTGTGGAGTGTGTGTGGCTTAGCATTCCGAGCATAGAGTCAATAATGTCAATAATTACCTTAAGTTATGCGTGCCAGCTGGCATTTGATTATTGACATGACCCAAACCCTGACTGGCTTTCGCTTGCCTACACTTGCCACAGCTGGAGGCACAGGTGGGCACACTCAAGCTTGAGCTGCTGCCACGCCCTCTAAGCACATTATGACTGTCAACATGTTTATTATTCACCTGTGCATGAAAAAGGCCAAGTTATTAAAAACTTTGTCACATTAGAAGAAGACGGAGCCAAAGGGATGCCTGCCCCATGGCAAGCACTTTTGCAAACAATTGGCAAAAAGCAAAGAGAAAACGAACAGAGAAAGCGAAAAAGAAATGCAATAAAAGTTGCTGCGTATGCGACGTGTTTGCTTAAGTATTTCGCAGGTAGGCAGCCAAGTAGGTGGTGGCAGGTGGGAGGCGTCGCCGGCTGGCTGGCTGATTGTGATAAATGCGACAAAGACATGTGTAAAATATGCTTCATGTGCCTTATTATTGCGTTTTATGGCCCATGGGGACTGACACAGCAGAAACACACACACACACACACACAGGCACACACACCTGTAGGGCAGAGAATTCCAAAATGTCGAAATGCTAAAATGTCGCCCCGCAACTGCTTCTTCTGCTCCTGCCGGCTGCCAAGTGTTTAAATATTTCACGCATTTCGACAATGCCAAAAATGTTTTTAATTATAATTTAATTTTTCTTACTGTTCGCCTGCAGCCAGAGCTTAAGGAAAGAAATTTAAAAAAAAAAAGAAGAAACACCAGCTAAAGTTATGTGAGGGCTACTAAAAAAGCAGAGAGCGTGGGGCAGCAGTAGCTCCCACTGGTCGCATAATCCATAACAACAGCAGCAGCAAAAAACGCAGCTCGTAATCAAACACAGCACGCCGAAAATTTCCCTAGAGTAAGAGTCAAAAAAAAAAGCGAAAAAGACGAACGCGAGAGTGGGAGTGTGCCATATATGTATGTAAACATACTTATAAGCATATGAAGACATAAGACATGTTTGCATAAGTATAAAAATAAAGAAAGAAGCACAAAAAAAGGCTCAGCAAAATAAAGCAGCCGCATTTTTAATAATAGCACAAAAGGCAACACACAATGCCAAAGGCAAAAGACACAACAACAGAAAACACAGCGCGGCTCAGGAGAGACACTAAGAGACACCATTCATGCTGATGGGGCACAAATTCGAGTGTCTTTTGCTGAAATCTAACTGTATATTTAGAAGTCTCTCTGTGTGGGTGTGTGCATGTGTGTGTGTGTGTGTGTATATGTCATAAACTCTTGACTTATCAACCCTTTTTAGCATATCAACGAGGTCTATTCAAAACGTATTGCGAATGTTGATTTTGCATATTCGATTTTAGGTGGCTAACGCCGAGGCAAGTTCAGCTCAGCTAATTTTTGACAGCTTTCTTTTTAGCTCCTCTTGGATTTTTGCCTGCTACAAAAACTAGAAACAAGAAGTCTGTATCAACAACACACTGATGATGCCACAGACCTAAATTCCAGTGACTTTTTCTGCTGGCCAAAGCTGCAAAGAGAAGACCAAAAGAGTAGATCACAAAAACTGATTCTGTGAAGTAAAGAAGAAAAAGCAGACATAACTGATGCCAACTGAAAGGCACTTAAAAGTCAACAAAATAGATAACTATGAATAGATAAACTAACCTGTCGAACAGACCTCGTCCATACATGAGTAGCTGCAGCTCATCAGGCATATTTATGAACTCTGCCTTATGGCATATGCGCAAATAGCATTTAGCAGTTGCAATTATGGTGCAGCTACAAGAAGCTAACCCCATGGCAAAGCGCGCTCCTGCTCCTTTATACATTTGCTGTGTGTGCGCTGGCCAAGCATAATCAATTAAACAAAGTGCACTCGAAGTGGGTGCGCGGAAGTGCGAGCATGCTTAATGCGAAAAAATGTTGCAATTTACGTTAAAAAGCACACACAGAGGGAGTATTGGAGAACAGGAGAGAGAAAGAGAGAGAGAGAGAGAGGAGAGAGGGGGACCGATAGAGGTGGTGTGGTCGCTGGCTTTTTATGCACACGCTGCGTATACGCAACGTCAAGTGCCACTTGGCGCGTAATTTAGCTCGTTTTTTATACCGACTAGCACTTAAGGCAGCCATTTCATAAAATAAACCATTAAAAGAAACAAGTAAAGTGAGAGGAAGAGCTGCAGTGTAGAAGCGGCAACGCCTGCCACTTTAATTGCATTTTAATTAATTTTTTTCATAGCACTTACGCACAGCCCACATGCGCAGGTAATGCATATAATTATGGCCACGGCGTTAATTGCAAAAGAGGCAAAAGTGGCAGCAGCATCAGCAGCAGCAACTCCTCAGTCATGCCGCCACATAACTCACTCGCCATTCATTGCTGCTCTAAATAACAATGCAGACAATGCGAATATGTCCAAGATCAGGGCCAGGTCAAGGTTTGTCTGTCTGCCACCCAAAAATAATATGATTAAAAATCTCTGGAGCTGTCAGCGCAACAGTTGGACAGCAAAAACAATAAACACTGCATTGGCCAGGCGTTGTGCTCTGTCCTTTGCTCTCACTAATTGCCAGCTATGCAAATGTTAAGCAAAAAACAACTGAAAATTGAAAAACGAAAGCACGAAGTAAGCTAAGAAGACAAACGTCAACAGACGCCGCGAGCTCGTCGTGGCAAATAAACAAACAATTAAAAAAAGCAAAACGACTTTCAACGCGGCTCCCATCTCTCTCCAGTGCAATCTGTTCGAGAGCTTACACTGTGCTACAAGTCGACTAGTTTACACACACTACTACAGCCAGCAAAGGCAGAGAGCGTGACAGACTGAGTTGGTACATATGGCTATGGTTATTGAGCTTTAAATGAGCAACTTATCGATAACATTATGAAGCTACAATTTGAAATGTTTCTAGCAATCGATAATGCTAATAATTTAATCGATAAATGAAGTACATTATATTAAAAGCATTTGATATTAAAGGTAAGACCAATATAATTTGTGAGCCAAAATTTTATATATACATTGTTAATTTAATCGATAGATTTATCGATTACATGCTGATGATTTGACAACTGTTTTTCAAGAATATGCACTTCAAAAAGAGATTAACTAAATATAAAATATAAAATATAAAATATAAAATATAAAATATAAAATATAAAATATATAACATGTTGAGTTATCGAAAAGACTATCGATAACAGCAGTATTTATAATACAATATTATTAACATTAATAACATCAATATCAATAATGGAAATATAATTATAACATATTTCCGAAGGTATTCGTTTCATTCAGTCCATATACAAATGGTCTATATACAAATTATGTTGATCAATATAATGTCTAAATTACTGCTTAATATGTCAGTATTGCTTGGCATAAAAAGCGCTTACAACAAATACGAGCAGTTCAAATGGCTGCTTAGTCAAAATTTTAAAGCTATCGATAACAACACATACTTTATCGATAACAAAGTGAACTATGTGCTTGGCTACACTCATATTTATACCAACAATGTCTGAGCTGCAATTAATATATTTTCTTTTCTATATATTATTTCTCAATTTCTACTCCAACTAAGGACACAAATCTCTAACTTTAACTAATGCATTTATCGTTGACTGAACTATCGACATTTGCTTAACTTAAATTTGGCCATCATTTCGCAAGGCTGGTTACACTTAAGTAGCACATAACACCCTTTCATTGCCTGGCTTAGCCTAGAGCTTAACTTTTATCCAATATCCCTGGGCAGATCAATTTAATTAGCACCTCTATATATAAATATATGAACATACATCTGTATATGTGTATATTGAATAGCTCTAGTTATTGCCAACAATCGTGCTAACTAGCCAATGATGCTCCTTTGCGGCAAGTGTAGCGAGCGGGCGAGTAAATGACGGCCCAATGGGCCCAACGCGGCGTATGAGTGTTGTGTCTGTTGCTCTACTTTTGTTTTGCTTGCCGCTGACGGGCAGGTAAACAGAGCAGCAGCAGCCAGGGAGAGGCGTGTGTTAAGCCAGCGACTTAAAGTGCGTAAATGAGCAAGACACACATACACATAGAACAAGCACACACAAGAGGCAGACAGAGCATTGTAGTTGTGGCGCCTATTATGCGTATACTTAACATTTATTTCAGCCAGACAGCAAGCTAGCGCGCGCGTGTGTGTGGGCAAATGAGTGGCAGCTCATAGACACCGTCGAGCTTTATATATATATATATATATATATATATATATATATATATATATATATATATATATATATATATATATTATTTATATATAGACATACTTATATATATCACACCCTGGCATGCAGCATAAATCTCATCGTGCATTCATCAATGTCAAGCCACAAGTTTGCTTTTCATTTGTTGTTGGCTTCATTCGCTCTTTGTCTATGGACGAGGGTTGTTTATAACAAAATAAATAACATTTTATCGCATATCAAGCTGTTGAAACAACCCGCGTGCTCTGGGCCAACGCCACTTAGTATGCCATGTGAAGGTTTCTTTACCCATTCTCAATCGAATTGCAAAAATTTCCGAGCATCTGATTTCCTTGAACTTGGCGCACACAGATAGTTGTGTGTATGTATGAGTGTGTGCAGGTGTATAAACGTTTGATTTGCATATGCTGACTGCATTTCATCTGCCATCGAATTTCATTACACATTCTCATGAAAATGGCTACACTTAAGATTCTGTCTCTCGCTAGCTATAAAGCGTGGAATGTAGATAAATTGTTCATAAACTTCAAGTACAGCTCAAATTGGCAGTAAACTCAGACAAGCATTAAGGCATCGAAATGTTAGCTCTATGTTAATGGCCAAGCTCTGACTATGACTATCTCACTCTGTAGTTTAAGTAGAGCACTTTGCTTGGTAAATTGTTATAATCCATAGATTCCATGTAGTAATTTCAACATGAACTACATCAACCTTAACTTTAAACTCTAAAAATATTACCAACAAGAACTTTGAAAAATGTTAGCTCAAAACGTAAAGCTCTTAAGCTGTTGTTAGAGTTGTGTAGGGTGAATTCTCATTTGTAAAACTGTTGTTGACAGAGCACAAAAGAGGCTTAGCCGTATGTTGTCTAAAAAGTTTCGAGTTAACTGAATTAAAAAGTTTCTTAGTGGAATGTAAAGGGGACTGTTATGCTGCTATGTGAATGCAACAGAGACTTAATGTTAGCGGTACACTCTTAAGTAGCAGAATTCAACAGTTGCTTAGCAAAATGTCAAAATTAAGCAACGTTTTAACAGAGCTCAATAGTTGTTGCCAGCATAGGTCTTTATGAAATTAACAGATTGTTAACTATACACTCAATGTTAATAACAGAGCTCAGCGGTTGCAAAGTACAGAGCTCAACAGGCACTTAGGCCAATGTTACTTGTAAACTGTTAACATAGTTTAACAGCTGCTTAACATTGTCAACTATATTTAAACGAACAATTTTCTATGGCAATTTCTAAAAGAAACTCTCAAGCTTTATCTATGCAGTTTATAGGTAAAATTTGTGGTCGCCAGCTTAAGCTGACCAAGTCAAGTGAAGCCAAGCCAAACGCTTCTTGTTATACAATAAACTAAGCATAGAAACTGAAATTGAATTAGATATGGCAACTGCCTTCCACTCCAACTTGGGGATATCTCAAAGATTTCGCTTGGATCTAATATAGATTCAGATTCGCTGAAGCTTGCGACAATTGCAAGGCCAAAGCACAAGACAATTTCATTTAATGGCTAGCGACCGCAGAGTCAAGTTGTCGGTCGACTAGGCCAAAAAATTTGCTAGACACAGTGGGCGTAGAGAGAGAGAGAGAGAGCGTGGCTGCAGCAACTAATTTCGACTGGCTGCAAGTTTTTATTTTTGTTTTCCCCCTTCTATTGGGTTGGGAAATTTTACGAGCATCAGGCGCCAGGCAGTGGCATTGGCTGCCGTCGCCAGCGACGTCAACTCGAGTGCGCGCATTAAGTAAATAAAGCGTCAAAATAAAATGGAAATGCAGACGCGGCGACACGGCTTCACCATCAGCTCAAAAATCTTTAATACTCCTGCCAACAGTCGAGCCATTCTGCATTGTCTGCTCATCGATTTTTGCACACTTGGCTGATTGCCCAGACGCAGACTAGAAGAAAAAAAAACAGAAAAAATAGGTCTAACTGGCATTAAGAGCCATTGAAATTGAAATTATTGAGCTACTCTCGAGGATTTGAATGCTGGAGAATTTCCGATTTCCATTATACTCCAAAGCAATTGAATACAAATAATGAAGGTATATTGGTTTCTCTTCAGTTTTAGCTGACAGACATGAGAAGAAAGTTAAGCTAGAGTAAACCTTGAACATAGTTAAAAAAAAAGGTTAAAATTTAAAAATTAAGTTCAGAAAACTATTGAAACCAACCTCGCTTATTATGTACATATATATACTATAGATGTATACAGTTCCATATATAACATAGAAGCACTCTTGCTGCTTGGATATCTCATCTCATATCCACTCATCCCTCCTTAATATCTCTAAAGATCCATACTTTCAGTTGGTTCTTTCAGCATAACTCGAAGACTATAAAAGCTAAAGAGCTCAAACTTGGTATAAAGATACTCCTAAGGTGTATACAGATAATAAATAATTCCTTTTTCAGATGCCAAGCAAGGTTGAATCAAAGCCTAGGTTTGAGCTATAGCAAGAAGACTAGAAAAACTTAGGAGAGCACAATTAAGATACGCTTCACATATCTTAAGGTATTTTAAATATATTTTGGTGTAATATTACTATTTTATTAGTATTTTCTTAGTATTTTATTATATTTTTATTAGTATTTTATTAGTATTTCTCAGTGTCTGTATCTAAATGTAAATTACAATTTTTGAAGATGGCCAATCAGCACATTTAGGGCATCTCTTAGTCATGCACTGCCGACTGCTGCCTCGAAATGCAAATGAGTGGCCAAAAAATTGCTGTTAGCTGCTGGGCAAATGCGTCACCTACACAATACAATATGTTGGGGCCGATTTCAATTGGGAACGTTCAAAGCTAACAAGCTGCAAAACAGCCGGAAGCGCAATTCACTCGAGTCATTTGGGTTTTCCTGTCGCTGAAAAAGTTTCGTTTCGCAAAAGCAAAGCAAAGAAATTCCATTGCTCAAAAACATAACAAGGCAACAGCAGCAGCAGCAAATCACTTGTAAACACTTGAGCAGAACAGCAAAAAAAATGGAGGCTGACAACAGGCGACGAAGCCAAAACACAAATCAAAAGATAAACGCCAACCGGATGTTGGAGGCTCGCTCTGACTCTGCCTCTCTCTCTCTCGTGCTCTCGCTCAACGCATTTAAGACGCTGCCCAGCGGCCATTGCTAAGCGCGTCAGACAGCGCATAAAGATGAAAAATTGTAGATGTGGCAGCTGAGCGTGGAAGGAGCTGGGGCACAACACAGCGAACACAAGAGTTTGCTTAAATAAAGTGCAAATTTGGCAAGGCACAGACAAATGAGCATAGCATTTGGCTTGACAAGTGCTGGACACGATCGAACATTGGACAGCTGCTGCGCAGGCTAATATGTTAGTGTCAAACATCCATCCCCATTCCTGCAAGCTCCTCAAGCCAACCCCTCTTCGATAGAAAATTGAAATTCACAACAAACCAAAAAAAAACAAGTTTCCTCTTTTTTTTGTGTTACTTGGACAACTTTATGGAAAACTTTTTTGTTGTCCATAAAAGTTTGATGGCATGGTAATAATATTCACTCGACCAGCCCTCGAGGGCGGTTAGCTGTGGGCGTGGCACTGCTAATCTGTTGGTTTCCTATGCGGCATAATGATTATTTGTTGGCCAAATCGAGTTGAGAGTTGAGAGAGGGCAACAGCAACAGCAACGGCAGTGGCAGCGGCAGCTTGTTGATTAAATTTTCAACATATTTGGCGCAGCGCAAAACTTAATTAAATACATTAAAAGCTGATTAATAACAATATTAAAACCAAACATTGTGACGGCTGCTGCCGCTGCCAAGCTGAAAAATTTCCTCATTAATATTAACAACTTCATTTAAGACCCCGACGACGCTTTTTTGCCCCGATTATTTTTGCAATTATGCAAAGTAGCTGCTAGTTGAATACACTTCGTGCTTTGTGGTTGTTGTTCGCTCTTTGTTGTTGTTGTTGCTGCTGTTCATTGTCAATACGTGCACAAAGTTAAATATTAATAAATTTTTAATCAAAGCCTCGTCCGCCAACACGATTTCGAGTAACTCTGGACACATCAAGTCTGTGGTCAAGCATCAAAAATAAACCCCATTTACTTAACTTGACTTCTCACGTTCTGGCCATGCACATATACTTTGCCAAATTTGAGAAATTCTGCAGACCCTTTCGCAGGAAATTCATCAATATTATATGCCACATTGAGAATGGGTAGTGAGAGCAAAGGCAACGCCCTTGAGTAGCGCTGAACGAAGATGAACTATGCTCGTTGGGAAAGAACTTAAAAGTCTTTTTCATAATATGCACAGCCGAAAAAGTATTTTTATATATTCAATTTTAGATTTGAAGTAATCATAAGATTTAAGGTAAAAGATATAGAAGTCTGATATTATATAAGATCTTAAGCTTATATGTCTTATAAACTTAAGCTTCTATATCTCATAGTCTTTATCTATATATTATCCTGTATTATATAAGATTTCTATTATCGATTATATTATATTATATTAGACTTCTTCTTCCTATGTCAGCTAAAGATAAGAAAGATGTTTTAACTGCAACAAAAATTCGAAATTAGCTAAATAACTAAATGATATATAAGCTGTCTATAGCTACTATTTAATTGACATTAGTCATAAATAATTATATATAGATAGGACTCAGTGAAGTGCGCTTCTAAGCCACGCAAATACCTTAATATAATTCAATAAAAAATAATTTACAAAGAATAATGAAATAAATTCCATTTCATATTATGGCTGCTTTGCAGCGATTTAAGACAGCTTAATATTAGCCCAATAAACGCGTGTATTTATATCAATTGAAGCTTATTTCATTGCTGAACATATTAAAAGAAATTCCCATGCACACACACACACACACACACACACTGCAAGACTTCAGTCTGAAAATTGTCAGATTTAATTTTAGTCACATCATTACGTAACAGCTTTTGCGAGGAGGCTGAGATGAATTTTGCTCGTCTCGTCGCATTTAACAGGCTGAACGCCAAATGCAGGTTGCCAAGCAATTTTTACAGGTAGTACACAGATTCACACACACACACACACACACAAATTCATTCACATCGATCGTCTGAGTGGCGGCAGCTTTTGACTTTGTCCCCAGCTTCATACCAACTCCGTCGCCACGTGCTTTGCAGTTCACGTTTATTTGCATGAGAAAGAAATCACAGCACACACATGTCGCCGACAGACAGCCAGCGAGACAGCGAGACAGCGCGACAGTTGTGAAATCTTTGTAACCAAATTGTGCGCAAGAGCATAAAATCATCTTTTTATGTGCCGCACATACACTTAGCAGACACTGTTTGAGCTTTAAAAAAAAACAACAACAAAATCAAAGAGGAAAACTGCGCTTTAATTGCATTTACACAAGTTTGGTCTGTGACTAATTGATTGGAGCACTGCTGTAAGTGGCTGCAGCAGCTGCAGCTAAACTTCCCTCGCTGCTTCCTCCTTGTCTACTCATGCATATTGCATGAACAGCGAGCGCAGTAAGCTAAAGTACTACGAATTTACGACGCTGCATTACCTGCAGCTATCTGTAGCAGAGACACGGGCCAGGTGAGAGTGAGAGCTACTGCATTGACAACAAACAGAGAGCGAGAGAGGGGGAGGGGGAGGGAGAGGGTCGCTCGAAAAGCATGTCAAGTTGTGGCACATATAAAATTTATGCGCGCCTCACAAATGTTGTGCGACTTTCACGAAGGCAAAAAAAGGGCTGCGCACACGCACACGCACACGGCTCATAAATTTTTATTGTGTGGTAAAGATGGCCAAACAGCCGGAACCTCAAAAACCCCAAGCCACGCCCCCCTATACCCATACAGCCCGCAACATCTTTGCTGCTGCGTGCGGTCAGCAAAAGCAAAACAAAGCGAAAGCCAAGCTGGCCTTTACTACTATTTTTTTGGACGCACTCTGCGATGAAGTGCCAAATGGCTGCAGAGCAGGCAATAGAGAGCGACTGGGGGCGTGGCATGGGGTGAGAGATGTGAGGTTAGTAGCAATAGTAATGAAGCAGAGTGCGTTTGCCAGCCATTCAGCGCGAAATGAACTGACCTAGCAAAGGGCGGGCAGGGGCTCAGGCAAGCCACGTCCAGGACAGATGCCTGCTTCAGCTCAATGAGAAAATGCAGCAGCAACAGCAGCAGCAGAGGAGGGGAGGGGAGCCAACCATGCTATGTAGGTAGCTGTTGGAAAATAAATTCATTTCAGTGTCTCGCTGACGTATGGACGACGGATGCCTTGGCCTAGGACGGCACACAGGAAGTGTTATTTAAATGCAGGATATTGCATGCGGAAATTTATTATCATGTGGCATGACGTTCAAGAAAGCGCAAATATATATACATACATATAATACAAATATATATATATATATATATATATATATATATATATATATATATATATATCTACTATATGGTATATAGCATATATAAGGGACAGCGAGGCAGCCTTTGTTTGTGCATGCTCTAGAGCATGCGAATTTCTGAAATGTAATTAAAAGGCAACAATTTTCTTTATCCACACACACACACTCATGTGTAGAGAAAAATATTGTAAAGAATTGTCAGGAAGTTTAATTGAATTTTCAGCGCATAAATTAAAAAAGAAAGCAACAAAAAAAAAACACAAAAAGAAAGCTTTAAAATTTAATGGAAAACGGCTTATGAATAATGCAATTGGACTGCGCTATGACAATTGTCAACATCAAGTATTTATGAAGTGGAGTAAGATTTAATTGAGCTGCGTTTTACTTTTGATGTAGATTATGCCGTATATGTCTCCTCAAATACTCAGGGCAAATGAATGCATGGGGTATATTGGTTTCCTTGAACTGTATGCAACAAGCAGCAAAAGATGTGGCTAACTTCGGATGGTATTTCTATACCTGATGAGGATCAACTGCAGTCAAATTTTAAAGACTAAGGAATAAAGACTAAAGACTAAAGACTAAAGACTAAAGTCTAAAGACTAAAGACTAAAGACTAAAGACTAAAGACTAAAGACTAAAGACTAAAGACTAAAGACTAAAGACTAAAGACTAAAGACTAAAGACTAAAGACTAAAGACTAAAGACTAAAGACTAAAGACTAAAGACTAAAGACTAAAGACTAAAGACTAAAGACTAAAGACTAAAGACTAAAGACTAAAGACTAAAGACTAAAGACTAAAGACTAAAGACTAAAGACTAAAGACTAAAGACTAAAGGCCCTTATCGATTCATTGAAATTAATAAAAATCTTTAGCATACTTCGATTATTTATGCATATCTCTGACGTCTTATGAATTTATTATCATTCGCTATATAGATTCGTCTACAAATATATATATCGCTTCGATTTTCCGATACATGCCTTGTTTCCCTAAGGTCCCTAAGGTTGTGCAAGGTGGTCAGGGTATTTGCTAGTCGTGCACTTCCCACGAAGCTACCTTCTCTTTTTACGCTTCTATAGTCCAATTATTGTTGCTATTCTTACCAAGATGTTAAGATACAATATGCATATATATACTATAAATATTTATGCATATGAAACAACTTATGCTTAATTAAATTGCAAATTATTATTATTACTATTATGGAAATTATTTCCAAAAAAATAAAAAATACTATGGAAAAGCACATTTCAAGCAAATCAATTTCCGCCCGCGACTTTCATTGGAATTATTATGATATCAATTTTGATACGAGCACATGCATATATATATGGAGAGATATATCTACAATTTCAATTCAATTTTATGTTATTTTTTAAACTATTTACAAGCGCAACAAATTCTCAGTTGGTTTACATTTGTAGTGGCAATTGGAACTTATTTCAGCTATTGCCTTTTTGCACATGCAAATTTGCTTTTTATTGCATTGATTTTTTGTGTGTGGGGCAAACGCGTTAAAATTGCAAAATAAGCTGGCATTTAAATATTGCCAGACAGATGTATATGTATATTGACTATATCTATATACCAAGGTTTTTATATATATGTATATTTCTATAGTTTTTATGCATTACGTATACGCAATGTTTTACAGCGGAAAGGACAGACAGAGCAACAGCCACACGGTTGACTGGCTGCAGCGACAGTTAACTGTTTGTGTGTGTGTGTCTGTTTGTGTGTGCTTCCCGTCACTTGTTTACAATGTACGTAATTTGTTGCTGTGGTCAAAAAAATGTCGATTGCATTATTATTGAATAATTGAACAGTTGGGCTATGCATGTAGCCATGTCCAGAATGTGTGTGAATGTATTTAGAACTAAACTAATTACAAATGCGTATGGCATGTGTGAAATGTGTGCGTATACGTTATATTTATTGAACTAGCCGAGGGCAGAGCGAGCATAAAAGTTGGCAAAGCACAGGCGCAAAAGTTATAAATTATTTGCAATAGACTGATTGGCAAAAGCAATTGCAAAAGCGGGCAAAAACAATGGCCGGAGAGGGAGAGAGATGCTGTACACATAACAGCTGCAACCGCAACCAACAACAACAACAACAACAAAAACAAAAGGGGGAGAACTCGATATAGTCCGGGCAATGAAAGGCCTTTGCCGGGACATGGCAACAAGGCGCAAACACTCGAGTGCAAAGATAGAGAAAAATGGCGCATGAAATGAAGCGGAAATGGCGCAAAAAGGAACCCAGAGCTATCACACACACACACACACACACACAATCAGCTTGAATGGTTGAAAGGAGGCAGAGCACAAGCAGATTGGGAGCAGGCCTTGCTGCATAGCCACTTACAAAGCTGACCTAATATGTACATTAGTATCTTTGAATGCATGTGAACAACTGATAAATGTCTGGTCATGTTTGCCTTTCGCCCATTTATATAGACTATATATAAATATATATATGTGTGTTTGTGTGTGTGTGTGTGTGCGTTTGTGGCCTGTGAATGAAATCGAGCGTCGAATGAGAAATGCATGCAATTTATTTTATTTTATTTCAGTTTAGTTTAGTTTTAGTTTTTTCAGTTGGGGCTTCGTTTGAGCTGCTGCCCCTGAAAACGTTTCTCGTTTCGTTCGCATTTGAAATTGGCGAAGAAAAGGCAAAACGTTTTGCAAAACCGTTTTCAAAAGTGCACTTTGATAGGCCGAATAAATGCTGTATATTGATGGATATAAAAGCGAGGGTTGCTAAAGCAATTGTTTGACAGAAAATACTAATTTAATTAGTAGAGAAAAAGACTTAACAATTTAAAAAAATGCAGACCTTCAAATGGAATACAATAAAATTTATTTCATTTTATAAAAAATTTAAAATAAATTTATAAATAATCAAATAATAAGAATGGGAAAATAAAGTAAGAATTAATTAATAACAAGAGTAGTATAAATTAAAAATTAAACTAAAAAGAGAATACAAATGAAACAAAAAATAAGAAAATAATAGAGCAAGAATAAAAATATAACAAAATAAATACATATTTTATATAGTTTAAAAAAGTTAAAAAATCAAAATAAAAAAAATTAAAAATATTTATTTCTTTTCTTATTTTGCTAATTTAAATTACAAATATAATTATGATATAAACAAACATGTATATAACATTGAAAAATATAAAAATATACAAAATTTGAAGCGTGATAATTATAACTAAAAATATTTTAAGACAAATAAAATTATAAAAGAAAAAAATATGCTTATAAAATAAAAAATAATAAAAAAATAAATAAACTTTTAAACAAAAACAAATATATTAATAAATAGAAATTATGATCAAATAATAGAATTTGTTTTTTTTTCTTCTAAATTAATAAACAAACTTCAATAAAGAATATCATAGAAAATGCTAATCAATTAAATTAGAAAATTAGTAACTTATACCTTAGTATACCTCAGTCTATCAAATAGACATTTATTTCTACACTTTTCAACAAAAACAAATGAACTTTTGTGAGCACAGAGGCAGGGGCAAGCTTGTAGTTCAACAAAGAACAGTGCAAATGCTAATGCATGTGTAGCTTAAAGGCCAAGCTGCATAAATATGCGATAAGCTATAAAAAGCGACACACACACACACACACACACACACTGTTATAGCTATGCACATGCATAATAAATGCAGTCACAGTGGCTCGCGCTGCTGCTCAACTACTTACTAGCCAACCGCAACAAGTGCACTCGGCAGCTGCATAGCCACAGTCACACACGCATACATGTGTATATATAAATACACACACGCACACACACATATAGAGTTCTACTGACATGTAGACAGGTGTGCATTTAAATGACATGTGTCGTCTTCACACTCAAATGCACTTCAAACGCGCGCGCCGCACGTTTGCAACTGCCCAAGCCCGGGCCCAGGCCCAGGCCCAGTTCAGCCCTTAAGCCCGCCCACAGCAAAGCAGCTCCCAAATACCCTTGCTGCATGCCACTTTGCAACCGCAGCACATATAGCCACAGTGTGCGAGTGTGTGTGTTGCCTTGAAAACTCATGGCTGACATAAACTTCCGCATTAAATCGACTTTGAACTTGAAAATGTTTAGTTACAGGGACGCTGCCTATACATGCACACATACACACATACACTTACTTATACTTACAATACATAAAGCGTTACAGTTGCTGTTCTAGTTGTTGTTTTCGCTGTCATTTGAAGGTTAAAGCGCTCAGCTAGCAATTTGCTTTTAATATTTAAACATGCAAAATTATTGCAACAAAATGTCGGCAAAGTTAAAGGTATGTGGGCGTGTATGTGAGTGTATCTATGTGTGTGTGTATTTGTGTTAAATCAGTGCACAGCCAAAGTCTTTGCACGTGCACGAACGCAAGGTAAATCGACAGCTCTGCAAAGTATGCTACGTTTTTTGTAGCTTGTTTAGTCGAACGGAGCTACTCAAAAGCGAATACGATTGCCAATCAACTCAGGACTTGTTGTGCCACATGAATACGTAAAAAGAGAGAGAGAGAGAGAGACAGACGGGGGAGTGAGAGTGAGAGAGAGAAGAAGCACGGGTAACAGGTATGGCAAAGTACATGTGTTTTGTGTGCTAACTAATGCCAACTTTTAATGAGCTCCTTGCCTGAAAGTGAAGCTGCAATTGAGACGATGCAACAGCAAATAGCAAACAGCAAACGGCAAATGGCAAACAGAAAACTGCAAGCTGCAACTGCAACAGCAGCAGCAGCATCTGCATCTGCAACTACCTTCATTTTGCTGTATTTAACTTGATGATGCTGTATAATTAGCAGTTGGCGACGCTTCTAAAACTAAACTCAAATCCAAACTTGCATATTAATTGGCTGCCAAATGCACAAAATGCATCAAACGAGAAGCCCAATTAAAACATAGCCGGAGGAAAATTCACAAAAAATTTATTTATGCAAAATGTGTCGACTGCAGCTGGCAGCAGCACAGCTGCAACTGAATATGATTTCAATTTCAAATGCATTTTCTAAGTTTTTTTTTTTTTTCATTTTATTTTGAAAAAGTTAAAAGTGTAATTAGAAGTAACTTTCATAATTGAGTTGCTCGCTTAGGCAACTGAAAATGAAATTTTGGTCGCTTTTTTGTATTTATTGTATTTCTCCGTGTTCATGAGTGTTTTAAGCAGCCAAAGTTTGTTGTGGGCAAATATAGTCATATACATATTTATCAACCCATTAGGCTTTGTCCCAGCATTTATTCAGCTATCTATAAGATTTTTCATAAATATATCAGGTTGCAGATGCCTATGTAACAGCTTATATCCTTTCATATATATTTTTTACTATTTTTTGACCAGCCAGATCTGACTATCTATCTGAATGTCTATCTGCCAGTTCAACTTTACGCAACTATTTAGTTTCTTCTGTCTGTCATCTGACTGCCTTTCAGTCAGCTGCTTTGCCTATAGGAATTCATCTCTCTATATCTTACTCAATTTGGCTCTCTGTTTCAGTATTCCCTGCTTTGTGTCTGTCTTTCCCTCTATCATTTTGTATGCTTCTCCTGCAACTAGCTGTCTGTCTCTCTCGCTCTCTCTCTATTTCTTCTTCACCTCCCACTTTTCATCTCTTCTTCTCTTTCTCTCTATTTCTGTCCTTCACCACACACATTTCATCTGTCTCTGGAACTCGATCTCTCCTTCTCCACACACTCTTCACCTGTATCTGTCTCACCCTCCTTTTAGTCCCACTCTTAATATGTCTCTCTTTCTCTCGACTCTCTAGGCCTATCTCTCTCTCACTTTCTGGCACTCTCATTCTCCCTCTCTCTCTCTCTTTCTATGTTGCTTTTCTTCTTTTCTATCGTTCTCACTCTGCGTCTCTCTCTCTCTCTCTCTCTCTCTCTCTCTCTCTCTCTCTCTCTCTCTCTCTCTCTCTGTCTGTGTACCCTTTCCACCTGTGTCTTCCCACTATCTCTCTTACTGTCGCTTTCACTCTCCCACTGTCTCTGTCTACCTTTCCTTCACCGCATCTCATCCATTTAGCTCTGTTCTTATCCACTTCACCATAAATTCATTTACGGCAATTACTTTAAAAGGCATTCAAAATATATATCACACTTGCTAATTGCCTTAGTTAACCATGCAGCCATGCAGATCACATAAATCTTTAGGGGCTATAGTAACTATTTTTTATAGAGTTTACCTCAGCATGTAGAGGAGCAGACAGAGTGGGGCAAACAAAGCGCCTTTGTTGCCGCAGTCGGGGCTAGCCTTATGTGAGCTATAAACCAAGCGATAGACGGCACTCGCATTACGCATGCAACATTTTCGCGACGCGTTTATGGCGCCGCAATATATACCATATAAGCACATAAATAGTTGTATATATATATATATGTATGTATAAACTATATAAGTATTATATACGATACAGTTACAGTTACTAGCCTGCACACACAGGGAGAAGACACACATAAGGCATGCGTTGACATTTTACTACGCTTGCCGTTGTGCAGCTCTTGGCTTCTACTATTTTATGTTTCTCACATTTTTATGCCCTACACTCATTGAAATTGCTTGAAATAGGGTATATTGATTGCGTGCTGGTATAGGAGTGTGGGTAGGGAACATAGGTAGGCATGGACATAAGCGCTAGATGCTGTTAAGATTCATTTTCAGCCTTGGCACAACTCGAAGACTAAAGGAACGAAAGAGATAAAAATTGGTATATAAAATTGAACTGAGTTTGGATACATAGCAAATATATGCTCTTTGCTTTAAGTACGGTATTCTGCTAGTTAAAAGGGGTATTTCCTAGTCTTTAATACCAACTGAGTTGTTTTAACTTAATTTTTACTTGAATATGAATAGTTTTTCCTGTATATCTTTATATATCTTTATCTAAATCTGCCAAAACTGACTAAAAGACTTGGTTTTTGCAGCATCGCTCGAGAACTATAAAAGCTTGAAACAAAATATTCTGTGTATGTATACTTCTAAGGCACATACAGATTAGAAGCATTTACTTTTTTGAATACCTCATTTAATTACCGAGATATACTAGTTTTAGGACAGTTATTAGTCTGCCTTTAGCATAACGCGAAGACTATCAAAGCAAGAGATTGAATATTAAGTATATATACTCTTTCGAGGCATATATACAATATAAATATTTTCTTTTTTAAATACCGCTTACCATACCGCAGATAACCAAGTAGAGTACTTACTAGTCCGCACTCTCCAGTCGAATACTCTTACTTACTGCTTACTTGCTTGCGTTTTTTATGCGTTTTAAATTTATTTCATTGCTGCAGAGAGCTGCCGCTAGCGATGGCGCCTGTCGCACGCACGCAAACTTCCGGCCACACATACATATATTTGTGTGTGTGTGTGTAGAGGGGGAGGGCAAGGCGGAGACTGCGCCTGCGACTGGCTTTTAACTGAGAAATGAAAACAAGTTGCGTGCCCGTCTTCATTTTTATTTATCGCGCAAAGTGATTGTGTGTAATTGCAAAAATTGCGTTAAATTATTTAACAAGCAAATGTGGAAGAAGAAATATTCAAATTCATTTACACTTTACGCTCGATGTGCAGGAAATTGATATATATGCAATAAATTGTGTAGACTTTGTGTAGAGCGGCTACAGGAAATTATTTAGCTGTAAAATATTCGAATTTCGATAGCTAAAGAACAAATTTATTCTAATTGAAATTTTCATTTGCAGCTGTGCGAATGCATGCGGTTTAATGCGGGCCGTATTGGCCCACGCTCACATCAAGTCCACATCAACAACAACAATAACAACTAGAGAGTGGAGTGGAGTGAAGTTATGCTGCTGACGGATGTGAAATTCACTTTGAGGATATGAAAATAGCGCATAAACGAGCCATAACACATGCGAACAAACGGAAGAGCTTAAAAGGAGTGCAAAAAAGAGGAAAAGAACAGGCAGAGCTTGGCAACACATATACAACACTGCCAGTACAACAGCAACAATAACAACAACAACAATAGCAGCGCAAAGTTGTCAAAAGAAAAGTGAAAGCCGAAAACTGTAAAAGAGACTTCGTGTAAACACTCAAAAGCTCGTTAACAGAATACATCCTGCCTGTGCCTGACTGCCTACATCTGCCCTCTCCCTCCCCCTCTCTCTCTCTCTCAGTGTATGTGTGTGTGGAAGCGTGTATCATCATCATGTACGTACAACAGCAACGACTAAGCCGTCTGAGTAGCTCCAACTGTCGCCTCTGCCCGACCATTGCCATTGCCACTGCCTAGTCGCACAGTCGCGCTTCCGCTTCCGTCTACGCTCACTCGGCTCATTTCCGCTGCGGCTGCAATTAAGCCAACTACCCACTAACCTGCAACAAAACAGCCAAAACAAAAACTACAACTGCAATAAAAATGGCGCGCGCGACCAACTTTAATGGTAGGTAGCAGAAACACAAACAAAAGTAAAAAAAAACACTAAGTTAACCATAAGTAGCTGCAGCTAAATGCATGAAATAAAAAGTTTAAAATATTTAAAGCCAGCTGCAGCTCATTAAATTAAGTTACATTTACTTGAATATTTTTTTTAAAACATTTTACCTCATTAGCTACAGGTAGTAAGGAAGAGTCGAGAGTGCATGACTAGCAAATACCGAACCCTGCGCGCAGCTGCTTTTGTCATCATATGACACTTTTTTCCTAGCAGCAAGCTATACCTACAGACACGCATTAGCTCCAGCTCTGCTTAATGCGCAGCGGCTGAGCTTGAGCGAAATTAGTTATTGAAGAACTTTGAACTTTGTACGAGATGAACTTTCTTATGCAAATTTTAGAGCATATTAATGACATTCAGATGTGACTCTTTGCCGAAGCACAAGGCTCTGCTATTTAAAATAAATATTTGAGGAAGGCATCAAACAGCAAAAATTGCCAGATCTATGTATTTCTTATAGCAGTCTACATAATATATAATATCTGACTATCGAGTATTAGGTGCGAGGGAAATCATATAAATTTCAAGCCTCTGTCTTTTGTGGCTTTCGAGATCACAGCGTTTATATGAACAGACAGACAGACATGTCTAGGCCAACTCAGCTTGATGCTCTAATCAAGAATATATATACTTTATGGAGTCCGCCAAGGCGCTTTCTGCCTGCTACAAACATATTATACTCTGTATAAGCATTTTCATTAGCTTCAGCGTTTAAGAAGGGAAGAGAAAGCTTCACTCTGTCAGAGTATCTAATGCAGTGCCTTACTCAACTTCATTTTTTTAAAGTTATAAAACATTTAAACCAAAAAAATGTTAATAAGCGCAAGCTAAAGTGAAGCAGCGCTGCTAAATCTCATCGTCTCTTGCTAATCAAGTACAATTTGCATTGCAGACGCACTGGACTACATCTACATAGCGAATAGCATGAATAACAAGGCCTATCTGATAGCCGACCCGCAGCCCGATGAGCCCGTCGTTGCGCCTGAACAGGAGGAGGAGGAGGAGGAGCTAAATGGCGGCGACAGCAATAACAACAATCAATACTATAATGATGGCGACTTTCAGAATACGGCAGCAGCAGCAGCAGCTGTTGCAACTGCCGCTGCCTTGGAGAATAGTGCGAGCAGCAGTTCGACTGGCTTCCCCAGCCCCAACAGTTCACCTGGCTCGCCGCTGGCCACCGCAGCGCTGGCAGCAGCTGCGGCCAGCGCCTCGGTGGCAGCGGCTGCAGCGCGCATAACAGCCAAGGCAGCACATCGAGCATTGGGCAGCAAAACGGCCATCGAGCTGATCGATGCCGATGGCAGCAAAAGTACGGACAATAATTATACGAATGTGGCTGTCGGTCTAGGAGCAATGCTACTCAACGATACGCTGCTGCTCGAGGGCATGGGCAATGAGACGGGCGGTTTGAGCATCTTTGGCGATTTAGTGAATGGCAGCGGGCAGCTGTTAAATGGCAGCGCAGCGATCAATGTCACAGCCAGCAAAGTGGCCGAGGATGACTTCACGCAGCTGCTACGCATGGCCATCACGACAGTGCTGCTCGGTCTGATGATACTCGTCACGATAATTGGTAAGTCCTCCGGCAGTGGCCAGCCATAAAATGTTGTGAAAACATGGAAAGCTCATTAGGGCGCATAAGGCCAATGCGTAAGCCAAAGCTGTAGCCTAAACATAGACATAATTATTTGCGCCACAGACAATAAATGCCATGGACTTCAGTCTCAGGCACGCGCGCGTGCCAACAAATCCGACGCGCCATACCAATGGGGAATATGGCAAACAATTCAATAAGGCAAGCCAAATGACAGCAGCAGCAGCAGCCGTTGGGGTTGTGGGCGAGGGGAGACGGTGGCACATCAAGTGCTTCCAAGATTTTTGCGCCTGTTCAGCATTTTCGGCTCAGTTGCAGATAATAAAATACGCGTAACTGATATTTATGGCTGCTTCCGAGCCATTGTATATTATTTATTATTTGATTTTATTATACAACAGCAACAACAAGAACAATAACAATAGGAAAAGCTCTCGTTATTAATAAGGCTTCGCTTTGTTGTTGCGCAACATTCATTACACGCATTTAGCCATAAATCCAAAGGCAAACAGAAGACAAAATCTAAGCGCCACATTTAACTAGGCCAAGGCAGCGACAGGCTTGACGTATTCAAAATGACAGACAATCAATCAATCAATCACAGTTTCACAGCCCAACAACACCAATTTTTGTAAAACGCAAAAACATTCAGACGAAAAAACAGCAGCAACAACCAAATAGGCAAACAAACAGCAGGCAGCAGGCAACAGTAACTCGAATTGATTTCATTAATTTAAGTAGATTTCATTTTCGTTACGTTTAAACACGCCTCGCCAAAGTCAACAGCCCAAAAGCATAAAAATCTAAATATCGCGCCCTACAAAGTATGCTACACTTTTTTGCGCCACATTTGCTCTAGGCGCATTCACTTATTTGTGCATATCCTGTACGATTTAGTATGGGGTATATCGATTTTGCGATAGGCTATGTTTTGCAGCTAAGGAAAAAGCAGAAGTTCTATAACATTAGATAGAGAATGCTAACTTAATAACTAGTTAGCCTGAGGGTCGTCGCATATCAATAGTAAAAATACCCTATAAACTTTTGTGAGTGCTTAAAGCGGAAAACATGTCACAGAGAAAATGTGAGTGAGACAGAAGCAACAAAATATATCAATTTTTAAACAAAATGATGATGGGGTGAGGCGCACAATCGTGCCCTTAAAGGTATGCAATACTTTTTGAAGCACAAATTTCTTTGGCTCTGTTCACATATTTATGAATAATCTGAATAGTTAAACAGCTTATATGGGTTATTAGTAAGGCTAGAGAAAGCATGCAGCATACAAAAAAATTTTATAAAAACATTGAACGAAATGATGATGGATATGAATGTGTAAGCAAAATCAGGATAGATAAATCAATATTCTGACATTTTAAACATAACTGGAAGATGAACAGATATTTGCTTTTAAATGAGAGGAAGTTGCTTAAAAACAAGCCAAGCACAACAGGAATTGGAAATTATGCTATGAATATAGCCTTTAATTCTACTCGCACTACCTACTCTCTAGCTATCAATCAAAGTCAATCAATCTACCAACTCAGCAATCTACCTGCTCAGGGTATTTGCTAGTCTAACACTCCCAGCAGGATGCACTTCTGCTTGTTTTGACTTTTACTGCTCTCTTCTGGCATTCATTTTGATTTGCTTCTAATTTGTGTGTGTTTTTTTATATTTATTTTCTCTTTTATAGTTTTAGCTTGGCGCCTCGCTCGCTTTCACACTAAGCGTTGCCATTTCCATTCTCACTCTCATTTTCATTCTGGGTTTTCACTTTTGCACATTTTCGTTTCTCGTTTTCATTTTTATTCTGATTTCATTTGAGTTTTCCTCACTTTTGAACTTGGCAGTGGTTGCATTTGCTTTGAATGCTGTTTTGAGTGCCAGCATTTAGCATTTTGCATATAAAAGGAAATGCTAATGAGCTCTAATGCTAATTTCCCAAGCAGCCAACAAGAAAACTAGGCGAAATGTGAAATTGTGAAATGTGAAAACACAAAATCCTATCCAATGGCTGCTCTATTTGCGAGTGAGCTAAAAGAAAATAATATGTAAGAAAACACTACCAAATGAAATAAAACGACAACGGCCGCTGACCCAATTGAAAGCAAGTCGCAGGCTTAACTGACTGCACAATACTCGTTCACTGCAACTAAATTTTGTATTTATAAATATCAACATTTTTGGATTCACAACTCTAGATCTAGAGCGTACCAACAGGGCTTTAACTGATAGAATTTTTGATCGTCGTATTAAAACTATGTGAAACTCAAACTACTCCCAAGTTTAATTTATATATCATTGTTGCTCAGTCAAAGAGACGCACTACTTGAGGCTATTCATACTTCATTCATGCATTCATATAAACTTCATTCACTTCGTGAGCGAGCATCAAAATGGCTTGAATAGTGGGTTGTTCTAGATATGGTTGGCGTTTGCTTTTTAAACGACTTTAAATGGTCGTTTAAATAGCATCAAAGGTACGAAGAATTTAATTCAGATTTCATTCTAATCTAATAGAAAAACTAACTTCGGCTTATATATAAAAAAAATGTTTATTTCATAAATTAAATTAAAGCAATTACTTACATCATTTATTTATTAAACCAATGCCCAATGCTGAGTAGTGCTAAAGCTCGTTTCTGTTTTACCAACGGCAAGCAAAATTTAAATACATTTTTATTAGTTAGAATTTTCTTTATTAGTTATAAATTTAAATTGATTTTATTTGTTATATTGATTAATACAATTTCAATTCATATATAAATCTCAATTCTATTTACATAAACAATTAATTTATAATAAAATCAGTTCTTTTCATTATTTGCCTTTTTAATTAAAAAATCAACTGGCTTTAGCCTATGTGAAGTGTGCATTTAATTACTTTTCAGTTTGTTAATCAATTGAAACATTCTTCAAAATCATTTAATTTTAATTGATTTAATTTTGATGTTTTATTTGATTTTATTTATTTTGATTTATATTTTTAATGTGTTTCCACAAAGTTCAATGTGAAATCAAAATAAATTAAATTTGCTTTAATAGTATAATATTAGTTATCAACTTCAGATTCAATTTAAACTTCAACACCTTAAAAATAGAAAGCAAAAGAAATGAAATGAAAAATAAATTAAATATATTTTTTCCTTATAATATATATTTTCTTAACTATTTTTTTAAAGACTAAGATTCGAAGAATAATTATATAAATATTACTTATATATTTTTTTTTTAATTTTTAAATTTTGAGTAACCACTACTATTTTTTTGAACCCCTAGATTTTGATTCGCATAGCAAAAACATAATTTATAAAAAATATGTTCCTCTCAATATTTTTCGTGTAATTATATTATCCAAGATTTGTGGTCAGAAGCACTACCAATTTTTTGAATACAGATTTGTATATAGAACCTATTTTGTATCTTGGCAACAAGCCTAAAACTTCATATATATATAACTATTTATATATAGTAAAGCCACGTTAGGTTCACCTAGCATTGCTTTGGCTTTGGCTTGAGCTGACAACTTTAAGCGTCACCTCCCAGCAGCAGCAACAGCAACGTGCAGGTGAGGGACAGCGAGCGAGACCCTCGGCCTGAGTTCACTTTGACACTGAAGTGTCTAATTGCATGTGTTCCTTTGTCGTTGCACCTGACAGGTGTCCGTGTGTGTCACTGTGTGTTGCTATGTGCCACAAATTGCATGTCTTGGGCGCAATTCTTTTGCTGCAGCTTTCAAGTGTGCCACAAGTAGTTTTGACAGCGGACGCAAAAAAATATTGTATATATATATATATATATCTATCTATATATATATATATAGACAGCTTCCAGTCTGCCATCAAAGGTGGCGCCAGTGTTGGCTGTCAATTGTGCCACGCCCACGCAGTAAAAAGGAAGCAGGGCGCTTTGGGGGCAAAAAGTTTACGACAACGCGATTAGCTCATGTCGTTTATTTTGGCTTTTGTGAACTTTTGTCGGCGTCGGCTCAACTGCAACAGAATGTGGCAAGCGCAAAGAGAGGGGCGCCACGCGTGGCATAGCAAAACTACGTTGGCAATTGTGCACTGATATTCGGTTACAGTGAGCGCGCCCTTCCTCTTGTTCTCTCTCTTTCTCTCTCTTTCTCTCTCTGCCTCTCTCTGTCTCTCTCATTGTCTGCCTCTTTAAATGTGTTATAATGCAGCAGCTCAGCGAGCTTCAAGCAGCAGCCAAGTTTAATAAGATTCCCATTTCGTTTGGCCACACGGCTCTGCGGCACAGAACTTTCGTAATTCTCACAAACTTTATTCCGTTCGTTTGAGTTTCGTTTTCATTACACACTTACGCGAGGTTATTGTGACTATGCCATGGAATATGTAACTGGCCGGGAAAGAGTTTAGTGTAAAATATGTTGACGAGTCTTAAGCTGAATCTATTGGATATAGAGACATATATTAACTATGCTTAAGTTGTACGCTATCCTAGATCTAGCTTTAGGTTAGAGTCTGCTTTAGCACAAAGCTTAGCTCACAAAACTCAGCTTTAGATCAATTCTAGATCTAGCTTTAGGTATTTTTGCTTGCATTATACTAGCTTTAACTTAAAGATTTCAATCAGAAATAAATGTAATTTTTATAAATTTCAACGTAAGTGTATTTCACATTCGCTTCGTTTATTCGCTCAATTTATTTTCATTTTAATTTTGCTTCAGGTTTACGTATATTCGTATTTTACCATTCGACTTATTTTACTTTCGACTTTGGTTTCGGTTTGCAGCTGCGCTTAAATTTGACTTGCCAACGTACTTAATTGAATTGAAAACTTTGCGCTCAAGTCAATTTTCGCAATTAGTTCGCTGAACAGCAGCAGCAGCAGCAGCAGCTTCATCTACTGGCAACAGTTCGTGCAGCTGTCATTGGCATTTCCTCTCTATATCTCTCTATCCCTCTCTATCTCTCTCTAAAGAATTAGTACAACTTCTTCAACAATTGCAGGCAACGTCTTTGTGATAGCTGCCATTATACTGGAGCGCAATCTACAGAATGTGGCCAACTATCTGGTTGCCTCACTGGCCGTGGCTGATCTATTTGTGGCCTGCCTCGTGATGCCCCTTGGCGCCGTCTATGAGGTGAGTACGAAGCCCCTTAACTTAAATGAGGATAAATTAGTCCCTCATGTTGATAGCTAATTAAGTTGCTTAAGAGGTTTTAGCTGTTAACTTCAAACTCAAATTTGAGCATGGCCAAGACTGTAAAAGCTTAGCGTGATTAGTTTTCAACGAAAACTATCGATTAAATCATCGATGCATCCGAGACATGTATTATTTTAGGGCTTTCAATAATTGAAAAATCAATATAATTAAAACTAAAAGTCAAATTTCTCGTATGAAAGTTTCTAGAGTATTGGCTTTATAGGGCACATGAAAAAAGTATCGATAACAAGCTGTTGTCTATCGATAACAAATCGATAAATTCGATATCAAATCGAATATCAACGATTAAATATTATCGATAGCTCATAATGAAGGAATTCTGAAACTTAGCATTCGTTTATCGAAACTCATTTCTTTATCGATTATTAAGCAGCACTACAAAACAGGCTTTCATTAAGCAGTAGCTAAACGTAACGTAACGTAAGCCTTGCTACTACGACAAAAGCTTGAGACACACATTCAACGAATGTACGATACGCTCAATTGTCGTCCTGCCCAGCGGGACGAAGGCTTTGGCCATTTAAGGACAGTGCAATCGTTGCCTGCGCAGTTATTAGATGACATTATGGTCAGGCCTCGCTTGAACTCCTCCCCAGCGTGACATCAATTTTAATAAGCCATCAACTTTTATTGTCTTTTTCACTGGCACTTGGAGACCCCAAGCCGTAACTTTGTGTGCCCTCTCACTCACACTTTCTTTCTCACCCTCTCCCTCTCTGCTTATCTCACTCACAGATCAGCCAAGGCTGGATACTTGGGCCGGAGCTATGCGACATTTGGACCTCATGCGATGTGCTCTGCTGCACGGCATCCATTTTGCATCTAGTTGCCATTGCTGTCGATCGGTATGTAATTACATTAAGAGAAACTTTCCCAAAAAAAAAAAAACAGATGTAAAAATCAACACATTTTGATAAACGACCCACAAAATCCACTTGTAAGCGACGTGTAAAACAAGGCTGGGTACAATTTTTAGATGGGGAACCAAAAGAAAAACTTGGCTGTATTCTGTCAATATGTGGACGATTATGTGTGTGTGCCTCTGTGTGTGTGAGCTGAGCAAATCAATCAATCAAGTTTTTAGCATGTCAAATCTCTTTACAAATCCACTTGGCAACAAAACGAAACGCACATTAAGACACATAGCAAAAGAATAAATAAAGCAAAGGATGGGAATACGTGCAAGCACTTGAGTAATGTGCAGGAGATATTGAAGATGCCCTAGATAAATATTTTTAGAATTCATCAAATTAGGAGAAAGGGTCAAAGCAAATATTTCTAAGTTGTCAGAGCAACAGCAAAATGTGTATGAAAAAGTGTAAAAGAAAAATATTTAAAATTTTTGGCTGTTCTACAGAGAAAAAATATATTTCTAGAAATTTTTGCAGTTGATACAATAAAAAAATTCTATCATATATAAAAATTATAATAAGAATAAATATTTACGAATATAAATTTTGAGGTAAAAATTATTTTAAAATTTTTGACAAATGCTTAAATAGTAATTAATATATTTATTTCTTATTTTCAAGCTGAAAGCATAAATTTTCAATTTGCAATTTGCAATTTGAAAAAAATTTTATTAATTCCATTTTATTTGACTTTTTCAATGCTGATAACAAACAGAAATTATAATTTAAATTGCGAGCAACAATGCTTTTATAATTTTCTAAATTTAAGTTTTAAATTATTCCACGAAATAATAATTTATTTACATATTCTATCCATTGTTGTTCTACAAACAAATATTTTCTATAAAAAGGCAATGCAAAGCCTTAAAATCCTTTAAAATTTGTTGTGATATTTTCAAATATAATTGAAGTTATTATTAGCTTTGCCCTGGCTTAGCTATTTTATTTAGAGACTTGCTGTGCCATAATGTGAAATGCGATTTCCATTCAAAACCAATTCACAAAACCATTCACAGTGAGCAGCCAGCTGTTGTTCACAAACGATGTGCCCAGCAACCAGAAACCGCGTCCGACTGTCGCACAGCTCAAAACCAGTGCGTGCGACTGTGCGTATGTGTGTGTGTGTGTGCCGTTAATATGCTTAGCCATTTAGGGTTGACAAAGCCATAGGCTGTGTTTACGCCTGCCTGCCTGCGTGCCTGCCTGCCGGCCATTTCGCCTCATGCCACATTATGGCTATATCAATTTAAAATAAATTCTCACTTATTGAAGCGTATGGGGCATGTGGCATGCCTCGCTGCATATCATCAATCAATTTGCTGCAAACATTTCAATCAATCAATCGTATTGAGTGGAGCGACAACACACTCCTGCCGCACCCCACCTCGAACACTACAAACGGTAAATGAAATGAATTCCATTTGCAGGCTATGAAAAGCAAATCTAATGCCCAATCGGCATTAAGTTGGATTTTTGTGGGTGCCTGGCATATTCATTAGGCGAAGTGCTCAAGGCAATGCCTCAATGTCAGCTAATTTCAGCTGCAGTTGACGACAATAGTGCTACGAATAGGGCATAAAAAAAGTAAATATATAAGTATGCTTGGCACACTTAACTGCACGCTGGCGCACGTCGCGTATACGTAATGTGCGCACAAATGAATGCAATGGGCCGCAGCAGCAGTAGCAGTTGCTGTGCATTTAATGAACACTTAGCGAACCCCAAATTAGCAGCAGTTGCAGCAGCGCCTGAGCCCTGAGCCGTAATTTGTAGCCCCGTGCCACGTGGCGTATACGCAATGCAATATTGTTCGCTCTTGCACTTGACTGCTGTTGGAATTTCACAATTTTCATTGAACAACATGTCATTGGGTCATTAATTGGCTAAGCTGCGGGTCAAAATGTGTGCCCAAATTATTTGGTGGTTTCAATTAGCGCAGCCAGCCAGAAAAACAAAGCAGCAGCAGCAGCACCGTCAGCCGCAGCCGCAGCACCAAACCAACAATAAATTATGTAAAATACAATACAAACAAACACACACACACACACACACACTCGTATACATTTGCAGCAAATTGCATTTATTTTTTAGTTACGCACAGGCAATTTCAATTATGCTTATGCCCACGCGGCGTATACGCATTTTAGTTGCAGCTCATTAAAACTAAGCCATGGATTTGTAAATTGTTATTAGTTTTGCACTAATTGATGCAGCTATCTATTTATTCATCTGGCTGCGGGCTAACGCTATTTCAAAATTTAAATATTTTAAAAAATATGCAATTTTATATTGATATTTAGTGGGCGTAGCCTAATGAATTAAACTTCTTATGAGTGTGTGTTGATAGTTGAGCATATTGAAGATAATATCTATAGAGTCAAAGTATCAAAGTGTACACACTTAAGAACATAAAGCTTAAGCAAAGTCTCATGCCCACTTCTCTAGCCTAATCAACTAATTTGTAATTGCTAGCAGATCTCAGCTAGCCAGCTGGCTGCTGCTCTGTCTTACCTGCTTGCATATAGTTAGTTGCTCTCATAACTTGTTTGGTTTCTCACAGGCTTATATGGCTGGACTGGTATTTGCCTATTGCCATCATTTTGGCGCTGATTTGGCTGTCAATTGGGCAAATTGAAATGCTGGCTGTGCCCGAAATTGCCTGTCAATAAATAAAGCCAAGTGATGCTTAGATTTCGCATGCATATCAATCAGTGGCATTCAGTTGAAATTGCCCAGGCTCAGGGCTCAGGGCTCAGGGCAGTCTAAGGCTCATTTTTGCCACGGTCTTTGCCTGTCAGCTGGACGCCAAGAAATTGAAGATGCTGGCATTGGAGTGGAGCGAGGGCTGGCCCTATTTCATATTATGATGAGCGCCACTCAAAAGTATGCAAATGAGCTGCATGACAGCTACGTTTCTGCCTGAATGGCAACTCATTGTGTGGGGCGGCACAAAGCAGGGCTGAGTGCTTGCGCCATGATGAAACAATTACGAGAAAATGCCCTGGACTTCCTGCGAGCCAGGCCATAATATACTTTACGAGTATTTGCTAGTTGTCACTTGATATTTAAAATAGAATTCAAAGCCAGCTTTTACTTATCAGCAAACGGAATGAAAATTAATGTGCTTTTAAGCAAGAAGACTCGCCTGCGTGTGAATGCCGCCGCCTGCGCCTTCGCCTTGGCCCCCGCCTTCGGCTTCGCCTGCGCCATTTACTTGTTGTCAAGCGTCTGTACATTAATAAATTAAGTTTGTCAAACGATTGTTGGCTTGCCCTTTGGGCTGTTGGCTGTTGCGCCCGCATGATAAATAGTTGCTGGAAATTCGACTACAATAATAATAATATTTGCAAGTATTTGTCGTTACCAACCAGCAGCAGCAGCAGCAGCAGCCGACTCGTTGACAGGCAAACAGTCGACGACAGCCATCTTCAAGCCTAACTACCCAAGCCAAGCTATACAGCTCCAACTCCAACTCCAAATCCTACTCCACCTTCAACTTCAACTTCAACTCCAACTCAAACTCCTTCTGCTGCTGTTGCTGCCTCTCAACGTTGGAACATTCGCAACGTTGCCAAGTTCATTTTCCATGTCAGTAATTTTTAAGCAATTAAGACAAAGTGCCAACAATATTTACGAAACTGCGAGACAAGAAATAGCAGCAGCAGCAGCAGCAGCAACAACAACAACAGCAGCCAGTGAAACTCATGTCCAGCGCACGGCAAAAACCCCAAAAAATACTATGAACACAATAAAAGCCTATGGCACGATGTCGTTTACAAGCGGAAGCGCCAAAAGTTGTGCAGAACAACTGTAGGGGAAGACTAAAGGATGCTCTGTAAACTAGATTTCAAGGCAAACATTGATCAATTCTTAAGCTAATCGGACTTTATAACAAGTTTTACAGATCTAACCCATTTAATGTTCGAGTTAAACAGCGAAACAAATTTGAACATTAAATTTTTGGGCTTGAGATACTGCAAAAAGATTTTCAAACTACTTTTATTTGATATTAATGAAAATATTAATGAGCACTCAAAGCTTTGGCTTTTAAAGTTTTCGAGTTAGGCCAAAATCACTAACAGAAGAAGATCAGCTAAGCCTGCTACATATACCTGTTCGGAGCTAATACACTCTGCTTTAACCAACTGCCATGTGTTTAGGGTATAAACAACAACAACTATTCTAGGAGCAACAGAAAATGGCGCATGGTCATTAATCTTTATGCCTTTCGCTGGCTGCTGTCACTGCTGCGGCTGCTCTTGCTGTTGCTGTTGCTGCTGTTGCTGCTGTCGATGGCGCTGTCAATGCCAAAATATATGCACATACAGAACACATATACATATAGACTACACACTCACACACACACACACGTAGAGCAAGTTGTGCATAAATTTTATGCTCTGCAGCATGTTGCTGACGTCATTATTAGTGAAGCAGAAGCAAATGACAAATGCCCTGTGCCCTGGGCCTGGTCAAATATAACACAAGCCAACTATTTACGCGACTTTTACAAAAACGAAAACCTACTGCCATGTAGTGCAGTGTAGGCCAAACAACATAGGTCAACAATTGCTGGCAGTTGCTGTTGTTGCTCTTGTTGCTCTTGTTGCTAGTGCACCTGACACATTCAATTAAATTTCAATTACGTTTAACACATTTATTTATTTATACTTTTTTTCTTGTATAAATTTTACCATTTAGCACTTAAAACGTAATTACATGTTAATATTCGTCGACTTTGTCGCTGTCCACGTTGTTGCCTTAACTGCAAGCAACAACAGCAACGACAACAACAACAACAGCACCGACAACAACAATTGCTGCAACGACCACAAAACTGTGCCCCATCTGTGCTTCGGCTGTAGCATGTGTTATTGTAATTGCTGTTGTCACACTACAGTTTCTGTACTTAGTGGCACAGTAAGTGCATATAGTTTGTGTACAAGAGAAACATGCATGCAAAATATATAAATATTTTCAATTTTATATAAAGAATTATATTTTATTGCTTATTGTTTATAATATATTTTTCACATTTATTATTTATTTTTTATTATTTTTATTTTTTATATTTTATTTACTATTTTTTATTTATTTATTTTATTTTTTATTTTTTTTTTTTTTCGTTTTCATTCATTTTATTATTATTTATAATTTAGTTGTGAACTTTATTTATAGCTGGATAAATTGACAAATTTTTATATTTATTTCATTTTTTTTTATTTTTATTTATTTAGTTATATTTGATGAACTTTATTTGTAGCTGGATAAATTGACAAATTTTTATTTTTATTTCATTTTCTTTTTTTATTTTTATTTATTTAGTTATATTTATAATTATTTAATTTCATAGTTGAATATTTTTATTCAAATTATTGTCAAATTATTAAAGTTTTTCTTTTCATATTGTTTTGATGCAATTGAGTCTTTAATTTATGAAAACCCGTTAGTTCTGCAGCAGATATTTTCATAGGTAAAATTTAACTCTAGGCAAAGTATGTCTATATGAGAAATATCTAGTAAAAAGAAATAACATAAGACTCGAGTACGACTCAAAGCTTTGCGATATGAAAGCAAAATATTATTGAAGGCAAAAAACTTGAGCTAAACGAAGAAATCGAAATTCCTAGGGGCATGCTTTCAACCAGGTTGTAAGCCCTTCATGTGCAGCACACAAAATCGTCTTATCTAAAGCCAAATGCCTGCATTAAAATTGTATTAAAAATGTATTTATGTAATTTTTATGTATGCGCATAAATATTTATGAAAGGCACGAGCCAAAAATAACTGAGACGTGTATATAAAAAAATATATGACTTATGCATTAACTGCTTGCAGGCACTGTACTTTCTGTGCTCACGACAATTTTTTTTGGCATTTCTAAGTGCAAATGAACATTGTCGTTGTTGTTGTTGTGTTTTACATAATTTGCGCGCTGTCGCTGGACATTTTAGCGAATGGCGCCATGCCCACAAGCCTTAACCCCTGACCCCATACACAGACACACACACCAACACACATTATGCTGCGGCTTTTGGCCATTACCACAGAACGTTCATGTGCAATTTAACTGCCAGCAAAGTTTTGTGTATGTGAAGTAATTTTTTAATTGCGCATGTTTTTCGGTGCGCACAGTGGGGCTAGATTAGGGCAAATATGTTGCACAGAATATATATACAACAAGTCTAAACAAAAGCATAACCTTAATTAAATTGCTAGTTAAACAAACGCATTTAACAGTATAATTAGTTTTCATGCCACAGCCGGAGAGAGAGAGAGAGAGAGCGAGAGGAGCAGAAGGTTGGCATGCGAATTACGCTTCATTTGCTTTGCACATTTGATTTCACAAAACCGAAATGCTCAGATTCATGTGTGTGTGTGTGTATACACACACACATACATACACTCTGTTGGTTAATGAGACAAAGCTGGCAAACATTGAAGCCAGGCAATAAAACCGGATATGTTACTAAGACATTTATGTTATCTGCTAATGCCTATACAAACACAAATCACACACACACTCACACACACACACGGACCACGCTTAATAGTTGTTAGTAGATTTGCAATGAGGTGTTTGTTACATTTAAGAGCGCTCGTGTCTGCAAATACACTTCAAGCCAAGTTCATAAAACAAATGCTAAATATTTTGTGTGTGCAAGTGCAAATGGTTGTTAATGCTTTAAGTGTGTGCGTTTGGTATGTGTGTATGTGTGTGTGTTTGGTATGTGTATGTTGTTGCTTGGCTTGAAAGACATATTCAATCTCGATTAGCAGAGCTTGACATAATTCTAATGATTTATGTATTTGCCAGACAACATTACAAAATGCCTCAATCAATATTTGCAGGCCACAGCAGAAGCAGCAGCAGCAGCCCCACACATACACCCACACAGCATACATTCACACACACACATACAGGGCATGTTTGTTGTGCCATTTAAGCTATAAACTTAATTATGCGACGACTGAGCCAAGTCCTGGGTTTATAGACAGGCCCAAGAGAGAGTGAGATGCAGAGAGAGAAAGAGAGAGCGAGAGAGAGACTGAGTGAGTGAGTAAGAGCATATGTATTGGCATTCACAACTCAATTAAGTTGCAAAACACACGCACACACAGAAAGAGACAGAGATAGAGTGCGACAGAGAGAGATGGACTGAGTCTAAGTACAGCAGCAGCAAACACACTTGGCAAATTGTTCGCTAAGCCACATTTTTGTGGTTAACCTAACTGTTTTTTTAATTTTGTTACTGTTTTTAACTAAAATGTCAAGAAAA
The DNA here is from genome assembly GCA_035045825.1 of Drosophila eohydei. Classification (NCBI taxonomy): domain Eukaryota; kingdom Metazoa; phylum Arthropoda; class Insecta; order Diptera; family Drosophilidae; genus Drosophila; species Drosophila eohydei. The sequence continues at coordinate 6,383,866 of JAWNOT010000072.1, read as the reverse complement.
GCAATTATAAAGCAAACATTTCAAACATTTTCATTTACGCATTGAAAAAAAACTGAGAAAAGGAGAAAGTGAAAGCCAAAGTCGAGGCCAAGGCGAGAGCAAGGGGGGAGAGCAAACCACATTTAAGATGAATTACAATTCTATAACTGTCACAGAGCGGCTAACCCAAATATCTGTGTAGCCGTCACAGTCTGTGTGTGTATGTGTGCGTAATTTAAATTTCGAATTTGTAAAAGTCGCATAAATCAAAATAATGGTGCTTGGGCTGCCTGAACGCTGGCTAAATGATTAATCAGTGCGAGAAAGTAAATTGAAATTCAAATAAATCAACTGAGAGACAGACTCGCCTGTGGTTCCAACTGGTCTAGCAAGCCCTTTGCAGGGGGCGTGTCTGGCCAAGACAAATGGCACACAAGTGAAAAATTTTCAACACAAATTGAAAGGCTAACCATAAACTGCATTAAAATGTTACCAAAAAAAAATATAAAAAATAAAATAAAGTAAATTATAATAATGAAAGCGAAAGGCAAGCTAAGTAAGCGACTGTCAGATACCCTCTAAGTTATTTGAGCTCAATTAAAGGGGAAAAAAGTCTTGGCAGTGTAAAATATTTTATTGGAAAGCATTTAAGAAGGTCTAAGGCTAAGTAGTCGCCTCGAAAATACCCTGCAAGCTACTTTGAAGCAGGAATATTGAAATAAAACTTGACAGTGTAAAACTAAAGCAATTTAATTTCTTATTGAGCTGCAATTGATTGAGTTTCGCATATAAAAAATACTTTGAAAATAATATTTGAATATGGCTAATATACCCCTACAACTGTTTGACAGGGTATTCAAAATGCTTTGAAAAAAAAAACCTAAAAGCGCAAATGAATATTATTTATTCACTTGCAATTGAAAAGTTTGCGGTTATATTAGGCATTAAGTTGGACTTACTTAGGCATATGCATAGAAGCACGTATATAAATCAACAGATCTATATATATATATATTTGCATTTGTGCTCATTTGTAGGTTTGTTTGTATTTAGTTTTGCGTTTAGCAAAGTTTGGGCACGCCGTGTGATTAATGGTCGGTTTACGGTTTGGACCAAAAACTTTTGCCACCGGAAAGGAAACTTGGCCACAAGCCGCAGCTAGAGCGAGCAAAACACACACACACACACACACGCACAGAAAACAACAGACAACCAACTGAGCAGCCGAAAAGTGAAGCCAACAAGCCAAAAACTGTAGCACTGTTGTAAAGCCATTGTTAGCCAACAAATATATTTTCACAATTTTCACACAATTTTGCGCCAAATTTTGCGCGCAGAAAACTGCTCTTGAACCTGGCAATAGTCAGTAAATAATCATTTAGCCCCGACTGCATTTTTATTCACATTGTCAAGTCAAAATGTCCCTTGTGGGGCAACTGGCTTATTAAATGTAATTGAGCTGTGCCTTTTGCTAAATTGTTGCGTTCCCTTCGCTAAAGCTGAAAATGCAAATGCATTGAAAGGGGGGCAACAGCAGGTTGCAGCTAGACTGGCGGACAGACAGCAATCAACGCACTTGACTGCAAACTGCGTCTGCTCCTGAAATTGAGGCTGAGTCTGTGGCGGAGGCTGCGTCTGCTGTTGCTTGGTTTTTCTTTTGTTTTTCCATCTTTTTTCAGTCATGCTGTTGCGACTGTTGCCCCGCCTTGCAATTTACATAAGTTTCTTGTTTTTGTGCCATAAATTATAATTGCTGTCCCCTTATGACTGCACGCACTGAACAGAACAGTTCTGAACAGAAGGCACGCACACGCACAGGACACATATGCGAAGCAGCGGCCTGTAATCAACATGAAGACGCATCCTGTGCCAGCTGTGCGCCCAGTAGAAAACTTTCCCATACACACATACACAAGAGACAAACTAGCAAACTATAAAAGCAATGCAATTGCCGGCTTATCAGCTAGAAAATACTCTTTTAGCAGAATAAGTACATAATAATATAAATATTTCAATGACTGCCCAAAATTTCCAGACTCTCAAATAAAGTCGTCAAAATTCTTATAACAAATTTTATAAATTAATAAAATAAAAATAATTGAAATTTCAAGAATACTTAGGACTAAAATTTTGATAATTTCTAGCATTTGAATGAAATTTCAAATAGTCTCAAAAAGCATTAAAATTTCAATAACTTTTTGTATATAATATTAAAATTTTTTTTTAATTTCATAAGCCCTAAAACATAAACGTTTAAATTCTAAGAAAAAAATAGATCAAATTCAAAACGAAATTTCTAAAAAATAAGTGTCTCTTTAAAAGAAATCTTTCTAGATTAAAAATATTTGACTGAATTTTTTTTTTATTTTTTAAATTATTCTAAAATTTAATGCTTACTAAAAAGAATCTAAACATTTATTCCTTATCTTAAAATTCTTAACTTCAAGCCTTCCAAACTCAACAACTTTTTGTCAAACTGAGTCTGCAAGTCCATATACCCAACAACAACTAACACACACACACAAAAAGAATATGTACGTAATTTCTGCTCATATAAATTTGTAGGTCGCCGCTAAAGAAAAAAAAAACAAAAGTAAAAGAAACATAAATAATAAGTGACCAAAAAAACCAGAACAACATAAAAACTTGATTAAAATTTATCATTACAAAGAAAACAAGCGAAAAATGGCATAAGAAATGTAATATATAAAGCTAGTTATGTAGGGCAAAGGGACTACAATTTAAGTTATTAACCAACACTGGCTGAGTGTTAGACAAAAAGGAAAACTAGATATGAAATAGTTTGAAATGCAAAACGAGAACAGAAAATTAAAATAGAATTTAAATAAAAGTAATTTAGCAGTGTTGGTAAGGCCCGATTAAAAATAGCTATAAGATGGGATAAGCTATATAACTATATATGTAACACGTGCAAAAAGTTCCATTCCATAATTTAATATTTATAATTAGAGTTGTAAAGAGCGTTGAAAGCCAGTTCGGTGTTAGTTAGTCTAAGAAAGACTGCTTGAAAAGCTGCTTAGCAAACTTTTTTATATTTTATAATTACAAATTATAATTGAGTGTTGTAAGACAAGCTAAGGCTCTTGACCAACACTGACAAAGCAAAAAAAATACATTATACATCAAATAACTTAAAGGTCACATTAGGAACTTAATATATATATATTATATATCTAACAAGACTGTTGTAAAGGGAATTGAAAGCTATTTAATTTGTTGCTGTACAACACTGGCACATTGTTAGCCTAGAGTTAAGTGCTGTCTGCGCGCATGCTGGACCGCCGGGCAGGCCGACAGGCAGCAGTCAGACAGACCGTCCGGCTGGTTGGCAGGCAGCTGGACAGCTGGCAACCTGTGGGGCAACAGCTCGCAACAGACCCCGAAGCAAATGCGCAAGCCACGTAAGCATGTTTTAAATTGAATTTCGCTGTAAGGCAAACCAGAGAGACTGCGACAGAAAGAGCGAGCCGTGCATGTCAGCATAACCGACGCAACGCCTCTCGACTCTTAGTACATAGCAAATAAATTGTGGATACATTAAAAAATTGTTGCCACGTGTTGGCCAGCCTGCCTGCCTGCCAGCTAATGAGTTGGCTCTCAGTTAATGCCACACACGCTCGCAATGAATGTCCAATAATAAAGCTCAAAAAGACTTCAATATGGAAATGCATTTATTATGCTAATTGATTTGGGGCGACAGCCAACGCCTGTTTGTATTATTATAAAATAATCGTCATAATAATAATCTTAACAAGGGCAATAAAGAGCAAGTGGGATTGATGCTAGAGTGAATGACTCGGAGATACCCTGAGACTTTTAAGCTTTACTTTAGTAGAATTAATATATAAAATTTTATGAGCCTAGCAACTTAAATATGTGAGATTTACTTGAAAAGAATAAGTTTGTTAGCGATTTTTATCGATTTTGGGTGCAAAGTTATCGATATTATTAGAGAAGAATGTAAGTCTAATATATGAAATTTCTAGTTTGTTTTTTTTTTCGATAGATAGACAATTGGACACCAGCTGATCTTTTTATCCGGATCAATTATATATATATATATATACAATTGGTAATCTACCATGCAGTAAACCTGCTACCTGTCATACCCAGCCAACAATTTTTAATGCGCATGAAAATATGAAATATGAAAATATGACTGCGTATAAAATGAAATTAAGTATCAATCGTACGACGTGTTGAACCATTGGAAATTATAATTAAAATATAACTGAATGTGAAATGAATATATATAAATAAATATATATGTATATATATTGTTGATAATGTATATGAAAATCAATAACTAATTAGGCTACGTTTAGATAAAATGCAAATGCTGAAAGCTGATTGAATCAAATTAAAGAACTAAAGAGAGATAATAACTAATAAGTAAATGCGATTTGAAAAGTTAAGCAAGCAAAGCTTTAAATAGGGCTATTTCTATTTTCCTGTGTGAAAATTGATGTTTTATATGAAGTCACATGTTAATATTATGTTTCTTTCTCAATTAGCACACTTTGTTTTCGAAATTTATTGGAAAATATTTTATTTAGCCTAGGTTCATAAAACCTTCACTTTGCATAGAAAAAACCAATTTGAAATTCTTTTTTTTTATCAATTTTTCAATATTTTTGATGATTTTTTGGGCAAAGGCCAATTTGATTTTTATTTCAATTTTATTTAGTTTTTACTTTTTTTAGCATCTTCAAGTTGCAACATTTAGTGGTTAGAGAGAGAGAGAGAGAGAGCGCGCAGGCAGTTGTTCGTAATTTGCAAAAATTTAATCATGCCACCAGCTGCCGCAGGGCAGAGCAAAAAAACAAAAAACAAAATAAAAACGACGCACACAAAACCCAGCCTCAACCCGGCCTGTGCCACGCCCACAAGCCTAGCATTTACATGTGCGCCCGTTGTTGTTGCAGTTGTAGCTGTTGTTGTTGTCGGCCTCCGCCTATTGTTATTTGTCTAGTGTGGAATGCATTTTTGTATGCCACGTTTTGTTTTCCATTTTTATCTTTTGTTCAACTGCGCTTTTTTCTACCGTTTTTATTTTTTTTTTTTTTCTAAAAAAAAGAAAAGCACAAAATATGGTTGTAAGCTGAAAAATTGCTGTCGTTAGCCGCAGGTAACAAGCGTAAAATATTTTTGCCTCGAAATTGAAGAATTAAAACAATAGACGAACGTTTTACAATACGAGCGTAATGTGATCGATTAGCCTCAAATACAAAAAGACTAAAAATATAGGATATATATATATATCGATACATATATACATATGAATAGTGCTGAAGACTAAATGCTCTTTAGACGCATGAGAAATCGAAAAAAGACTCATATACTATTACTATTATTATTACTATTGTTATTATTAGTATTATATTATATTATATAATATAATATAATATAATAATATTATATTATATTATACGACTTCAAAATGCCACAACTCTTTCTACTAGGCTCAAAAAACTGCCTTAAAAATGCCCAAGCCCAAGCGCATGCTGCCATTAGCCAAAGTGCATCAGCTAAAGATTATTCGACTATAAAAATAATAAAAAAAAAAACAATAAAAGCACACCAGTTGACAGGCATTAAAAATGCATTCAACCGCTGTCAGCGCAATAACAATAACAACAACAACGACAACAAGTCGATAAAACAAATATTGACCAACACTCGACATTATAAAAATTCAATTAATTATGAACAGCTTAAAAGTTGAGCAAAATTAATTTGATTTTTTATTTTTACTCAGACCCATTTTTGTTGCTTTATCTTCAATAACAATTTTCGCGCCATTTCGCCGAGTCATGAGAATTTATGAACAGCCTGTGACAAATCATAATTGAAAATGTGTTTACAAATCCCAATATATAGATATAAATAGAGGGCGAAAGCCTGTGCTTGGCTTGGCAAATTAGGCGAAATTTTAGCTGGAAAAGCTAAAAAAGAGCTAAAAAAAACATGCGTTTGCCATCAAGTGAGAGTAGCAAGAGTAATGGCTTTTTTGTGTGCTAGGCGCGCATTTTTTAAATGCATTAAAAAGTGTTACACTCGAGTGCCGCACATTTATCACACACACGCGCGCGCGCTAACATAATGGAAAAATCGCATTTAAATTGTTTGGCGTACAATAAATTGTTATAATTCATCAGATGAATTTCTGCCTAGCTGGCTGTACTTGATAAATTGATTGACTTCAATTCAATTGAATTGAATAGCGGCTCTAACAAATTTATGATATACAGACAAAAAAATAGACGAAGAAGAAACAGCATATGCGACAGCGCGGCGTATGAGTAATGTCGCTTAGAGCCGACAACGAGTCGTATGAGTAATATCGCATTGCATGACAGGCACTTTATTAGCGAGCGCTATTAATTTGCATGCGAGAGGCATCAGCTACGGCGTCGCTACCTCCCACTCCCAAAGAAAATTGTAATAAAATTGCCAAAAAGAAAAAGAAGCCAAGAAAAAATAAAGAAAATTGACAGGAAAATCACAAAATTCCATTAATTTTAAGCAGTCAATCAAAATTGCCAACTTGAAGTCGATTATATTATGCTAATGAAAAATGTGAGAGCAGACAGTACGGGAGGCTTCAAAGGGGCGTGGCAGTCGAGCCTCACTCTCTTTTTCTCCCCCTCTGTCTCCAGGCAGCCACTCGAAGCTGACCCAGACACAGCAGGTGGCAGCTGTCCAGACAAAAGTCATCAACTATCAACATCATTCATTATTATTTATTATCGATGAGACAGGCATACGAGGCGTATGCTTAATATCAACTTACAAAAATATATATATATATATATATATATATATCTATAGCTAAATATATAAACGCTTCCACAATCATTTCTCATAAACAAGCTGACAAACTGACTGCAGCTGCTAACACGTGTTTGCCATTTGACATTTGCTCTGGGGCCTGAACTCTTTGAGGCCAAAAACCATTTGGGAATAGCTGAAGAAAATCTGTTTATAAATGGATAAAAAATAATGAAAGGGTTTTTTGTAGAGCAAAGTTTTATGGAAATTACGAGCTACGAGGGGAGTAGAGTAACTTAATTTAAATTCTTGCTCAGAAACTTTTTGGCACTCCGCCTCTGCTTCGCTAACTCGCCTTTCATGCTCCTTATTTAAAATCATCTCCTTCTCTGTCTATCTAACATGAACTGTTTATCTAATCTTCGATACATCAAATAGGAATAATCATAAGACTCAATAAGATTTTCGGCAATTTATATGAACTTATCGATATACATCGAAATTCCTTTCATTTTCTAAATAATGCTAATAATTCATATAAATTTTCTAGTTGAGCCCATTTTTAAGCTACTTTTCTACAATTTAATAACAATTAATTTATAGCAAATAATGTATACAACAAGAGAGGTATTCCTTTAATTCCCTAAATCTAAATTTAAGTCGATTAGTACTTATCCTTATTTCAGTATATATTTAAAGTATTCACTAGATTAAACTGAATAAATACTTAATTGATTTTCCGCTTAAGTTTCAACTAAAATTGATTTTTATGGGGTATGCCCTCGCTTGCACTTGATATAAATTGTTATAAATTTAGTTATCTCTTATATGTACACAATTCCTGAATTCTGCTTATGTCCGTAATAAATAATAAATATAATAAAAGTTTTCTGTTTTAGGATTAAAGGTATTCCCTACTATATATGTTTCCACAATTCCTTAAATATTTTTCTACACTACACATACACACACTACAGTGTATGCAAAAACCTGTCTAAAGCTAACAGTTGAAATAATTTTATAAAAGATTAGAGGCATTCTACACACATCAACTGTTTTTTTGTCTACTACAGAGTATTGCATAGTCGTTCAGCGTGCACTTAACTAACAGCTAAAGACCCAGATGCACGGTTAGCTCTTAATTGAGTGCCATTTAATTAAGTTTTAAACAAATGCACAACATATCGATAATTATATTTATATTTATGCAGCTGTCATTAGCGTGTAAGTGGGCGCAAATTAAATGATGCTCCACATACAGATGCGCAGACGGACATACATATGCACATATGTATGTATGTATATATATACGACGCCCAGGGGCACTTAGCAAAGTTTACAGAACATTTAATGCGGCTATATATAGATATATATAGACATATATGGAGTAGCTATCAGCTGCTCGTCTCGAGTGCTTTGTCAACTTAATTAATTGTTGATTTAAACTTACAAACACATTTGTTTGCGCTCTAGCATAGCCTGGCATAATATTTGTTTATGCAAATTGTGTTTAATTAATACATAAACAAATTTCTGTTGTTGTTGTCGATGTTCGTGTTGCCACTTTCAGCGCTGCGGTCAGCATTGTAGTTAAAGATATTGTACGGCGTTCTGCTGTCAAATTTTGAAATGTGCGGTTTGCCGGCATTAATTTGACATTCATTCACTCACACACACACACACTCACACGCATAACCACTGGTTTGCTGTGGTTAACAACCTTTTGAACACTGACAAAACTTCAAAACTGAAAAAGCCGCTTAATGGCTGCCACCTCAGCAACAGCAGCAGCAGCAACAGCATCAACAACAACACAGAGTTGCTGCTCTAGCTGCTGCCTGCCTGCCTTAGGACGTGATTATCTATGCCACACAGTTGAATAGTTGGCATTCTTAAAGCCTGTGGCCCCAAGCAACAAGCGTTGAAGTACAAATACGTTTAAAGCCTGCTTCATAACACCCTGTATATGTATGTGTGTGTCACTGTGTGTGTGTGTATGTGCCAGTTACCATACACGTAGCATTTAAAAACTCGTTTAGGCATGTTGCTCTACTCACAGTCTGAACAAGTGGGTAACTAAAAAAGATAGTTTAGCTTTGGGTATAGAAAACTTTGTTGATACTCTAGCTAGAACTTAAAGTTTTGTTTTAAAGTGTTCTATTTTTTAAACGTAAGAATTAAGACAATTTCGAAATTTTAATAATTTAGCTATAAAAATAGCTTAATACCTATGTTTCGTAACTAATAAAATTCAGTAGAATCCATTAATAGGTCAGTATATTATGATTTGCCAGTATTACACTAAACTGAGATTTAATATTTTATATTTATTTTGAAAGTCCAAATTAAGTCAAGAGAAGCTCGAAAAAGCTTTGTATTTCTCTAATTTCCCATGAATTCGAGCACATGTTTTTTATATTTTTTTTTACCAAAATAACAATTATTTTCCTATTCACAATTCACATTGATTAAAGTTCAAATCGAAAAAGCATTTTGGGAAGAGAAAATTGAATAGAAGTAAAATTTAGTTTTAATCCCATTAGGATAAATTTCTGTTCTCCATTGAAAAACATTCAATTGAAAATATCTAGTATGGAAATTCCTTCACTTCAATCCAATTATAATTAAGTTAATTCTTTTCGAAAACTCAAACGCATTGAGCTCGAGAGCGCATGGAAAATTTTCCATTTATTTTCGACTCGCAGGCAAACAACATTACAAAGTTGTGTGGACTGACTCGGGCGGCTCAATCTTTAGAAATGGAAATTTCAAAAATGCCTCGCTTGGCTGCCACACACACAAGCACGCACACACACACGCACACTCACCGGTTTGCATACATACATAAAACATGTTTTTGGCACACAAAACCCAACAAAAAAAGGAAAAAACGTCAGAGAGGCAAAACAAATACAAACAGTAAAGCAACAAAAAAAAAGATGGTAACAAAATGTTCTAAATAAAAAAAATAGAAAAAAAACTGTTGAACGGAATTCGAATATCGAACACGTTTCTTTACTTTGACGCTGTGCCATATGTGTGTGTGTGTGTGTGTGTGTGAGTGCTTGCCTAGATTTATGCAGCATTTCATTTGCATTTTGTGCGCGTTTCAGAGAAAGTAAATAACAAAAAACCGCGTCTCAAGTGTTGCACAATTGTTAATAAAAATAAAAAGTTTTCTTATTGTTGTTGCTCTATTTTCTAGTTGCCATTTTCCATTTGCCATTTTATATATTCAAAGTTTTTTCTCCTTTTTTTCTGTTGTAGTTATTGGGCTGTGACCAACATTGATTACATCCATTCACGCACCAGCAACCGCGTCTTTATGATGATCTTTTGCGTTTGGACCGCATCTGTTATTGTTTCGCTAGCGCCACAATTCGGCTGGAAGGATCCAGATTATTTGCAACGCATCGAGCAGCAAAAGTGCATGGTCTCGCAAGATGTGGCCTACCAGGTAATATAACTGATATACCTCTTATCTACTTATTACATTTTCTTTTTGCTAATAGGTATTTGCCACTTGTTGCACCTTCTATGTGCCACTGCTGGTTATTTTGGCGCTGTACTGGAAAATCTATCAGACAGCCAGAAAGCGCATCCATCGTCGCCGACCGCGCCCTGTTGACATGACGGCCAACAATAATCAGGTGAATACTAATGCTGAGCTTAACCTAAGTGAGATCAAAGTACACATAGCTGTGCTGGTTAAGTTGACTAAATCAACTCGGCTGTTGATTCTACTCAAGATTCAGTTTCAAGCTGTTGCTTAATCTGTGTATCACAACTTTGCCATTTGGCTTAAATTTTCATTTTATTTTTTTCTTGAAAATAAACTTTCAATTCCCTAATCGCCTTGTATAAATACTCTCATAGGGACTAGCCTGCATGACTAGGAGATACCCCAAGCCATGTGCCAAGCTTATTGTTGCAAATATTCAAGCAGAAATAGAAAAAAGAATCCAAAAAAAAAGCACAGAAATTTTGCTATGTTAGAGAGATTTGATAAAGGTATATAGATTTATATTTCTACTACGTGAATGTAAACTAAAATATGCCAACTTCAGAGCTCAGCTCTTATGCTCAAAGAGAAAAGCAAGTTAAAATATTATTTTGCCAAAAATTCCATTTTCAAAGCATTACCTTAAGAATTAATAACCAATTTTGAGCTAAATTCTAAATTCAGCCAGCCCAACCACGCCCACGTCCTCGGCCATATTTTCGCCATCAAACTCTTAAGCTGCACATAAGTTGATCAAAAATTGAAAAGCTATCCATTACTGACCTTTAAATTTTTAACAACTTTCTAAATGCAGCTTTGCAAATAAGCTCAAATTACAAAAGAAAAATATTTCTGCTTTTCGACCTGTAAATTTCTTGAATAACCAAAACTAAACAGCAATCAATTGTATACAGCGTGTTGCGTCGCTCAACCAACTCATGGCTGGCTATGGCAGCAGCTAAGTGAAACACCCTGTGTGTGGCAGACGGTTAAACCTAAAGCCGCAGCACAATTTGCCATGCAACCAAAGCCCTGCAATTATGCACTCTAATGAAGTTAACCGCGAAGGCAGCCACAAAATCGACTCGAGACAAGAGCCCAAGTCAAAGGTCAGCGCAGAGCGGGCACAGCAGGTTGTAGGAGGGCGTAGATAGAAAGCAGCAGATAGAAAGGACAAGAGGTGGAAAACCTATTAGGCTGTGGGGGCGTCCCCACACAAAGGCTTCAGCTCGAGCTGATGCGAAATATGCCCTTAACATATATGCAAGATGCTCACGATATTTGGCCACAGCCTTCGGGCGCCCAAATGTAATTAGGCAACTTGAACTTCATTCAAGTGTTTAAAAATGCATTTTAGAAATTCGTTGGAGCAAGTGCGTTGCCAGCTGCAAAACGGCCAGCTCACGTCCCTAGGCCCTAGGTCTGCTAATAAAGTTGAAAACGTGAAAAAACCTTCGTCAAATCGACTGTTGCTGAGAGTGCATAAGTAGGTGTATATATGAGTGTATGCATGTATGCATGTATGTATGTATATAATTCTGTATGTATGCATGTATATGTATATATGCTAATACTAAATTGAAATGGCATTTTTTTTATACCTTAGCAAGTAGGGACGCTTGATGATAATACTCTATCTTCATGAACATTTACTCAACATTTGAGTAAGCATCAAACTAACCTTGTATAATTATAATTATAATTATACATTTATTGTAAACTTTAAAGGCCTTACCAAAGCTACAGTTCACAGATATTAAGTGCACGCATAGCTCTAACATTTCGTCTATGTTAAGCAGAACAGCTGCTATCTTCTGCTCTCACTCTCTTGTTCTGTTAGCTTAACATTCACAGTCTGCAGCCTCGCTTCTGTTAAGCTGTTAGCTGTTAACATCTGTTTGCAAGTCACTTCTGTTAAGGCTTTTCTTTAAGCTCTTTCTCTCTTCTGCAACTCTGTTAACTTACAAATCTGAATCATGGCGCTCAGCCTGAAGCTCTCAGTCTCCAACTAGAGCAATTGCACTTCGTCACATCATTGAAAGGTCTTTCTATAAGATATTTCTGTATTACTTCTTTCTTCTATTTCTACTTTTTCTTTTTTGTTTTGTTTTGTCTATAACTAGCAGATGCTGGAGCGCAGCTACTTAGCTTAAGCTTAATGCTTTGACTAAATTGAAAATGACCATTTGACGTGGAAATGTTTGCAACCACTTACGAACGTACGCACACACACACACACACACACACACACACACACCCACTCAGGCACCTAAGAGAATCGCATAGGGCAGTGCGAAGCTGACAAAAAGTCATTGGAATCACAAATTCAATGCGCAAACAAGACAAGTTGTCCACTATTTGCCAACGTACACATGTCCCAGCGATGTCCGGCGTGTGTGTGTGAATGTGTTAGTTACATGTCAGCAGGCGCATGCCAATACCAATACCAGCATACTAACACACACACACACACACAGCGAGATATACGTACAGTCAGCTACACGCATCCATTTAGTGCCACTCACTGGCCTGGCCTGGCCTGGGCTGCTTGTTGATTTTAAAATATATTTACCCCACTCAGAGCAGGCATTTTGTTGCCCTTGCCATGCGGCTTATTGGCTAAGTGAAGCAATTTGTAAGCCATAGTTGAACGTAGCTAATTTTACAATACTTTAAAAGGATTAAATGATCGTTACAACTACAAGGCTTTGGCCACAAAAGTTTAGTGTGAGATAAGCAAAGTCTTTAATGTGCTTTCATATGAAGTGCAACTTATCATAGAGCTTTAAAAGCGTCTGTTAGTGCTTTCTGTAGAGCTAAAAGATTGATTAAATAATTTTAAGAAAGCTTCAAGTAATGAACCGTCTGATTCTGCCTTTGTAAAAGATAAAGATAAAAGGAGCTTTTAGTCTTTTAAGCCAGAGAATATAATATCTTATAAACTGTCTACAAAAGTTAATACTCTTTAAATATTGCTCACAGCTTTTACCTTAACCTTTCTAAAGCAATTTTAAAATTGATTTTTTAATTAATAAATGTGAGTAAAAACTTAATCAATAAATCGGTGCAACTTCTATGAATTCTTAAACTCTTTTTTCCATAAGCTTTCCATTTGAGCTAAGCAGAGCATTTAGCTAACGCCTAGCCATTGGCATTCGAATTATTCTCTTGTTATTCCTTTTTTATTCAACTAAATGCTTTCAAATTGAAAATTGCTTTCCTGCAACTTGACGAGGGTTTATACTAACATACAACAACAGCAACTACAACAACAACAACAACAACTTTCGCAGCTCGCCCGCTGCGCGCTTTTTGTTACAATTTTTCCATCTTCTTCATCTCTTCTTTTTTTTGTATTTAATAAAGATTTGTTGTAGCAAAGTTTTTTGGATATTTCGCTACAAAAAAAAGCAAAAACTTTGCAGTCGAGTTTAAGCGACTGCATAATACACGTTCGTACGTCGAACCCAACTAAATGTATATCAGAAAGAAAGCATAGAAAAACAGCTTTCAAGTCTCTAGCTGCAATAGCATCAGTCTATAAATGTGCAAAGCCAATATACTCGCCTTCATGCCGTCCATAAGCGCGTATAGAAAATGTTGTTATTTCTGTTCCGCTGGCAGCACATAAATTTGAGTTAATTGCATTTGCATTTAGCATATTTATGGCCAATTCGAAGCGCCAAGTGGCATTTGGCTAACTGGCTAACGGAAATTTGTTCTGCGAATGATTTAAATTGCATCAACAACTAATAAAATTCAACTAATGTTGAACATCGACACGCAGCTTAGCACATAATATTTAATTTTTAATGTGTGTTATTTTAATTGAAATGCAGTTTACATAGATCAGAGCCAGAGATATATACATATAGAAATATATACGAATATACATAAATACAGTTTTATATATGTATATTTAATATGCATTTCCAGCTAAGCTTTGTACTATGGCATGAATTGCAAATGTTTGCGGCAAATTGTTTGTTTGATTGAGGTTAAGTAAAGTAGTCTATGTATTATTATATTCTGCATCTGTTGAGAGTTTATAGACCTGCAAGTTAAGACTATTAAACTCAAAATCAGGCGTTTAACAGAAAACTCTTGACTTAGCATAGATATAGGCTGTTAAGTTAACAGCAGTTGGAACGAGCACTTGATTAACATAACAGAAGAGATTTAGAGACGGGAACTAAATATCGCAAATAAGCTGTTAACTGTCAATAGCTATTAGGCAGAGCTAATTACAACTGCAATATACAAGTTAACATTGATTGCTAAGTCAACAGTAGCTAACGAAAGTTCTCATATAAAAATGTTAAATTTAGTTAACAGAAAACACACATGTTAAGATTTCTAACAGAAAATTGATGTTATTTATGCCATCGTATAGGCGGCTGCATTGATTTTGTAATTAACATAATATACGATAGTGAAAGGCAATTAAGCAAATTGAGCGAGCAGGTATTATGTGTAATTTGGCTATGCGACTAATGCCACACACGACTCACCAGAGTACAACACGGCAACAGCAGCAGCAACAATAAGGGCAAACATTAATAATAATGTAACATTAAACACAAAAAGCAATCGCTCTTTGGAGTGTCCCTCTTCATGGCCAAGTGATGCTGACAAGAACGCCCAGATGTTTTGCACTCAACAACACTGATAAAGTGAGAGTCTCTCTCTCTCTCTCTCTCTCTCTCTCTCTCCTTGAGTGCCCGCCTTGACCACTCGAACATAATCACAATTACATTTGCAAACAAAAGCAACAACAACGGCAACTGACAGCAGCTCAAATTGATTGCTCGAGATATTGACATTATGACCAGAACCATATGACAAACAGGCAGGCAGCAGCGACAAGAACCCGAACAGATTTTGGCCAAAATTGTCCATATGCCACACACGTTTGCAACTTGTGTTTTTCTTCTCTCTTTTTATATATACACATCTATACAAAAGCTGGCACATTAACACTGCGCTACATGGCATACAGATATATTTGAGATTCCATATTAAAGTCAGACTTATATAAAAATTTAGTTCACTTGACATTAATATTTAATTTACATTAATATTTAATACACTTTCATATTAACACTGTGCTACACAACATAAAATTCAATTTCAATTTCAGCCACTTGAAATTGAAAGAAAATTCGCTTCAGAATGAAGCACATTAAGCAACAGCGAGCTCATTAACACTGTGCTACATGACATACAGTTCGACTCTAATTCCATATTCAAATTGAGCAATTATAAATTGATAGAAAACTCAACAAAAAGTTACTTCAATACAAAAACTAATTGAAATTCATATGTAAAACCAAAGAAAACACATTAACACTGTGCTACAAGGCATACAAATGTTTTATATTCAAATCGAGTCATGTGAAACTCAAAGCTATTTGAGTTGACACCTTTTTCTTTATTCAATGCTGTTATAGTCACACTGTGCTACATGGCATGCAACATAAACAACAGAATTAAATTTTCATTTACAGCGACTGGAAGTGGCATGAAAATTCGCGTTTCCTTGACAAAATAATTTTAATTATTATATAAAACAAAAAAGTGCCTAATTAACACTGTGCTACAAGGCATACAAAAATGTGTTACTGCATTTTTACGCTAAACAACTCAAGACTTCAACAAATTTCACTTCATTTTTACCAAAGGTATTTTCTAAGTACTGTACACTGTGCTACAAGGCACAATATTCAAATTCAATATTTTTATTAATTTAAAAAATATGTAAAAAGATTTTTAAAGTTAAATAAAAATATTTTATTGTAGCACAGTGTTGTTTGACAGCAACTTTGTGTCTTGGCACTTGAGCGACATTTTTTTTGCCACAGTCAGAGGCAGCATAAATCGCATGTAAAGAAATTATTGGATACACACACGCACGCACACACACAGCAGAGACAATGACACACACACACACACGCATGGACACACAATGATATGTGGAAGCTCAACACATGTCTCGCAAGAAAAACAATTAAATAAGAAAACAATTTACATAAATTAGCCAAAGTGGCAAAATGGCTTCGGCCAAGTATCGTTTATGCAAACGCTTAAATAAATGTGCACACACACGCACACACACACACACACATATATATACATATATATATGAGTGTCTATAGATAGCGACAGCTGACAGGCACATCTACATAAAATACACATTGAGCTGGGTTTTACTTATCGTCGTTGCTGCTGCTGCTGCTGAAAAGTGTGCTACACTTTACTACACTGGGGATAGCAGCTACAGTTTGTCTTATCTATGAGTGGGTGTGCGTGTGTGCGTTTACTTTAGTATTTAAATAACGTTAATGTGCCATGTTGTTTAGTTTTCGATCTAAGCAAACGCCAAAGGGGAATCCATGCTATTTTATGGCTAAGCGTGCGAGCAACACGCGCAAATTTTCGCTTTTTTTCTGCCATTTTGCCAATTGTTTAGCACGCCAATTTTATGGTATGTGTGCGAGTGTGTGTATGTGTCTTTGAAGTTATCAGCGATTCAATTACGCATTGATTACCCGCATGGCAGCAAATCCACAAACGAAGCCAATGCTGCGTATACGCAATCCCAAGCATGCGAAACGCAAAGCAAATTCAATTAGCGTCTTGCCTACGAAATGCGATTATTACAGACATACTACAGACATACTTATATGCATATATATATATATATATATATATATATATATATCTCTACGTGTATATGTGAGTCTATCGCAAGGATAGTATGTGCAAAGTTAACATGGATTGGTGCCTTAAAGTTTTCGACTCACACATTGCTGCATAAGATTAGTCGTAGTTTATAGCAGCTGCGAGCAGCTAGAGATTTAAAGCTTATTAGAAATTTATCTACTTTTGATTATGGATAGTTTTATGGCTATATAGAGTATATAGATAATCTAGTCTTAGCTAATATAAATAATTATTATTTGTACTATTAATTTCTTGTTCTACTTTCATTTCACTTTAGTTTTATTTGCTCCTGTTTTTACTGTTTCTTTCCTCTTTATTATAGATTAACTTTATATTGTTTTACTAAAATTCATATTCTTAGTTTGTGTTAACTCGTGTAAATTCAACTCAAATCAATCAAACTCATACCAAATTGCATTCAATTGCTGTCAAGTGGTGTTAGCTCGTGTCTAGCTCGTGTTAAGCTCGCATCAAGTCGTGTCACATCATGAAAGTACCAAATCATCACACAGTAAATAAGTCGTTTCAAATCAACTGATAACGAACCAACTTAAGTCGTGTATAGTTTAAACAAGCCTAGATCAAGCCGTGTCTATTCGTGTCAAGTTTCATTAAACCATGCCAAAGTTGCATTAAGTCGCGTCGAAGACAGATCAAACCAGGCTGAGTAGTGTATTGCGCTATCAATGGCATTTCAGTTCCTGACAAAAGTCGTCTTAGATCGATGCCATATCAGCTCGTGTCGAATCGTATAAAGTCGTGTCACGTCTTACTTAGTCGCATCTAAAGTCGTTTTAAGTCGTGTCAAACTCTTATTAAAAAAACTGAAATCGTGTATTGCATTATGAAAGCCACTTCAGCTTGTGTCAAGTCGTGCCAAGTCGTGTCTTATCGTTAAAAAATCGTGTTAGATCGAGTCTGATATACTTCAAGCAAAGCTAAGTCGTGTATGACCGTATCGCAGCCATATCAGCTCGTGTTAAATCATATCAAGTCGTGTCGTGTCGTTTTAAGTTTCAGCTCAACTGAAGTCGTATCCATACTTAGCCAAGTTAAGCACTGTATTTCCCTATAAAAACCACATCAGCTCGTGTCACGTCGTGTCCAATCGTCTTAAATTCTATAAAATTGTTTAAAACTTGTATCAAATCACATCAAAGTTAAATCAAACCTTACAAACTTTCCGTTTCGCCCACTTCAAGCTCAATTCGAAACACGTGCGCTCTCGTGTTACGCTCTAGTTCTAGACAAGTGGCTCAAAAAACTGGAAGGCTGAGCAGGAGTTCCATCTAATAGCTGTCAGCACCCAGTTGGATTAAGTTGCACCTGCAAACGCTGCTCTAATTAAGCAACGGGCTTTAAATATTTAATAAGCTGACCCTTCACCATCTACCATTATGGGAGTTGAGGCCGCTCGAGCTCTGGCTACTTCTCAATAAGGGCCACTTTAGGTGTTGGCATGCGACAAAGCAATTACACTTCTTGTTCTGGCCACAAAATGAAGGTCGCATGCGTCGTCCTAGCTGCAAATCCATTTAATACTATTTGCGCAAATATTCACGCCATTTGGGGAAATGCGACTGAGCTGAGGGCATGACCAGGCACACACACGCACACAAAACACTTTGCCAGGCCCAACGACTTTTTTTTCGCCCATTTCTCTTCTTCACTTCAATTCTTTTTTTTTAGTTTTTGTCAAATTTCCGCACACGAACGCAAAATCAGCATAATTTTATTTATTTAAAGCAATATCGAGTCTTGGCCAAAGGGTCAGCACGATGACGACGAGGCAAAAGGTTTTGACTACTCAATTACTTTAATTTGGTGGGGATTGAAGGCGACGACAACAGCAACAACAACAGTAAAAAAGGATGCAACTATAAGAAGGCAGAAAAAAAGGAGTGAAAAAAGAGAAGCGAGAAAATCAAAGAGGTCAAGCGCTCGAAGCAGTCAAGCGTGAAATTTATTTTGAGCAGGCACTGTAGTATATATATATATATATATATGTGTGTGTGTATTTGGCGTGACTGTAACAAATATACACAATTTATTTACGAACGTATCCACTTACATATGCATATGGTAAAAGCCAAACGCACGGCATCAGCTCCGGGAGGCCTCTCCAGCTTGGATATGCGTACAAATTGCGGTTTATTGAAGCGTAAGGCGCAACAACAATAGCAGCAAAAGGTGAAACTGCCTCAAGTGGCAGTGGCAGCCATGAGTAAATGCAAATTTCCAGCTATTCTTGTACAAATTAATGCCAAGAAAAAAAAAAACAAAGCTATAAAATTTCATTTTTCTAACACTTCAAACATTCAATGCAGCTTCATCTCATCTAAGCCTTTCTCTTGCATTTCTCTCTCTTCTAGCCCGCTGCTGGCGCATCTTCGGACACAAAATTAAATCGTCTGCGCTTACGTCTTGGCAAATTTTCAACGGCCAAGAATAAGAGCGGCACAGCAGCTGGAACAGCTGCCGGAGCAGGAGCTGCTGGCGGCACAGCATTGGGCCTGCTCGAGGGCAACTCGACAAATACAGTGAACACCGTGGAGGACACTGAGTTCAGTAGCTCAAATGTGGATAGCAAGAGTCGCGCCGGCATTGAGGTAAGTGTGCCCACACACACAGCAGGGGATTTGGATTTTCCAATTGGTTTTTGCTCTCCTGGTTTTTCGGGTAGGCCAGCGCTCTGCTCAAAGCAAATTTCATAACGCCTGACATGTGCCCAACGATCTGAGTTTGCTTCCTGAGTGCCCAAAAAAAAAAGGAAACACGTAAGAGTGATTTAGTGGGCTGTGCACGACTCTTAGATGACCTGTTGCTGTTTCAAATATTCCAGCTTTTTTCTGCAGCTACTCTAACTTTAACTCAGAAAATAGAGTTAATTTCATGGAATATTGATTTGGTCTATCCAAAAAAGAAAATATTTCTTGTTTGTGTAGCTTTTATGAGAGCTTACATATCAAATTTAATGTCAATAACTCTTATAATCTTCGAGTTATGCCCAAAAAAAAACTAAGAGAATCCATATTTGGAAAATGAATTGAGCTTTTCCAAAAAACTTTTCAATGCCCAGTTCGGGGGAAATGCAAGAATAATTATATCAAATTTTAGGCCGCTAGCTTTGGTACTACTCGAGATTGAAGCATTTAAGTAGATAAAACAGGAATCAAAGTATTTAAGACACATACATGAGGGCAGGCTTAAAAACTGCAGATCGACCAGAATATATATATTATAACAAAAAATATGTAATTAATTAATTAAATATTTTTTTAAATTAAAAAATTAAATTTAAATAAATTTTTATTTTTCCTATAATTGTATCTGCACATTAAAGTCAATCCTTTCATCTAGATCAAACCTAAAACTGTTGAGCTCAACTCTGATTGAGTCAAGTCCAAGTCATGTACTAATTTATTTCCCGCACTTCACACAAACTAACTAATCTACCCGATTTGCTTATGCTAACAAGAGGCATCAAATCCTTGTCCAGTCTTTCGTTGCGTGTCCTGTGCGCGTAATCCCTGTTAAATCCAAATAGAAACTTGCACATGTCGTTAGCTAAACATCAAGTTCGGCTGACATTTGATTTATGCACGCATAAATCGATTTGCTTTTTATATACATGCGGATTACGTATACGACGACACGTGTGCACGCGGCTCAAAAAAATTAAAAAGATGAACTCTTATTATTTTTGAAGTCGTTCATTTTTATATGCTGCAGCTACACATAGACATGCGGCTTAAGCCCGCAAATTATACAAAATGCGAGCGATAAAATGCAGGCAAAGCTTTTTGTTTATTGACAAAACGAAAATTTGTATTTAGCTGGCATTTTATGTACTTCAATTTCAGCTAGCCTTTTTATAGCCACACACACACGCATTCAATAATAAGGCATTAAAGCAAAGGCAACGAAAATCGAAACATAAAAAAATAAGCAAGAGTCGAGTCAAGTCGAGTCGAGTTGGAGTCAAAATAAATTGGCTGCGAGTGGCCAAAAGGTCGCTGTGCAGGTTAAGTAATAGCTAAGTCAAACATATATATATATAGGGAGCGAGAGAAAGTCTGTGACAAGGATACGAAATGGGTGTCGTTGCCATGCAGAAGCATCTCAGCTCAGTTTCAGTCAAATGAAAACAAAGCAGCAACAGGAAACTGAAAACGTGGGCACTCAATACGCTTGAAGTAATTGAAGAAAATATGTTGATAGCTTATGGCTAACAGCTTTCGTTTGACCATTATAACTAAGCGTATCAGCAACTGGCTCGCATGGCTATTTGCCTTTGCTGACCAGCAAACACACGCACACACATGCATTCAGATTAAATATTTACTTGCGCCAGGTTTCTGTGTGTGCGCCAAATAAGTGGACAGCCAAATAAATAAACAGACACACACATGACACACACACGCACATACACACATACACACAACACACTCCACGCATAGCCGCAAGCAAATATATATATACATTTATCATAGTAGTTTCGTTTATTATACGAGCCAAGAGGCAAACGCATGAGCTAAAATAAACAAAATAGCAAAAAAAAATGGACGATAGAAAAAAAGAAGCCAAAAACAGTGGGAAAAAAGGCTATTTGCGCTGCACCGAAGCTTTGCTTATACTTCAAATCCCGCGTTGGCAATTGCACAAAAGCAAATAGAGTTGAAATCCAAATGGGAATACAATTTAATTATGCACAAATCATAAAGTTGAAGAATTTCTTGCAAAATTGTTGCAATTGAAATGCAATTTGTACGGCTTTTACACTGAAAGCTGGCGAGAAAATCCACAAGAGCTTTTCCATTTGACAGCAAATAGAAATGGGAATTGGAATATAAATAAAGTGCAAAGAAACTTCAGATATTAATTCGATTTTCTATGAGTAAGCATTGGGAAAAAAACATTTATTGTGACTTATAAAATATAATTCACTTTTAAAAACTTTTCAACTTTAAGCTAACAAATTATTCAAACCTTTGAAAGCTTTAAGCTGTCTGCAGCTTCTGGAATTTCTGATAGCCTTATTTTTTGAAGCTTTAATAAACTTTCTATATGTTTAACAAGTTACTTTTCCCCTCTTTAGTGTATTACAATTCTAATTTCTTTCAAAACTTTTAGTCTTTCTAAGTCTCTTCAGGTTTATATACCTTCAATAAATTTCAATTCTATAAAAATCTGTTCTTTAATTTTCAAAGTTTTCTATTCTTCTGAAAAATGTTGCAGTTAGTTTCTTCTTTCTTCACACCCAAACAAAACGCTCGATGTAGCTAATTAGCTCTCAGTATTGCCATTAAAATACACTCGCCGAACGTACAAGCCAAAAGCAAATTGGAAACAAAAACAATAAGTCAATGCAGGGCGCAAGTGGCGCCTGCAAATAAATTGAAACAAATATACATTTCACTTAAATGCAGGCCGTCTAGAGCAGGGAGAGAAACTGAGAGAGAAGCAAATAAGTTAGTAGAGCAGAGAAGTTAAGGGTGGTCAATGGTCACATAAATAAAATATTAGCTGTGTGTGAGAGTGGGTGTGTGTGTGTTTGTGTGTGTGTTTGTGTGTCTGTGTGTTACACTTTGTTAACGCTCACTTCTAAGCTTGTTGCTGTGTTTGTTTTTTGGTTTAGGGTTTTTGGTTTTCTGGTTTTCAACTCTTCGAAAACGTACAAAAAAATAAAAGCGAAACATTTCAAATTAAAAGTTTCTGAGCAGAAAAAGAAACTTGCAGCTGGCCCATGCGGCGTATGCGTAATCTTCAAGTTTCAGCACGAAATAGGCAAAAGTTGTTCAACTGCTGTTCAACAGTTGTGCAACTGTTGTCACATTGTCCTTATCCCGCCAGCTAGCATTGAAAAGTTATTACCGTCCTGTGTATTGGCCATTAGAGAAGCCAATGGAACGCGCAATCATTAGACCGCATTGTTGTGTTCGCTCTGAATTGCAGTTTGGCATTGATTCGCTTTACGTGCGGTCAAAATCGAAAAGAATACGAAATGAAACCAAATCGTAGCAAATATCAAGTCAACCTCAGTCCTAAACCAAGTGAAATTGCAACATTTGTTTGTATTCCTCTAGCTCTCTCTCTCTCTCACACTGTCTCTCTCTCCCTCTATCTCTCCGAATGACACACAATGGCATTGACAATGGCCATAGCTTAGGTTACACACACACCCACACACACATATGCTATTCACTTTCCCTTTGTACAAATTTTTGCCCAATGGCCATTGAATTTTATGCGCCGCCTTCTACTGACTTTGACCTGTCCCGGGCGACAAGTCGCAAGGACTATTCCTTCTCCTACTTCTGCTACATCCTTCTGGCTTCATTGTTTGGCAAATTGAAAATGCATTTTTTATTTTTGTGGTCTGGCCCCAAGAAAAATTTGAATGTTTCTCATGGTTGTTTTTGTAATGCTCGTTCATCGAAGTAATAGGGGTATATTGGTTTTGTGGAGGGCATGTCTTAGGAATTTGGCATAAAAATACTAGACTCCTCTTCTTCTATGGACTTCATTCTTTTATAAACACGTTTTGCAGCTGAATCTGTTTATCCGTTGTACAGATAAATCTATAAATTTTCTCTCTCATTGATTACCAATTCGATAAATATCGATAAATCAAGAAATTTAACTACTTTTGTACTACGTACAGGCATCCTGCAGTCAGCTACATCCAGCTGCACCACTCTAACTTGTTCTTGTTACTGTGCCTTGTCCTAGGCTGTGGCAGCGCATCAATTACACGCTTATAACAACCAAGCAATATATTATGGAATCAAAGTCATAAAATTCATTTGGCAACGACTTTGGCGCCGTGTCCGTGCGGCCCATTAATTGTGAGCAATGCCCTCCCAAGAA